>SJYO01029184.1:18195008-18439185 GCA_006410555.1 Capra ibex
CAAATAACACTAGGTGTGTCAGTTTCCGAAACCGTATCAGTTATTTCGTCTTTATCTACAAAAAGATCTTGAGAGAACGAAAAAGGTACTAGGTCACCTACAACCGTTAAACTAGAGACCAAGGAGACGGAAAAGATTTTGGTCGAACATGTAGACCTTCAAGTGCTAAGTGTATAACTACTTCGGACCGAACCTCTTAAAACTCGTAATGAAATGATCGTACACTCTACTCACGTTAACACGCCATCAAACTCTTAAGAAACCGTAACGGAAAGAAACCCTAACCTTACTTTTGACTGGAAAAGGTCAGGACACCGGTGACGACTCAAAAGGTTTAAACGACCGTATAACTCACGTCGTGAAAGTGTCGTAGTAGAAAGTCCTAAACTTTATCGAGATGACCTTAAGGTAGTGGAGGTGATCGAAAGAAACATCACTACGAAAGATTCCGGGTGAACTGAAGTGTAAGGTCTTACAGACCGAGATCTACTCACTAGTGTGTTAGTACTAATAGACCCAGCACTTCTAGAAAAAACATGTCAAGAAGGCACATAAGAACGGTGGAGAAGAATTAGAGAAGACGAAGACAATCCAGGTCTGGTAAAGACAGGAAATACCTCGAGTAGAAACGTACTTTATAAGGGAACCATAGAGATTAAAAGAACTTCTCTAGAGATCAGAAAGAGTAAGACAACAAAAGGAGATAAAAAACGTAACTAGTGACTTCTTCCGAAAGAATAGAGAAGAACTATAAGAGACCTTGAGACGTAAGTCTACGAATATAGAAAGGAAAAGAGGAAACGAAAAGTGGAGAGAAGAAAAGTGTCGATAAACATTCCGGAGGGGTCTGTCGGTAAAACGAAAAAACGTAAAGAAAAGGTACCACTACCATAAAGAGTTTCCTTTGTATTCTATTTGTTGATGTCTGACTGACTTTATTGAAATATCCTCGAAATCCGAAGGGACCATCGAGTCACCATTTTTTTTTTTTTTTTTAAGGGACGGTTACGTTCTCTGTAACCAAACTAGAGACTTGACCCTTCTAGGAGACCGCTTCCTTTACAATTGGGTGAGGTCAGAAGAACGGACCTCTTAGAGTACATGTTTCCACGGACCGTTAGACTCAGGAACCCCAGAGTTTCTCGACTTGTACTGAATCGTTGATTTGTCATAGATTATCCTCGAGATCTTTTTAGTTTCTAGAAGTCCCTTGGTCCACTTATGGGTTAGTTCGCTATAGGTTGTAAACTTTATCATCTTTTAAAGGACCGTGAAATTAAGTAGGTATGGAGTACGGGTGGAGTCGTACCATACCGACACTATACATCCTTCACCAGGTTGGAACCAAGAGAGGGATACCTTTTTTTTTTTTTTTTTTTTTCTTATCTCTCCCTCACCTCTAACGAACGCTAAAAGACGGTAGAGACTCACTTTGTTGAATCGTACGTGTGTGTCTGACATTCACTTCCCTACCTTTTTATATAACATATATTTAACGTTCGTCTCTCTCATTCCTATAAATATCATCTATTTTATCTGAAATTCGGTTTTTGAAGATGTTCTATATTTCTTCCAATAGTGTATTACTATTTTACCAATTGATTATTCTTCTGTTTTATATTGATTTATAGTTTATAGTTTCGTGGATTTATATTTTTCGTTTGTGACTACCTAGACTTCCCTCTTTATCGTTATGTCAATGTCACCCCTTGAAGTTAAATGGTGAGTGTTATTATCACTCTTTTGGTTTGTCCTCACCCATCTAAAACAGAAGAGGTCCCCTAGAAGGGTTTGGTCCCTAGTTTGGGTCCAGAGGGTGTAACGTCCGTCTGAGAAATGGTCGACTCGGTATTCCCTTCGTTTTCTTATGACCTTACTCATCGGATAGAGAAGAAGTCACCTAGAAGGACTGCGTCCTTATATTGACTCCAGAGGACGTAATATCCGTCTAATGGTTGACTCGATGGTCCCTTCGGGAGTAATTACTTTGTTACTTAAACGTGTTGTGGTATTTGGTTTACTTGGATTGTCCATATAAATCTTGTAAGGAAAGTGGTCGTCACCCTATGTGTAAGAAGAGTCGGCGTGAGTTTTGAAAGAGATCCTATCTAGGACACCATGTAGTGTTTTGTTGAGTTGTTTAAATTCTTCTAATTTTAGTATGGTTCATAGAATAGACTGGTGTCACCTTACTTTGTCTTCCTTTGAACTTTTTAGTGTTTATACATTTTTAATTTGATGTGTGAGAACTTTTTGATTGATTTTTCTCTGTTCTTCCTGTTATATATAACTTTTTTCATAGTTAATTGGTTTTCTTTATTGTCAATATTTATATACAGGTAGTTTGTTGTCTCAAGGTTAAATATAGTTCCTTTGTAGTTGTCTTTACTTCCCTCTTTATTTGTTGAAGTGTAATTATCATCCTTTCAAGTTTAAAGGTGAAAGTTATCACTCATATTGTTGGTCTGTCTACTAGTTATTCCTTTATCTACCGAATATATAATTGTACTGTTTAACTTGAATGTTATTAATATCTCTACTAAAGTGAGTTGTGATTATTTTGTGTATAAAAGAGTTCATGTGTATATTGTATAGGTTCCTGTTTGATACGTAATCAAGTGTTTTGTTCACCAATAGTTAAACTTTCCAACTTTAATATGTTTCACAAGAAACAATTAGTGTCACCTTATTTTGTTTTAGTTGTCATCTTCTTTTTGACCCTTTAAGTGTTAAGACAACTTAATTTGTCGTGTGAAAGTTTATTATCACTCAGTTTCTTTTTGTAGTGTTTTCTTTAATCTTGTATAGACCTATATTTACTTTTAATTTTGTGTTGTATGGGTTTGAATACCCTATTTCGTCTTCGTCAGTATACTTTCTATAATATCGATATTTACGAATGTAATGTTTTCTTCTTTCCTGAGTTGAGTCATTGAATTGAAATATGGAATTCCTTGATCTTTTCCCCCTTGTACGATTTGAAGTTGAATCATTTTTCATTCTTTATCTCACTTCTCGTCTCTATTAAGTGAAAGGTTTTATGATGTAATTCAAATAGAACTAATGACTCTGAAAATCATAGAGGAAATTAAAACACGGTTTCCGGAGTGAAATCAGTACGAGGGTGACATTTCACTCATTGACCTGTGCCCCTGGAGATAATTCGGCTATACGGACAAACGGTCGTTTCTCGTCCTAGTCCTCTTCTTTTTGGAGATGGAATAACAGATATAGGTTCGGAGTGTAGTCTCGTAGTCAAAACTTAGATTTGTGTAGGTCTCTGGATCAAGTTCCCTCAGAATCTTTACGTACAAAAATAAAAGACTATAGACGTCTTGTATTTACATCTTATCTCCTTTCCATCTAACCTATTACTGAAGGTCATACGATATATAATTGGGGAAGGGGTTTAGAGAGAAAAAGGCAGGTTTAAGTGCAAGGAAAAAAATATATTACAGGTCCAAAAAAAAAAACAACAAACAAACAAACAAAAATGGTAGGACCAAAGATTAATAAAAAATTGGTCGATTCTATAAAAACATCACAGAAAGTTAAATAAGACAATAGAGATTATGAAACTACGAGAAGTAAGTCAAACATCATAGACAATTGAAACAGTAATATCTACCATAGGAGATTTGAATTTTTATAAAAATTACAAAGTCACACTTAGTAAAAAAAAAGGGACACCATATGTATATAAGAGACATAACACAATTCATAACAAAGAAGACCAACATAAGGGACCCTCCGTCTGACTTTGTCTTAAACGTATATCTTAAAAAAACCCCCCCTCCACACGACAGTCATAATTATAATGTCTACTGAGTCGTCTGGGACATTCCTCACGACTCCTAACAGGGTAACATTGTTCTCTCGAATTGGAAATATTTGTAATAGTAAAACTGGTCAGAAACCTCCGTCTGACGGAACTCTTCTTTCACGTGGAGACCCCTTCAACCAAGAAAAGTCTTCCCCATTAGGGGTATCCTCGACTGTCGATTTCCGACAGTGAATCCGAAGTGAGGTACGTTGACCCCCTTTATTCAAGAACTAAAAAGTCCCCTAGACCCACCGGATAGTTCCGTAAGTGGTGTCAACAATTTCTCAAAAAACATAAACGAAGATCATCCACACGGAGTCTCCAAGGTCCATGTAAATAACCGGAGTCCTAAAGACGTGGTCCATTCACCACATTTAGTCTTAAGTATACGGGTAAACCACAGAATTTGTAATAAAAAATAACCTTATATAAAAAAAGTGTCTTTAAAATCCGTCTCTTTATTTAAGGAATGTCTAAAAGGACCGGTCACCCGTGTTAGAAAGGTTAAAGGAAAGTGACTTCCCAATCGGAAAGGTTTTCAGAGTCGGAATACAATAAAGTTTATATTAGGGGACGAAATGGAACTAGGTTCTTGTCTAGAGCATAGAGGTATACCTAAATTCGAGAGTAGGGGATACAGATATAACATAAGTCATCCCATAGAGATCTAGTGGTCAGTCTAACAATTAGATAGAATCTAAAAAAAAAAAAGACCGTGGAACCTTAATACATACACACATACGAGTGAGCATAGACTGAGAAACACTGAAGTACCTAACGTCAGTCGGTCCGAGGAGCCAGGTACCTCAAATGACGTCGAGCGACCGAGGAGACAGGTACCTTAAAAGGTCCGTTCTTATGACCTCACCCAACGGTAAAGGATGAGGTCCCCTAGAAGGACTGGGTCCCTATCTTGGGTGTAGAGGGCACAGAGGACGTAATCGTCCACCTAAAAAATGGTGACCCGGTGGACCCTTCTGAAACCAAACTTATATATGTATATAAATTTGTAAAACCAATACGACTTACATTGTACATATACGCACAAACTATTCGTTTTTAAAAGTGTAATCGAGACAGGTGAGATATAAAACTTTGTTTTTGTGGTTTTGGGAAGGTATAAAGATATCACCTTATAGTTGAAAAGAAGGAGAAATAACGATTGTATCGGTAAGTCTGTTAGATTAATATAATCTTATAGTTAATTAACAAATACAATCCCAAAATCAATTAAAACTTTAGAAAATATTTCTCGGAGTTATAAGAATTGATTTATATTTTTATATAAACATAGACTAGTAAATTTTATAAGTCTACTATGAATTCCTCAAAGAACTGGATTAAATTATGTTTCTGGTTAAATACGTGATTTTATCTTTTTAATAAACGTCCTTATACGTTATTTGATAATGAACCATGTAAAATATATTTTAAAATCATTATCTTCCATATAAATTAAATATTTAAAGATATAAATCTGAGAAGTTATGTGTCAATTTTACTCTCCTTTTAACTTGAGGTTTCGTAGTAGTAGAGAGACTTCGTCATTTGTGACGCACAAGATCCGTAAACTTCAGATTCGTTTGTTATTACTACCTCTACCCATGACCCTATAAACGTTAACCCAAATATTTATTTAAGACCTGAAAGATATGGGAAGTCGGTAAGATAAACATATCTGTTAAGTCTCAACTAAGAAGACTCTCACATACAAATCGATACTGACTGTATTTATTTAACATTTGTAGTGTCAAATTTCATAATACATTATTATTATTATAATATATAATAATAATATATAGAGGAGGTAAAACTCCGATTTTGAGGTTATGAAACCGGTGGACTACGTTTCTGGACTGAGTAAACTTTTCTGGGACTACGACCCTTTCTAACTTCCGTCGTCCTCTTCCCCTGTTGTCTCCTACTCTACCAACCTACCGTAGTGGTTGAGTTACCTATACTCAAACCCATTTGAGATTCTCAACCACTACCTGTCCCTGTGGACCGTACGACGTCAGGTACCCCAGTGTTTCTCAGTCTGTGCAGACTCGCTGACTTGACTTCACTTGACTAGGAGGTAAAATTACTTCAAATAGAGTTCATTGTTAAAGAATCGTCTTCTTTCGTATTTAGATGAAATTTTTAATGTATAAGGTATTGTAAAAATATAAGTTTTATACATATAAAATGTATCATATTTATAAATCCGTAATAAATAGATACCTCTTTTTAGATATACAAAATTTAGTGGAAAAATTGAAAGGGGTTAAAAAAAAAATAACTGTTAAAAGACGAGTGTTTCCCTTACAAATACGTCCATTTATTATTTTTTACACATAGGGATACCAAGTGCAATTTAGTAACTAAATTTAGTAAATTTATTTATTACAGAGAGTCCTCATGTCCATGTTTTATACGATAATTTTACAATTGTGTCTTATTTCCAATCACTTATGTTTAGTTTCACGTTTACGATATTAGTAGTATAAGGTCTTTAACTATACTTCATATACACTTCGACCAGGTCTAAAACAACCCCTTTTATTTAAGGAAATACGCGACTATAAGATGGTGATAGCTCTGTAAAAATCCAGGTCTCTTAAGAAAGATATAATTACTTCACTGTTGATCTAAAAGCTTTCCTTCTATAAAAAGGATTTTAGTACTCGTCAATATACCGATTGTTTCTCGAATAAGTCACTGGACCTTTGACCATGACTACTTCTGTTTTACCTGTTAC
This sequence comes from Capra ibex, assembly GCA_006410555.1. NCBI lineage: Eukaryota > Metazoa > Chordata > Mammalia > Artiodactyla > Bovidae > Capra > Capra ibex. The sequence continues at coordinate 18,201,572 of SJYO01029184.1, forward strand.
TTACACTCACCTATATCAAGATTTCTATGAAAATTTCAGTTACAGGTTTCGATATGAGGAAAAGAAAAGGATCTTAAGAAGAGGAGAAGGACATAATGAACAGTTATTTTCTTACAAGAAGGGAAAATATTGTTTGATCTTATGGAAACTAAGAAAGTAAGTAAGACTATAGATTATAAGCTTATTTAGTATAACTAAGATATACAGATCAATTAAAGAGTTTAGATATCGAAGAAGAAGTAGAGGTGGTAGAAATGGAAACTCAATTAGGTTATTAAGAGAGGGTAAAGGATGGTTCTGACCAAACTATAAAAGGGTGTAACTAAAGAGAGATAAAACATAAAAAAAAAGGAAAACTCTAGTCTTTGACACAAAACGATATAACATAGGGTTTATCACAAAGTGTATATTATTTATAGGAAAAAAAAAATTTCTCATCAAAATGACCCGATATAAAGTGTACGGTATTTTTAAGTAAGAAAATTTGAATGTGAAGTCACCAACAAGTATATAAATTTCTAAATACACTAGTAGTCGAAATAGATTAGGATCTTATGAAATTAGTGGGGGTTTTCTTTTGGGTATTGGTAATCGTCAGAAAGGGGTCGAGGAGAAGTAGAATCGGTGACACGTTGGCGATTAGTTAAACGAAAAACAGAAATCCTAAACGGATCTATTTATAAAGTATATTTACATTAACATATAATCACCCGAAGACCTTGAAAAAAAAAAAGTGAATCGCATTAAAAAAAAGTTTCAAATAGGTACGATTTATTGTATAGTCATTAAATAAGGGAAAAATAAAGACTTATGATGAAGTAACATGTCAATTTGGTGAAAACAAATGGGTAAGTCGGTAAACACCCGAAAACCCACCGAAGAAAACCGATCATTCTTATTACGACGATATTTGTAAGTATAACGGACGAAAACACAAAGACAAAAAGATACAAAGATAAAGAAACACATACTTTTACTTCAGCGAGTCATCACAGGCTGAGAAACGCTGGGGTGTCTGACATCGGATAGTCCGAAGAGACAGGTACCCTAAAAGGTCCGTTATCATGACCTCACCTAACGGTAAAGGAAGAGGTCCCCTAGAAAGACTGGGTCCCTAACTTGGAACCAGAGGGTGTAACATCTGTCTGCGAATTGGCAGACTCGGTAGATCTAGTATACTGTTGTGATAAAAAATGAAATATTTGTGGTAGGTCTTACGAAAGGTTTTACCGATGTGTTAAAATATAAAAGTAGTCCTCACATACTACCAAGGTTAAAGAGGTTTAGGAACGATTATAAAGGATACCAGGTAAAAAACAAAAATAAAATCCGTTAAGATCTTCCTCATTGTCACGGAACACAAAAACTGAACGTAAAGGGATTAATCTCTTTATAAAAATTTTACAATCAACTTTCTTACTCACTTACTATTTGACGTCAAACTAATATATAACAACAACAACAAGTCAGTACTTCAGTACAGACTGAAACACTGGAATACCTGACGTTATACGGTCCGAAGGGACAGGAAGTGATAGAGGATCTCAAACGAGTTTAAGTATAGGTAACTAGTTACTAAGATAAATTGGTAAATTAGAGACTGAAGGGGAAGAGGAGGAGGGGAGTTAGAAAGGGTTGTGGTCCCAGAAAGGACTACGTTAGTCGAGATACGTAGTCCACCGGTTTCATGACCTCGAAGTCGAAGTCGTAGTCAGTAAGGTTACTTATAAGTCACAACTAAGGAAATCATGACTGACCAAACTAGAACGTCAGGTACCCTAAGAGTTCGCAGAAGAGGTTACAGTGTTAAACTTTCGTAGTTAAGAAGACACGAGTCGTAAGAAATACCAGATTAAGAGTGTAGACTCGTACTGATGACCTTTTGGTATCGAAACTGATGTGTCTAAAAACAACCATTTCACTACAGAGAAGAAAAATTATACAACAGAACACAATAGTATCGAAAGGAAAGTTCCTCGTTCGTAAAAATTAAAGTACCGACGTCAATGTCAGATGTCAATAAAACCGCGAGTTCTTTTATTTTAAACAGTGACAAAGGTGAAAAAGAGGAAGATAAACGTTATTTCAATAATGGATGTACACATACATATTACGATAATATGTATAGTGAAATTTCTCTTTTTAGTATTGACTAAAAATACTGAATAAAAGTTACAAAATCTATCTCAATTTTAAAGGAATACTAACCGTAGATAAGACAAACAAAAGATTACAGTAAACGAAGTGTCACCTAAAGAGTTTACATGAAGTTCCTCGTTTGGATTTTCTTTATCGACATAATGGATTTAAAACTCCTTTTTTTGGGATATACGGATATATCGTTAAGAAACACACGTGTAAAAGAGGTAAGAAGTGACCGTAATTAAATTCAAATTTTACCCGAAGGGGGTACCGAGTTGTCATTTCTTAGTCGGACATTATGTCTTCTGCGTCTTCTGTGCCGGAACTAGGGACTCAGTCCTTCCAGGGGACTCTTCCTTTACCATTGGGTGAGGTCATACGAACGGACTTTTTAGGGTACTTGTCTCCTCAGACCGTCCGATCTCAGGTTTCCCAACGTTTCTCACCCTGTACTGACTCGTTTACTCACTCGCTCTACGATATCCAATGTTCAACTTTTATTTTATTTTAATAATTTGACTTAATAAAATTAAAGACAAATCACATAAATTGAAAATGAAATGGTATAATTCAACCGTATAAAATTTTGAGTTCTTTATTGAAGTTTGGTTCTTTCTTTTTTTGTATTGTTGACAGGGTGAGTGACCTCAAACTTTCTGTAAAAATTTTACATTGTTTTATCACACTAGGGTATTTATTGTTATTTTTCATAGTGACCATTATATATCCGGAATAGTACTCGAAGTTTCGTACTTTCACTCTCACTTTCACTTTCAACGACTCATCACAGACTGAGAAACTCTGGGGTACCTAATACGTCAGATACCTTAAGAGATCCGGTCTTATGACCTCACACATCGGAAAGAGAAGAGGTCCCCTAGAAGGGTTGGGTCCCTAACTTGGGTCCAGAGGGTGTAACGTCCGTCTAAGAAATGGTCGACTCGGTGTTCCCTTCTAGGGAAGTTTTGGATCTTCCATAAAAATAAAGTATACTTAGAAAAATTTGATACCTAGAATTCAGAAATGTAATTTTATTTCCTTTGGGACAAGTGGACGACTTAGAAATCGATCTTGATTAGAATCCTTTGTTACTGTCACCACATTCATTTTTTTCATATATTTAGTTATGTTTAGTTTTGGTGTTACTCTATGGTAGAGTGTGACCAGTCTTACCGACGGTAGTTTTACAAATGTTTATTATTTACGACCTCTCCCACACCTCTTTACCCTTGGGAGAATGTGACAACCACCCTTACGTTTGATCATGTTGGTGATACCTCTTGTCACACCTCTAAGGAATTTTTTAACCTTTATCTGACAGTATACTGGGTCGTTAGGGATTCGACCCGTATGTGTGGTTCTTTTGGTCTTGACTTTCTCTATGTACATGGTGCTACAAGTAACATCGTGACAAATGTTATCGATCCTGGACCTTAGTTGGATCTATAAGTAGTCGTCTGGTTACCTATTCCTTCAACACCATGTATATGTGTCACCTTATAATGAGTCGATAATTTTTCTTGTGTAAACTCAGTCAAGATTACTCCACCTACTTTGACATCGGATAATATGTCTCACTTCATTCAGTTTTTCTTTTTGTGGTTATATCATATAATTGTGAATATATACCTTAAATCTTTCCGTCATTACTGCTGGGATATGCGTTCTGTCGTTTTCTCTGTGTATACATTTCTTGTCCGAAAACCTGATACACCCTCTTCCGTTTCCACTCTCTTAAAGTCTCTTATCGTAACTTTGAACATATAATGGTGTACATTTGATCTATTGATACGTTCAAGTTACGTACTTCATCCTGTCATTTTCGACTACGAGATCCTGTTGGGTCTCCCTACCCCACGACTCCCTCCACCCTCCCCAGAGTCCTACCCCTCTGTATACGGGTGGGAACCAACTAAGTACAACTACATACTGTTTTTGGTGGTGTTATAACAATTCATTAATCAGAGGTTAATTTTATTTATTTAAATTTATTAATATTTTATTTTAAAATTTTTTATTTATATTTAGTTTCTATATCAACTTGCTCAAAAATAACAACAAGTCAACGAGTCAAGCCAGACTGAGAAACGTTAGGGTACTCGACGACGTACGGTCCAAAGGGACGGAAAGTGGTAGAGGGTCTCAAACGAGTTTGAGCACAGGTAACTCAGTCACTATGGTAGGTTGGTGGAGTACGAGACAGTAGGAGAAGAGAAGGACGGGAGTTAACAAGGGTCGTAGTGGCAGAAAAGACCACTCAACAGAAAAACGTAGTCCACCGGTTCCATAACCTCTAAGTCGAAGTTTTAGTCAGGAAGGTTACTTATAAGTCCTGACTAAAGGGAATTCTAACTGACCAAACTAGAGAAACATCAGATTCCCCGACAGTTCTCAGAAGAGATCGTGGTGTCAAACTTTCGTGGTTAAGAATCTACGAGTCGGAAGAAATAGTAGATTGTGAGTGAAGGTATGTACTTATGACATTTTAGTATCGAAACTGATATACCTGGAAACGGTCGTTTCACTACAAAGTCGAAAAATTATGTGACAGATCCAAACAGTATCCTCGTTCACAGAAGGTTCCTCGTTCACAGAGTTAAAGTACCGATATCAGTGGTAGACGTCACCAAAATCTTGGGTTTTTTTATTTCAGAGAGTGAAAAAAAAGGTAAAAAAGGGGTAGATAACCAGTACTTCACTACTCTGGTCTACGGTGCTACAATCAAAAAACTTACAACTCAAAATTCGGTCGAAAAAGTGAGATGAGAAAGTGGGAGTAGTTCTCTGAGAAATCAAGGAGAATGAAAGACGGTATTCCCACCACAGTAGACGTATAGACTTCAACAACTATAAAGAGGTCGTTAGAACTAAGGTCGAACTCAAAGTAGGTCGGACCGTAAAGTGTACTACATGAGAAGTACATTAAATTTATTTGTCCCACTTTTATATATCGGAACTGTATCAGAAAAAGGTCGAAACTTGGTCAGACAACAAGGTACAGGTCAAGATTGATAACGAGGGACTGGACGTATGTCTAAAGAGTCCTCCGTCCATTCCACCAGACCACAAGGTAGGAAAATTCTTAAAAGGTGTCAAACAACACTATATGTCTCAGTTTCTAAACTCTTGTCAGTCACTTCCCCTTCATCTACAAAAAGACCTCAAGGGAACGAAAAAGATACTAGGTTTTTTACAACCGTTAAACTATAGACCAAGGAGACGGAAAAGTTTGAGGTCGAACATGTAGACTTTCAAGAGTCAAGTACATGACAACTTCGGATCGAACTTCCTAAAACTCGTAATGGAACGATCGTACACTTTACTCACGTTAACACACCATTAAACTTATAAGAAACTGTAACAGGAAGAAACCCTACCTTACTTTTGGCTGGAAAGGTCAGGACACCGGTGACGACTCACGGCGACGTCGTGAAATTATTTTAGTAGAAAATCCTTAACTTTATCAAGTCGACCTTAAGGTAGTGGATCGAAACAAGCATGATTACGAAGAATCCCGGGGGAACTGAAATGGTACGTCCTACAGACCGAGATCCACTTACTAATGTGGTAGTACCAATAGGCCCAGTAATTCTCGTAAAAAACATGTCAAGACACATAAGAATGGTAGAGAAGAATTATAGAAGAAGAAGACAATCCAGGTATGACAAAGATAGGAAATAACACGAGTAAAAACGTACTTGATCAAAAATTCCTTATGGTTAAACCAATAAGAGGTACGATGAAGGGAAAAATTTTTTCTTAATAAATGACCTTACGGCCCCAGGTCGGGGCCACCTAGGTCCCATTAAGTTTCGCCTCTACCGTAGTCGTTAATCCTTTATTAATAAATAAATCTCTATATTTCTCTCTAATTCTTTCTTATTACATCACCTCTTTTATTATCCCTTTTCTCCGACATAAGGAACCAAATGTGTTCTTCGGTTATTTCAGAGTTCTGTTCTCTGAACGTGGTAGATACACTCCGGTGTCCACGGGAGGGCCAGAGGGCTTCCTCACCTCTACGTTTCGTGGAGGGGTAAGTACAGAATCTTTGGGTCCGTTTTAATCATCTGTGTCACTCTAAAACACAAGGTCTTCCCTTAAGTCGGACTTTCCCTCTCACTCTCTTTTCTGCTGTGCCCCTCTGGTCAGAAAAGTCCTTGACTAGGTTGAGAAAAAGTCCCGTCGAAAATACGGAGTCCAACTGCATCTCTATTTACCTCTTATGTTTCAGTGCGTCCCAGTCATCAGGACTGGAAACAACTCTGTTCTGTGAAGAAATATGTATGTATGTTTCCAGAATCCACCAAAATGTAGTAGAAGACCGGTCCCCCGGACGATTGTAAAATACTGGGAAAGAAAGATTATTGCCAGTCAGTTGGTCTTTTGAAAAGAGGTCTCTACTAAAAAGAATTTGGTCCACGGTGGGAGGCTTCCGTGGTCTATTTCAACGTAAGGATATTCCGTTTCCAAGTCACCCGATATTAGTTCTTTTTTTTAATGATCGGATTCCAGATTGTACTAATTATAGTTTCTAATAATGAATAAAAAGGGTATACGGTCAATATAGTTAATCACATATATTCCCTGTTCCCTATATCTCTGAATCGTCTTTTATAACCGAGTTGTTATTTTGGGAGGTGGTCATTTAAAGATTGTTGGGTGATTATGATGTAATTATTAAAGATTGAAGAGTATTCTAAGACATAAATCTTTCAAGTTTTGTAGAGTACGGAGAGTGCCAAGCCTCCGACACTTGTTAATGTACACCAACATTCTCCGGTCTGTTTGAACAGTCCTTTCGATCTCTCGGTAGTCTTCTCAAAAACCTGACTTTGTGAGAACAATACGGGTCCTCTGAATAATTGACCTCGAGGTTCAATCGAGGAATCTCCTTCTACCACCCCCTGTCGGGGGGACAGTACAGTCTTCTCATCCATCTTTCGTATTGTGTCATTTCGTCCGTCTGAGACCAAAACCCCCATCTACGAGCTCTTTCAGGTCCCCCTGGGGACTCCGGACTAGGGCGGAAACACATACAATCCGAGGAAAGGAGTACTGGAAACGGTACCCGCCCTAAGGGGTACGATCGAGGGCCGTGACCTTCAGTTCCTTATTATAGTTCGTTCTGAACTTAGATATTTTGATAAGCTTTTTGTTGAAATCAAATTTTTAACTCAAAAAAAAAAAATTAAAAGTTGAAGATCTCTTTGTTTGGGACTTCGATCCGTAACATGACACAAGTTTCATGGTAGAACTATCTTACTACATAAAATATGAAGTCCTTTTTTTTTACTAAATCCATACTCGTAAAATTTTTTTGAGTAGAATGTCAATAACGAGATACAACAAGACGGAATTCGGGGAGATCTCTACTTATTTTGGTTCGAAAATAAAAGCTTACTTCATCTTACGATAAATAATAGACAAGTCGGTGTCAGAGTCTTTAAATTTTGGTGACTTTTAATGAGTAAAAATAGGACGGTTACTCGAAAATACTTTCATCTTAAATCATACAACAAAAGTTTAGATAACTGAATTTATTTCGACTACCTATATTTTAACATAGTTATTGTAAACGATATTGGTTAGTATTTATAAATTATCGTCTTATAACCTTAAGTAACATTAATCTGATAAATTATACCAAATCAAATCTAAGAGTCTACTAGCACTCGTCATCGCTATAATTTCAAATAATGAATTAGTAAACTCACCTTCAGTGTCCGAGACAAACCAGAAGTAAAAAACAATCATTTGGTAATTTTTTAATCTTCTTTTTATAGTGAATTTGGGACCCTTCAGACGAATCTATAAACGAGTTCAAAAGAGAAAAATGATAGTTTTCTTTATTCAATTCCTTATCGTTTACTTCAACATAAGAGGGGAAGATATAGATTAGTTGTTGTGGTGATCGTTTAGAAATGACTTACGTATAGAACAGAAGTTTAATCACGATACATATTGACGTATTAATTTCACTGACTTCTAATTTTAACCGAAAACAATGATTTGGTACTCATGAATAAAGACAGTTCAATTAATTAACCACAATCTAAAGGTTATCGTTAATGTTGTTCTCTATTATACGTCGACATTACGATATCTTTTGCATAAACTCACCGTCAATCTGGATCTTAACTCGGGACCAAAACAATGGTTGACACATAAGAACCTTATTTAAGGAAACAAAATGATTTGAAGTAAACGAATCAATTCCTCTGACTTAGAAAAAATTAAGAAAAGTTACTACATAAAATACTTAGATAGTTTCGTTACATGAGTCATTTATGGTGTTCGTAGTCAACTTACGAATAGAAAAATTCTCCAGATAGAAGTTATTTTTCGAAGTGTCATACGACTAAACATCCTTTCGTTCGATATAATAAACTTGATTTTGTTAGAAAGTGTCATATTGAGATTTGTGTTAGGATTATTTATGGAAGGAATTATTTAAGCAACTATATGCAAAAAGAGAAAAAATCATAAAATTAAACAAAATAACTGTAAATAATTCCAGATCAACAGTGATAAAAGGTACGTATTAGATGAGTTACATATATGTAGGAATGAAACTGACACAAGACTATCAGTATAAAGACCCGAAAGTAAGAAAGTACATGTACCATCTTAACGTGAAAGTCGAGGGTATCTAACTGACCCCGGTACACGGATTTACACCAGTTAAACAACACTCGTCTGTAGTGAATATCTTACTAGTAAATTAACAGTTATTAAGTTGTAAGAGAAGAGGGAGAACACATCCTAACTGTTAAAGGTTCAACCACTAAAGAGACAGTCAAAACAGGGACTCACCGATACTTCTCGTCACTACTGGTCTACTTCCTGTATATTGTTCTCGTTCTTTATTTTAACAAAACAAAAATAGTAAATGTAAAACCTTAGGAAAGATGTCATATAGATTCAAACGGAACTAATTACGTTTACCTTATAGTTTACTTCATAAAACTCAACCACGGAAAAGGTCTAGAAAATTTCATAACGTACGTTAACCTTATTGATCCGATAGGTTTAAGTAAAATTTTATACATAACTTTAAAGTGAAAAAGGATCCGTCATTAAATTCACGACTCCTATATAGATCTAACCACTTTTTTAATCTGTCAGGGATGGAAGTACATCCCGAAGGGACCACCGAGTCTCCAAATTCACAGACGGAAGTTACGCCCTCTGGGCCCAAGCTAGGGACCCAACCCTTCTAGGGTACCTCTTCCTTTACCGTTAGGTGAGGTCATAAGAACGGACCTCTTAGGGTACCTGTCTCTTCGGATCATCCAATGTCAGGTGCCCCAGTGTTTCTCAGTCTGTGCTGACTTGTTGAAGTGAAAGTGGAAGTGGAAGTAGAAGTGGAAGTACATCAGTTCCGATACCAAAAAGGTCATCAGTACATACCTACACTCTCAACCTGACACTTCTTCCGACTCGTGGTTTCTTAACTACGAAAACTTGACACCACGACCTCTTCTGAGAACTCTCAGGGAACCTGACGTTCCTCTAGGTTGGTCAGGTAAGACTTCCTCTAGTCGGGACCCTAAAGAAACCTTCCTTACTACGATTTCGACTTCGAGGTCATGACACCGGTGGAGTACGCTTCTCAACTGAGTAACCTTTTCTGAGACTACGACCCTCCCTAACACCCGTCCTCCTCTTCCCCTGCTGTCTCCTACTCTACCGACCTACCGTAGTGACTGAGCTACCTGTGCTCAGACTCACTTGAAGCTCTCAACCACTACCTGTCCTTCCGGACCGCACGACACTAAATACTCCAGCGTTTCTCAGCCTGTGCTGACTCACTGACTTGACTTGACTTGGAAGTACCTCATATGTAATGTCACCTCCTCGTGTTAGTTATAACAGGGAAAGGAAAGGTCTAGAGGGAAGACGGAGAATAGGACAAGACACGAATTCTAGTTTCATTGTTCGAAGGAATAAGAAACCGAAGAGTAATCCAAAACGGTTACCTCACACGGAAGTATCCGTCTCCAAGTGTCAATTTCTTACTTCAACTATATAAATAAGGAGGTCAAGAGAAGGACAGTAGTTTGGACGTCCTTCGACATAGGATTATTGAGTTCATTCCACCGTGAAAGGTACAGGGAAAGGTTTGTCCAAAAAATCAGTTAACGAAGGGAAAAGGGAAAATCTTGATTCACGATCAGAGAAGTAACAACGTTAGGGATCCTATAACGTGTTAAGGAACAATCAAAAAGATTTAAGACAGGTGTAACAGTGATTGGTGTAATAATTTAAGAGGAGTCTAATGAAGAAAACTTGTATGGAATGGGAGAGATTTATAATTCCTTTTATGTTTTAAATCACGTCCGTATGGAATCTCTATAACGTACAAACCAAGATCTGGTACCGTTATTTAGTTTATAGTGTCATTTCGTTCAGTGAAACTAAAAGGCCACGTATACCTTTCAATACGAAAGTAATATGACATAAGATCATTCATATGTTATCGTAATACAGATTTTTACATGAATAAAATAATTTTTTGTTAAATAACGGTTTTGTACGATTGGTAGTAGACTGTTGTGTCCCAACAGTGTGTGAAAATGAAAAATAATTTTGTGTCATAGACACTTCATGTTATTTCGTTTCGTCTTATTTTACCCCTTAAAGACACGAAATTAAAATAAACGGAACACTTAAATCTATTTACATAATTAAACATAGTTTCTTAATGTCAAACGTAGTTAAGAGACTTCTATGAAACAGTGAGATCATTAGAGGTTACGGGATTTATGTCACAAAGTCTATGATATTCCATCTTCAAAAATTATGTTTTTTAGACCTAGTAATAGGAAAAAGATATTTTTAGTATGATAATAAAAACTTTAAATTTTCTTTTTCGAACTGTTTATACCTACACAAACCTCTTAAAAGGGAATACAATCAGAATTTACCTTAAAAAATTTTTACAAGAAAAATAAGTCAATGATCTAAAGTTTAGATATAGACGAAGTGACTAATGTACTTTCGGAAACTGACACACCTAGTGTTTGTTTGACCTTTTAAGAATTTGTCTACCCTTATAGTATGGTGTAATAAACAAAGGACTCTTTGGATATACGTACAATTCTTCGTTGTCAATCCTCGGATGTACCTTGTTGACTGAACAAGTTTTAATCTCTTCCACATACTGTTCTGATATATAACAGTGGGACAAATAACTTGAATATACGTCTCATATAGTACACTTTATGGTCTGACCTCCTTAATTTTCTATCTTAGTTCTAACGACCCTCTTTATAGTTGTTGGAATCTGTACGTCTACTATGGTGAGATTACCGTCTTTCACTTCCTTTTGAACTCAGAGAACTACTTCCAGTTTCTTCTTTCACTTTTTCGACCGAATTTTGAGTTGTAAGTTTCCTCCGTCAGGATTCTACCACCTCCTTATCCTGTCCCTCTGGTGAAAGAGGGGGTGTTTAAGAAGTTTTCTTGTACATTTGCACCTCATTTAAGGTGTTTTGTTTAAGACTTACGGTCGTCTCCTGTAGTCCGTGGGTCTTTTCGTCGGGTAACAGAAACTTTCCTCCATCTTTTTTTATATTTTCTGTTTTTCTCTCTGTTTTCTCCATCCCTACCTCGAGGTAGGGCCCTTCCCTCAGAATTTTTCTCTCTTCAAAGGTTTGTGGTCCTTTGTCAGAGTGACGGCTCAGACACCGCTCGGAACTTTGGTGTCTCCCGTCGTATTGACCCTCCTTTTTGTTTAGTTATTAATTTTGGGTGTCTAATGTACGGGTTACCATTAAGGGGGTCGCCTTTTCGTCACGTCTCCGGACGTGGGAGGTGATCGTTCGTCCCCGACCCGTCCCTCCGTACCCGACGTAAGGAATCTCATTCCTGACCCGGTTTTCCGTGGTTCCCGTTAGACTCCCCTCATTGAACCTAATCGTTTGGTCTGACATCCTATCGATGGTGCACTTTTCGGGATTGGTTTCTGTGGTGGTCCGGACGAGTCTCTTGTTTCCTGACTGATCTCGATGCGTTTTTCGGGATTGGATTCTGTGGAAGTCCGGACGAGTGTCTTGTTTCCTGACTTGTCTCGATCAGCCGACGTCTGGTAGAGGGAGGTCACTGTCCATCGGTCTCGGTCTTCCCCCGTTAGTGTCGGGGTCTCTTCGTAATACATGGTTTGACGTTCGTCCGAAGAAACGATTAATTCTGAAGAACCCTTAGACCTGCCAGTTGTAGACGGACTCTTCCACGTGACTAACACGTGGGTCTTTTGGTTCACCGTCCCTATCCCCTCCGCTATTCAGTGTCACTGGAACGAGTGGTTTGTGGACTAGTGGACTCGACGAGACTGGACCCTTCCCGTGTTTTGTGTCCGGGTTGGCTCAGACATGGAGACTCCTGATGGGCTCACGGACTTGGACTCACCGAATCTGGACCCTTCCCGTACGTCGGGTCCCGGTCGGAGCCTGCCAAGGGCCGCCAAGTTGGATCTCTGATTCGTCACACCCGTCCCTCCCATATACGTGGTACTCACCCCCGTCCGGTTCACACCGACTCCGTGACGCTCGTGTGCGGTCACAGTAAACAAACGTTACAGGGAGAGCGGGGTGCCACGTTGTCTTGTTTACTCGGATTTTTACACAGGTGGTGTCGGGAGAACACAGTCCTACCTTGAATCTGTGACTTCTCTGGTCGTTTGTCTTCTTCGATTTTGTTTCCCTTGACGGAACCTTCACTGTCCACGTTATCTAATTTTGGGACATCAATCATAACTGATGTCTCCTTCCCCGGATATCTATAACTCTTTATATTCGACCTGGTGCCTTGATAGGCCTTTACTTGACTGGGATTTGACGGGTGATGTTTTGGTCTCTTTTAGGATCTATATAAAAATTATAAAAATACTAGTAAGAAAAATTTAAAAAAAATTAAAAATTCAGGAGATAATGAGGAAATTAAAATTACAAATATTGGATGATAATGTAACGTTTTTTTTCTCTCTGGGATAAAAAATTTCGTTTGAAGTATATATATATATTAAAAAAAGTGAAAAAATAGAAAAGAAATTATAAAATAAAAGTTTTTAGGTTGGAGATGAGATCTAAGAATTAGAAACAAAAACCATAAACAATAGTTAAAATATGAAAATTCTTGGGTTAGAAGTCATGGGTATAAATAAATGAACCCTCGTGCTAATGACCGAACTGACGAGAGAGAGGGAAACCTGAGAGGAAAAAGAGGTGGTCCATCGGAGATAGAGGAGGGAGGGGGAAGAGGAGAGACGGTTTGAGACACTTAGAGAAACACACAAGGTCTACCAACCCTTGTGAATCCCTTGACTAATGACCAACCTAGACAGAGAGAGGAAAACTAAGGGGAGGGGAAATAGGAAGACCGGTGGAGACAAAGGAAGGAGGGAGAAGAGAAGAGAGATATTGAGGCACTTGTAGAGACTCGTCAGGTCTGACACCTGACGTGTATTCCTTCACTAATGACCGATCGAACGAGAGAGAAGAAAACTAAAGGGGAACAGAGTAGGACCAGTGAAGATTGTGGGAGGAGGGAGAAGAGAAGAGGTACATTGAGACACTTGGAGAGACCAACAGGGAGTGATACCTCTTTGAAAGGTAGAAATTGGATCTACAAAATATTTGCCACGACATATCTACCTCTTCAGAACATCGATGATATTTTTATTCTGACTTTTAGTCTTCGTCCTTCGAATTCAGGTTTAGGACTCTTGTGACCTCTTGAGGTAATTAGCTGTCCTCGAGTAGTTTGCGGAGGTATGGATGTGACTTTGGTTTGTGGAGGGTTCCCGGTTGTTCAAGGTATCGTTCCATATGGTACGTTTGAGAGGTCGTTGTGTCCTTGTGTCGGGAGTCGAAGTTATATGTCCGACGGGTTTCAGTGAGGTTTGGGTAATTGTAGAGTATTGAGTAATGACTTGTGAAGTAACGGGAGGTGTCTCTTCTTTAGGTCGAGGTGGGTGGTCTTGTGACTGTGTTCGAAGGGATTGGTCCTTTGGAACTGTTTGGTGACTATGTTGGGGTGGGTGTCTCTCCTTTGAGGTGTTATTTCTCTTGAGGTGTTTGACGGTCTTATGTCTTTCCGGTGGGGTTTGTGTCGTTATATTTGTTCTACTTCTCTGTCTCCTTATGGGTCGTCCATTTCCTTGTCCTATTTACGGGTGGTTTGGTTTTGTTTCTCGTTCTCTATCCCTTAGATGGACTATTTGTTAAGGTTTGTTACTATCACTTTTACTAGGTTTTAGAACTTTAGTTTTACCTTAGTGTCTATTTATCGGACCTCTGTTCCTATCTCTTCTACGTTCTTTCCAAATTGTTCCTGGATCTTCTTTATTTTTTCTCAGTTATATATTACTTATTAAGTTATTTATTCTAGTTTTTGTGAGACCTCCCTTGTTTATCTTATTGTCTCCGTCTTCTATCCATCTTCTATCTTACCATCTTTATTTACTTAGTCTCTCCTTTTTTCTTTTTACTTAATTTTCTTCAATCCTGTCAGAATCTCTGGAGGTCCTGTCACAATTTGTGGGATTTTAAGCTTAGTAACCTCAGGGTCTTCTTCTTCTGTCTTTCTTTCTGGTACCCTTTTATGAACCCCTCTATTATCAACTCTTGAAGGGATTTTACCCCTTCCTTTATTAGTGGGTTTAGGTTCTTTGGGTCTTTCAGGGTTTGTCCTATTTGGGTTCCGCTTTGTGGGATTCTGTGTATAATCAGTTTAATTGTTTCTAGTTTGTGTTTCTTGTTTATAATTTTCGTCGTACCCTTTTTGTTGTTTATTGTGTGTTCCCCTAAGAGTATTCCTATTGTCGACTAGAAAGCTATCTTTGAGAAGTTCGGTCCTCCCTTACCGTCTTGTATGAATTTCACTACTTTCTTTTATTGGATGTCGGGTCTAATGATATGGGCCGTTCCTAGAGTAAGTTTATACTTCCTCTTTAGTTTTCGACATGTCTGTTCGTTTTCGACTCTCTTAAGTCGTGGTGGTTTGGTCGAGAGGTCGTTTACGATTTCCTAGAAGAGATCTGTCCTTTGTGTTTTTTCCACATATTTGATCTTGGGTTTTATTATTTCATTTACCGTTACCTTCGTATGAATAGTTATTAATGGAATTTGTATTTACCCAACTTGTGGGGTTGGTTTTCTGTTTATGACCTACTTACACAATCCATCCATCTTATCCCTTTTCCTCAGGTTTTACCGACACCGATTTTCTGTTCCTTCCCTTTTCGGGTACTTTTATCTTGTTTTGTTCCAGACTCCTGGTCTCACTTCTGGAGTCCATCTTGTTTGTCGTGAGGACCGATTCGGGTTAAACGTATACCGTCCGGGTCCACCTTCTTTTGTATATTTTCCTCCTCGGTTTCGTGACAGAGAGAGAGAGAATGAGAGGGCGCACGTACGTGACAAAGAGAGAGAGAGAGAGGGGGAGAGGGTGCACGAGGAGGTGAGAGAAGGGAAGTTTAGAAACCCAACCGTAAGGGAGTGCGAAGTTCCTACCTAAGAGGACGATAGAGATTTATTTTATCTCGACATTGTAACTAAACGGATTCTCGATATTGTGCCAAACAGGTTCTGGGCTCTTGACACTACACGGTTCCCGAAATTACAGGCAACGAGGTTTAGAAACAACACTACTCTGTTTTTTGACTCCTTGTATTTGAGCGAACTGTTTACCTATGTTTTTGTCCTGGGGATATATACAACAGATTTTCTCTGGGTGGAGTTTTGTTCCCCGTGTATGTCTGACTTTCACTTCCCGATCTTTTTCTATAAGGTGGGTTTATCTCTGGTTTTTTTTCGTCCTCTTCGTTATGAGTATAGTCTATTTTATCTGAAATTTTGTTTCCGACACTTTTCTCTGTTTTCTCCCGTGATGTATTACTAGTTTCCTAGTTAGGTTCTTCTTTCATATTGTTAATATTTATATATACGTGGGTTGTGTCTTCGTGGTGTCATACATTCTGTTTACGATGGTTCTTACTTTCCCCTTTAATTGTTATTGTGTTATTCTCACCCTCTGAAATTATAGTGTGAGTGTGGATACCTATCTAGTTGATCTGTCTTTTAATTGTTCCTTTGTACTTGAAATTTACTATGTTATCTGGTCAATCTTTATTAACTATAGATATCCTGTAAAGTGGGGGTTTTGTTACTTAAAGTGTAAAAAGAGTACACGTGTTCCTTCGAAGAGGTCCTATCTAGTGTAGGACCCGGTATTTAGAGCGGAACCATTCAAGTTTTTTTACTTCAGTAAGGTTCGTAGAAAAGACTTGTGTGACGTCATTCTAATCTAGAGTTAATGTCCTTTTTTATAATAATTTTTAAGGTTTTTTACCTCCGACTTGTAGTGCGACGACTTATTGGTTGTTTAGTGTCTTCTTTAGCTTTTTCTTTAGTTTTATACGTATATTTACTTACTTTTACTTTTGTGTTGTTGGGTTTTGAACACCCTGTGACATTTTCGTCACGATTCCCCTTCCAAGTATCGTTGTGTCAGTATGTAGTTCTTTGTTCTTTTTACAGTTTATTGGATTGAGATGTGGATTTCGTTGACCTTTTCCTTCTTTAATTCTTGGGGTCTCAATCATCTTCCTTTCTTTAGAATTTTTAATTCCGTCTTTATTTACGTTTTCTTTGTTTTCTCTGGTATCGTTTTTAGTTGTTTCGGTTTTCGACCAAGAAACTCTCCTATTTATTTTAACTGTTTGGTAATTGGTCTGAGTAGTTCTTTGTTTCCCTCTTTTTAGTTTACTTATTTTAATCTTTACTTTTACCTCTCTAGTGTTGTCTGTTGTGTCTTTATGTTTCCTAGTATTCTCTGATGATAGTCGTTAATATACGGTTATTTTACCTGTTACACCTTCTGTACCAGTTTAAGAATCTTTACATGTTGAAAGGTTTTGACTTGGTCCTTCTTTATCTTTTAGAATTGTCTGGGTAAGGTTCGTGTCTTTAACTTTCATATTAGTCTTTAGAAGGTCGTTTGTTTTCGGGTCCAGGTCTGCCGAAGTGTCAACTTAAGATGGTTTTTAAATCTCTTCTCGATTGTGGATAGGATAAGTTTGAGAAGGTCTTTTAACGTCTCCTTCTTTTTGAAGGTTTGAGTAAGATACTCCGGTGGTAGTGGGATTATGGTTTTGGACTATTTCTACGGGTTTTCTATTTGTTTATTTATTTTGGTGTCCGGTTATAGTGACTACTTGTATATACGTTTTTAGGAATTGTTTTAAGATCGTTATTCTTAGGTTGTTGTGTAATTTTTCTAGTATGTCGTACTGGTTCACCCGAAATAGGGTCCCTACGTTCCTAAGAAGTTATAGGTGTTTAGTTAGTTACATTATGTGGTGTAATTGTTTAACTTTTTATTTCAGTATACTAATAGAGTTATCTACGTCTCTTTCGGAAACTGTTTTAAGTTGTAGGCAAATACTATTTTCGAGAGGTCTTTGTCCTTATCTTCCTTATGTAGAGTTGTATTATTTTCGATATATACTGTTTGGGTCTCGTTTGTAATAGGAGTTACCACTTTTTAACTTTCGTAAAAGGAATTTCAGTCTTTGTTCTGTTCCCACGGGTGAAAGTGGTGATGATAAGTTGTTTCAAAACCTTCAAAACCTCTATCTTTAGTCTCGTCTTTTTCTTTATTTTCCTTAGGTTTAACCTTCTCTTCTTCATTTTGAGAGTGACAAACGTCTACCGTACTAGGAGATGTATCTATTGGGATTTCTTAGGTGGTCTTTTAATGATCTCAATTAGTTAATTGTATCATTTCAACGTTCTATATTATAGTTGTGTGTCTTTAAGGAACGTAAGGATATGTGATTGTTACTTTTTTATCTTTCTCTTTAATTCCTTTGTTAAGGTAAGTGGTAACGTTACTTTCCTTATTTTATGAATCCTTATATAGATGGATTTCTTTGATTTCTGGATATGTATCTTTTGATATTTTGTGACCGTATTCTTTAGTTTATCCCGTGTTTATCTACGTCTTTACATGGTACAAGTACCTAACCTTCTTAGTTATATCACTTTTACTCATATGATGGTTTTCGTTAGATATCTAAGTTACGTTAGGAATAGTTTGATGGTTGTCATAAAAAGTGTCTCGATCTTGTTTATTAAAGTGTTTAACACACCTTTCTGTTTTTTGGAGTTTATCGGTTTCGTTAGGATTCTTTCTTCCCACCTTGACCTCCTTAGTTGGACGGACTTAAGTCCGAATTGATGTTTCAATGTCAGTAGTTCTGTCATACCATGACCGTGTTTCTGTCTTTATATCTAGTCACCTTGTTTTATCTTTCGGGTCTCTATTTAGGTACGTGGATGCCTGTGGAATATCAATTGTTTCCTCTGTTCTTATATGTTACCTCTTTTCTGTTAGAGAAATTGGTCACTACGACCCTTTTGACCAGTTGGTGAACATTTTCTTACTTTGATCTTGTGAAAGATTGTGGTATGTGTTTTTATTTGAGTTTTACCGAATTTATAGACTTACGTTCTGTTCTTTGACATTTTGAGGATCTCCTCTTGTATGAGTTTTGTCAGACTGTATTTGGTGTCGTCCTAGGAGATACTTGGTGGAGTGTCTTATAACCTTTATTCACGTTTTTATTTGTTTACTCTGAATTAATTTTACTTTTCGAAGACGTGTTGTTTCCTTTGATATTCGTTCCACTTTTCTGTCGGAAGTCTTACCCTCTTTTATTATCGTTTACTTCGTTGACTGTTTGTTGATTAGAGTTTTTATATGTTCGGTAAGGACTTCGAGTTAAGGTCTTTTTATTTACTGGGTTAGTTTTTTACCCGGTTTCTTGATTTGTCTGTAAAGAGGTTTTTCTGTATGTCTACCGATTGTTTGTGTACTTTTCTACGAGCGATAGTGAGTAATAGTCTCTTGACGTTTAGTTTTGATGTTACTCCATGGTAAAGTGTGGTCAGTCTTACCGACGATAGGTTTTCAGATGTTTGTTATTGAAGACCTCTCCTACACCTCTTTTCCCTTGGGAGAATGTGACAACCACCCTTACGTTTGATCATGTCGGTGATACCTCTTGTCACACCTCTAAGGAATTTTTTGACCTTTATCTTGATGGAATACTGGGTCGTTAAGGTAACGACCCATATGTGTGGTTCCTTTGATCTTAACTTTCTATGTACACATGTGGTCACAAAAAACGTCGTGACAAATATTATCGGTCCTGTACCTTCGTTGGATCTACAGGTAGTCGTCTACTTACCTATTCTTTCGACACCATGTGTATGTGTTACCTCATAATGAGTCGGTAATTTTTCTTATGTAAACTTAGTAAAGATTACTCCACCTACTTTGACCTCAGATATAATGTCTCACTTCATTCGATCTTTCTTTTTGTCGTTATGTCATATGATTTCGTATATATACCTTAAATCTTTCTACCGTTGCTATTGGGACATACGCTCTGTCGTTTTCTCTGTGTCTCCATATCTTGTCAGAAAACCTGAGACACCCTCTCCCTCTCACACCCTACTAAACCCTCTTACCGTGACTTTGTACATATTATCGTATATACTTTACTTAGTGGTCAGGTCCTAGTCACATACTATGTCCTACGAACCCCGACCACGTGACCCTACTGGGTCTCCCTATCATACCTCTCCCTCCACCCTCCCCTCAAGTGCTACCTCTTATGTACATGTAGGAACCGTCTGAGTACAACTAGTTACCGTTTGGTTATATTATAACATTTTATTAATCGGAGGTTAATTTTATTCATTTAAATATAAAATTTTTTTGGGAGCTGTGAAGTTGTAAGTTTTTTGTTTCTAGTACCGTAGACCATGGTAGTGAAGTACCATTTATCTTCCCTTTTAGTCTTTATCACTGTCTAAAAATGAAAGAACCCGAGGTTTTAATGACGACTGTCACTGACTTCGGTTCTTTAACTTTCTACGAACGAGGAACCTTCCTTTCGACACTTTTTAAGGTCAAGTCAAGTCAACGAGTTAACACACGCTGAGAAACGTTAAGGTACCTGACGTCGTACGGTCCGAAGGTGCAGGTAGTGGTTGTGGGTCTCGAATGAGGTTGGTAGCAGGGGAAGAGGAGGACGGAAGTTAGCAAGGGTCGTAGTTCCCGAAAAGTTTACTCAGTCAAGAAGGGTAGTCCATCGGTTTCATGACCTCAAAGTCGAAGTCGTAGTCAGGAAGGTTACTTATAAGTCCTGACTAAAGGAAATCCTACGTAACTAACCTAGAGGAACCTCAGGTTATCTGAGATTTCTCAAAAGAGGTTGTAGTGTCAAGTTTTTGTATTTAAGAAGTCACGAGTCGAAAGAAATATCAGGTTGAGAGTGTAGGTACGTACTGAAGTCCTTTTTGGATCTAAACTGATTTACCTGAAATAACTGTTACATTATAGAGACGAAAAATTATACGACAGATCCAACCAGTATTGAAAGGAAGGTTCCTCATTCGTAGAAAATTAAAGTACCGAAGTCAGTGGTAGACGTCACTAAAACCTCGGGGGTTTTTATTTCAGACTGTGAGAAAGGGGTAGATAAAGGGTACTTCACTACCCTGGTCTACGGTACTAGAATCAAAAGACTTACAACTCGAAATTCGGTTGAAAAAGTGAGAGGAGAAAGGGAAAGTAGTTCTACGAGAAATCGAGAAGAAGTGAAAGACGGTATTACCACTACAGTAGACGTATAGACTTCAATAATTATAAAGAGAACCGTTAGAACTGAGGTCGAACACGAAGTAGGTCAGGTCATAAAGAGTACTACATGAAATGTATACTCAATTTATTCGTCCCACTGTTATATGACGGAACTGCATGAGGAAAGGACTAAACCTTGGTCAGACAAAAAGGTACAGGTCAAGATTGACAACGAAGAACTGGACGTATGTCTAAAACGTCCTCCGTCTAGTTCACCAGACCAAAAGGAAAGAAAAATTCTTAAAAGGTGTCAAACAACACAACACTAGGTGTGTCAGTTTCTGAATCCTTATAAGTTATTTCGTCTTTATCTACAAAAAGACCTTGAGAGAACGAAAAAGTCACTAGGTCGTCTACAAGTGTTAAACTGTATACCAAGGAGACCGAAAAGATTTAGGTCGAACTTGTAGACCTTCAAATACCAAAGGTATGACAACTTCGGACCGAACCTCTTAAAACTCGTAATGAAACAATCACACACTCTACTTACGTTAACACGCTATCTAACTTGTAAGAAAACGTAAAGAAAGAAACCCTGACCTTACTTTTGACTGAAAAGGTCAGGACACCGGTGACGACTCAAAAGGTTTAAACAACCGAATAACTCACGTCATAAAAGTGTCGTAGTAGAAAATCCTAAACTTTATCGAGTTGACCTTAAGGTAGTTGAGATGATAGAAACAAATAGTATTACGAAGGATTCCGGGTGAACTGAAGTGTAAGGTCCTACAGACCGAGATCCAATCACTAATACACGTAGTATAGCTAGAGAAAACATTAAGACACATAAGAACGGTGGAGAAGAATTATAGAAGACGAAGATAATTCAGGTATGGTAAAGAAAGGAAATAAGACGGGTAGTAACGTACTTTACGAGGGGACCATAGATTAAAGAACTTCTCTATAGATCAGAAAAGGTAAGATAACAAAAGGAGATAAAGAAACGTAACTAGTTACTCCTTCCAAAAGAATAGAGAGGAACGATAAGAAACCTTGAGACGTAAGTTTACCCATAAAGAAAGGAAAAGAGGAAACACAAAGTGAAGTGAAGAAAAGTGTCGATAAACATTCCGACGAAGTCTGTTGGTAAAACGGAAAATGTAAAGAAAAAGAATTCCTACCAGAACTAGTGACGGAGGTCATGTTACAGTTCTTGGAGACAGGTATCAAGAAGTCATTGAGATAGTCTAGATTAGGGAACTTAGATAAACAGTGAAGGTGACGTATCAGTAATCCCTAAACTAAATCCAGTATTGACTTACCACATAACCAAAAAGGGATGAAAGAAGTTAAATTCAGACTTAAACCGTTATTCCTTTAGTACTAAACACGGTGTCAGTCGAGGGTCAGAACAAAAACAACTGATATATCTCGAAGAGGTAGAAACCGACGTTTCTTATATTAGTTATACTAAAGTCATAACTGGCAGTCCACTACAGGAATACATCTTATAAGAGAGTACAATAACTACTCTCTCAAACGATAATGGTCCAATAAAAGAACCGGTTTGTGATAGTCAGAAATGGGACGAAGTAAGACATGAGGTTCCGGTTTTTAGGGACAATGAGGTCCAAAAAGAACTGAAGGATAAAAACGTAAGGTCAGGGAATATTCCTTTCCTATTGAAAAAACCCACAATCAAGATCTTCCAGAACATCCAGAAGTATCTCGGTAAGTTGAAGTCGAAGAAGTCATAATGACCAACCTCGTATCTGAACCTAACGACACCTATACTTACCAAAAGGAACCTTTGTTTGTCTCTAGTAAGACAGTAAAATCTATAACGTAGGCTCATTACGTAAAACCTGAGAAAACAACTGATACTACCGACGAGGTAAAGAAGATTCCCTAAGAACGGGTGTCATCATCTATATTACCAGTAGACTCAATTTAAGTGGATAAGTTCAGGTAAAATCAAGAGACTAAGGATTTTGCAGCTACAAGTGAAAACGGTAGAGGACAAACTGGTGAAGGTTAAACGGAACTAAGCACCTGGATTGTAAGGTCCAAAGATACGTTATAAACAGAAAAGTCGTAACGTGAAACGAAGGTAGTGGTCAGGGTAGGTGTTTAAATCCTTACCATACTGTTCGAATCTCTCACATAATTTTTCGTCTCTGTAGTGAAACGGTTGTTTCCAGGTATCTCAGTTTGAATACCAAAAAGGTCATCAGTCCATACCTACACTCTCAACCTGGTACTTCTTCCAACTCACGGCTTCTTAACTACGAAAACTTGACGTTACGACCTCCTCTGAGAACTCTCAGGGAACCTCATGTTCCTCTAGTTTGGTCAGTTAGAATTTCTTTAGTTGGGACTTATAAGTAACCTTCCTGACTACGACTTCGACTTCGAGGTTATGAAAGTGGTCGACTACACTTCTCGGTTAAGTAAACTCTTGTGGGACTACGACCCTTTCTAACTCTCGTCCTTGATTTCCCCCACCGTTTCCTACTCTACCAACCTACCGTAGTGACTGAGTCACCCGTAATTATATTCGTTTAAGGTCCTCTATCACTTCCTGTCCCTTCGGAACACACTACATCAGGTACCTGAAGGTTTCTTAGTCCGTGCTTAATTGTTGACTTATTGTTGTTGTATAAAGTAAGGTGAAATATATTTACGTTTTTTTTTTTTCCTTCTTCTTTGAATGAATTGAAAACAAAGTTTAATCCGGGACCTTACATTAACAGAACTATAACTACGGGCATAAGGGAGGACGAGACAACCATTGGTTGAAACTCTCAAAAATTAATTAAGTAATGGAGTAGGTTTATAAGTTGTTCGTTGATAACATTGGAACTTCAATAATTCCGACGATGTCTCTTCTTTTAATTGATTCTCCACTCTCTATCCTCTCCTGTTCTATGATCTCCTTACTTTTGTCTCGTACTAAGGTCACTAAGTATTCAGTAAAATTTGGTATCTTAAAATGAAAATAAACTTGAGACAAGAAGATATTTGAAAGTAAACTTATATCCAAAGGTTACGATTATGATCCAAAATAAAACGAAACCGTTAATTTAACGTATAAAGAATACGTGAGTAATTCACATATAATAAGTATATTTCATGTGTGACTATTACTTAAAGTGTACTTTAATCGGTAAGTAGTATTTTAAGTACCTTAAAGTTCTAAAAAGGAAAATATTAACTGACTTTTAAAAAAAAACTTTTTTCCGACAGGTAAATGTGAAGTTTTTTCGAATAGTATTAATTACCCTCTTAATTTAATAATAAAAAATGTTTCATGATTGGTACAAGATCAGTTCCAAAGATCGAGATTGTCTTAAGTATCAAATAACATGTTTCATGGACTGTTATACGATACCCTTGTTTATCCACTACGTTACTTACAAAAACATTTACACACACCTCCCCTATCTTTCACTTTCACTTCAGTGAGTCAGTACAGACTGAGAAACACTGGGGTATCTGACATCGGATGGTCCGAGGAGACAACGGCCCCAGGTCGGGACCACCTAGGTCCCTTAAGCTTCGCCCCTAGCGCAACCACTAATCTGTTCTAATAAATAAATCTCTATCTTTCTCTCTAATCCTTTCTTATCACATCACCTCTTTTATTTCCTCTTTTCTCCGACATAAGGAACCAAATGTGTCCTCTGGTTATTTCGGGGTTCTGTTCCCTGAACGTGGTAGATGTATCCGGTGTCCGAGGACAAACTTATCACCTCCCACGGGGCGGAACCCGAGAGAGAGTGCACCCAGAATCTTCGGACCCTTTTATTCATCTGTGTCGTTCGGAGACACGAGGGCTACCCTTTATCGGACTTTTCCTCTCTTTCTTTTCTTCTGTGCCCCCTTTGGTCAGAAGGGTCCTTGACCTGGTAGAGAAATAAAAAGTCCTTTCGAAAATATGAAATTCAACATGTATCTCTAGTTACCTATTATGTTTCAGTACGTTCCAGTCATCAGGACTGGGAATAACTCTGTTGTGAAAGAAAAACGTAAGGAAGGTTATATGTTTCAAGAGTCCACTAAAAGTAGTAGAAGACCGGTTCTCCGGACGATTGTAAAATACTGGGATAGACTACTACTAATCAGTTGGTCTTTTGAATAAAAGAGGTTTCCACTAAAAAGAATTCAGTCCGCGGTGAGAGGTTTTTGTGATCTAATCCAATGTAAAGATATGCCATTCCCACATCACCCGATATCGTACCTTTCTTAAATGATCGGATTCCAAATTGTGCTAATTATAGTTTCCAATAATGAATAAAAGGGGTACACGGTCAATATATTTAATTACACATATTCCCTGTTCCCTATACCTCTGAATCGTCGTTTATTACCGAGTTGTTAATTTGGAAGATAGCCATATAAAGATTGTTAGGTAAATATGATGTGATTATTAAAAATTGAAGAGTTTTCTGAGACATAAATCTTTCAAATCTCGTAGAGCACGGAGAGTGTCAACCCTCCGACATTTGTTAGTGTACACACCAACATTCTCCGGCCTATTTGAACAGTCCGTCCGATCTCTCGGTAGTCTCCTCAAAAACCTGACCTTGTGAGAACAATGCGGGTCCTCTGAATAATTGACCTCGAGATTCAATTGAGAAAAGTCTCTTTCCACCACCCCCTATCGGGGGACAATTACAGTCTTCTCAACCACTTTCCGTATTACGTTATTCCACCTGTCTGATAAAAACTCCACCTACGAGCTCTTCCAGGTCCCGTCAAGGGAGCTCCGGACTAGAGCGGAAACGGACAGTCCGGAGAAGGAGTACTGGAAACGGTACCCGTCCTAAGGGGTACGACCGAGACCCTGAGACACGTACCCTAAAAGGTCCGTTATCATGACCTCACGTACAGGTAAAGGAAGAGGTCCCCAAGAAGGGTTGGGTCCCGAGTTTAGGCCCAGAGGGTGTAACATCTCTCTGTGAAATGGCAGACTCGGTGGTCCCTTCACACCTCCCCTACCCCTATAGAATTGTTGATTTCAATAATTTGTTAATTTAGTTTAATAATTTAAAATTAAAATTAAAACTTAATAAATTAATAATTTTAGCTTGACTTGACATCTAAAACTTTAATAACATTTATGTAATTAATACAGTCTCTTTTCGTTAAAAGTACTCTTTATTGTGAGTTTACCGGTAAAGTTCATAATGGTCAACCTAAGAAACTCGGGTAATGACCAAAAGTCTGATACTAATCTATTTTCAAATGCATTTTATTCAAGAAAAAATTCAACAACGTGTTTTTTTCTTTTATTTTAATTATGATCTGTTAAGTAAAAAAAATGTACTATAATAGTCGATACCAAAAAGGTCATCAGTACATACCTACACTCTCAACCTGACACTTCTTCCGACTCACGACTTCTTAACTACGAAAACTTGACACCACGACCTTTTCTGAGTGAGAACTCTCAGGGAACCTGACGTTCCTCTAGGTCGGTCAGGCAAGACTTCCTCTAGTTGGGACCCTAAAGAAACCTTCCTTACTACGATTTCGACTTTGTGGTCATGAAACCGGTGGAGTACGCTTCTCAACTGAGTAACCTTTTCTGAGACTACGACCCTCCCAACCCCCGTCCTCCTCTTCCCCTGCTGTCTCCTACTCTACCGACCTACCGTAGTGACTGAGCAACCTACACTTAGACTCACTTGAGGTCATCAACCACTACCTGTCCCTCAGGACCGTACGACGTTAAGTAACCCAGCGTTTCTCAGCCTGTACTGACTCGCTGACTTGACTTGACTATGTACAAAGTTACGGTAAGAGGGTTTAGTACGGTGGGAGAGGGAGAGGGTGTCTCAGGTTTTCAGTCAAGATATGTAGACACAGAGAAAACGACGGAGCGTATGTCCCAATAGTAATGGTGGAAAGATTAAGGTATATATACGCAATCATATGACATAACCACAAAAAGAAAGACCGAATGAAGTGAGACATATTAACCGAGGTCAAAGTAGTGGAGTAATCTTGACTAAATTTATATAAGAAGAATTACCGACTCATTATGAGGTAACACATATACATGGTGACGAAAGAATAGGTAAGTAGACGACTACCTGTAGATCCAACGAAGGTACAGAACCGATAATATTTGTCACGACGCTACTTGTAGCGCCATGTAAACAGAGAAAGTTAAGACCAAAGGAACCACACATACGGGTCGTGACCCTAACGACCCAGTATACCGTTAAAATAAAGGTCAAAAAATTCTTAGAGGTATGACAAGAGGTATCGCCGACATGATCAAACGTAAGGGTGGTTGTCACATTCTCCCAAGGGAAAAGAAGTGTGGGAGAGGTCGTAAATAACGAACATCTGAAAACCTATCGTCGGTAAGACTGACCACACTTTACCATGGAGTAACACCAGAACTAAACGTAAAGAGACTATTACTCACTACAACTTGTAGAAAAGTACACAAACAATCGGTAGACATACATAAGAAACCCCTTTACAGATAAATCAAGAAACTGGGTAAAAAACCAACTCAGTAAAAAAAAAAGACCTTAACTCGACGTCCTTAACGGGAATATCAAAACTCTAATCAACAAACAGTCAACGAAGTAAACAATAATAAAAGAGGGTAAGACTTCCGACAGAAAAGTGGAATGAATATCAAAGGAAACAACACTTCGAAAATTAAAATTAATCTAGGGTAAACAAATAAAAACGAAAATAAAGGTCATAAACCCCTCCACCCAGTATCTCCTAGGACGACACTAAATCCGTATGGAAGGATCACTTCTGTTGATCTTTATATATTTCAAAGAGGAAAAATTAACTATACACACTTAATATATTAAATAATAGTCACCGACATTAGTGATACGAAACGTAATCCAGCAGAAGATTTACTTTTAAACATGGCTACTTGGTTGTAGATGGGTTAAGGAGGTGTCGGGTCGGGAACCATTGGTCGTAAGACGAGAGAAAAAGAACTCAAGTCGAAAAAATCTAGAGTGTGTCTTTACTATCGTGTTTCATAAACGGAAAAAGACTGAATCGAATTATGGAAGTTCCAGGTAGGTTCACCAGTGTTTACCGTCCTAAAGGAATAAAGAGTACCTACCCTTATCAGGTAACGTATGTATATGATGTAAAAGAAACTCTCAAATAGGTAACTACCTGTGTATCCAACGAAGGCATAAAACCGATAACACTTATTACGACGTTATTTGTACCCCCATTTCTATAGAAAACCTATAGAACTAAAGGTAAAGAAACTTATATAGTTGTGGTACGGGTTCTTTTTCTTTACGTTTTTCCATTTTACCAACAGACTCCTCCGGAATGTTTATCGACTCTTTCCTTCTCTTCGATTTCCGTTTCCTCTTTTCCTTTCCATATGAGTAGACTTACGTCAAAGTTTCTTATCGTTATTTTCTATTATTTCGGAAGGAGTCACTAGTTACGTTTCTTTATCTCCCTTTATTTTACTACTCTTTCTGATCTCTGGAGAAGTTCTTTTAATCTCTATGGTTCCCTTATAAAGTACGTTGTTTCCCACGTTATTTCCTCTCTTTACATACCTGGATTGTCTTCGTCTTCTATAACTCTTCTCCACCGTTCTTATGTACCTTCTTGATATGTTTTTTCTCGAACTACTGGGTCTATTGGTGCTACCTCACTGGTGAGTGGATCTCGGTTTAGGACCTTCCGTTTCAGTTCAACCGGAATTCTTCGTAATGGTGCTTGTTTCGGTCACCTCGACTACCTTAAGGTCAACTCGATAAAGTTTAGGATTTTCTACTACGACACTTTCACGACGTGAGTTATACGTTCGTTTAAACCTTTTGAGTTGTCACCGGTGTCCTGACCTTTTTCAGTAAAAAGTGACGTTAGGGTTTCTTTCCGTTACGGTTTATTATAAGTTTAATGACGTTTTAACGTAAGTAGAGAGTGTGATTGTTTCACTACGAGTTTTAAGAGGTTCGTTCCGAAGTTATCATGTCTTTGGTACTTGATAGTTAAGTTCGACCAAGATCTTTTCCGTCTCCTTGGTCTCTAGTTTAACGGTTGTAGACTATCTAGTAGTTTTTTCGCTCTCAAGGTCTTTTTGTAGATAAAGACGTAATAACTGATACGGTTTTGGAAACTGACACACCTAGTATTATTTGACACCTTTTAAGACTTTCTCCACCCGTATGGTCTGTTGGACTGGACAGAGAACTCTTTGGATATACGTCCAGTCCTTCGTTGTCAATCTTGACCTGTACCTTGTTGTCTGACCAAGGTTTATCCTTTTCCTCATACAGTTCCGACATATAACAGTGGGACGAATAAATTGAATATACGTCTCATGTAGTACTCTTTGCGACCCGACCTTCTTTGTGTTCGACTTTAGTTCTAACGGTCCTCTTTTTAGTTATTGAAGTCTATAAGTCTACTGTGGTGGGAATACCGTCTTTTACTAATCCTTGATTTCTCGGAGAACTACTTTCACTTTCTCCTCTCGTTTTTTCAACCGAATTTGGAGTTGTAAGTCTTTTGCTTCTAGTACCGTAGACCAGGGTAGTGAAGTACCGTCTATCTACCCCTTTGTCACCTTTGTCACCGACGACTGAAGTAAAAAGACCCGAGGGTTTAGTGACGTCTTCCGCTAACGTCGTTACTTTAATTTTCTGTGAGGAACCTTCCTTTCAATACTGGTTGAATCTATCGTATAAGTTTTCGTCTCTCTAATGAAACTGTTGTTTACAGGTAGATCAGTTTCGATACCAAAAAGGTCGTCAGTACATACTTACACCCTAAACCTGACGTTTCTTTCGACTCACGGTTTCGTAACTACGAAAACTTGAAACCACAACTTCTTCTGAGAACTCTCAGGGAACCTGACGTTCCTCTAGGTTGGTCAGGTAAGACTTCCTCTAGTCAGGACCCACAAGTAACCTTCCTGACTACAACTCCGACTTTGAGGTTATGAAACCGGTGAACTACGCTCCTCGACTCAGAAACCTTTTATGGGACTACGACCCTTTCTAACTCCCATCCTCCTCTTCCCCTGCTGTTTCCTACTCTACCAACCTACCGTAGTAATCGAGTTACCTACACCCAAAAACACCTGAGGCCCTCAACCACTACCTGTCCCTCCGGACCGCACGACACCAAGTAACTCAGTGTCAACCTGTGTTGACTCACTCACTGACTTGACTTGACTTGACTTGACTAACCTAGAAGTTTATTCGTTCTCTCAAGTTTTTTTTTTAGATGAAGACGGAATAACTGGTGCTGTTTCGGAAACTGACACACATAGTGTTGTTTGACACCTTTCAATAAGTTCTCTGTCCCGATGGTCCGGTGGAATGGACGAAGGACTCTTTAGACATACGTCCAGTTCTTCGTTGTCAATCTAGGTCTGTACCTTGTTGTCTGACAAAGGTTTAACCCTTTCCTCATGTAGTTTCGACACATAAAAGTGGGACGAATAAACTGAACATACTTCTCATATAGTACACTTTACGACGTGACCTACTTCGTGTTCGACCTTAGTTCTAACGGCCCTCTTTATCGTTATTAGAGTCTATAGGTCTACTGTAGTGAGAATAACGTTTTTGTTTCTTGATTTCTCGGAAATCTACTTTAACTTTCTCTTCTGACTTTTTCGACCGAATTTTGAGTTGTAAGTCTTTTTATTCTAGTACCGTAGACCAGGGTAGTGAAATACCGTTTATCTACCCCTTTGTTTCCTTCGAGACTCTCTAAAATAAAAAGCCCCAAGGTTTTAGTGACGTCTACCACTGAAGTCGGTACTTTAATTTTCTACGTACCGGGAACCTTCTTTTCGATACTGTTTGGATCGGTCGTATAATTTTTCGTCTCTGTAATGAAACGGCTGTTTCCAGGTAGAACAGTTTCGATACCAAAAAGGACATCAGTACATACCTACTCTCTCAGCCTGACACTTCTCTCGACTCGTGTCTTTTTAACTACGAAAACTTGAGACCACAACCCCGTTTGAGACTTTCACGGAACCTGACGTTCCTCTAGGTTGGTCAGGTAGGATTTCCTTTAGTCAGGACTTATAAGTAACCTTCCAGATTACGACTTCGACTTTGAGGTTATAAACCGGTACACTACACTTTTTGACTGAATAACATTTTCTAGTACTACGACGCATTATAACTTCCGTCCTCCTCTTCCTTCACTGTCTCCTACACTACCAACGTACCGTAGTACCTGAGCTACTTGTACTCAAACTCGTTCGAGTCCCTCAACCACTACCTGTCCCTTAGGACCGCACGACGTCAGGTACCCTAACGTTTCTCGGTCTGTGTAGACTCGTTGACTTGACTGACCTATATAGGTTTTACCTTGCAACCTAGAACATCATCGAGATAAAAAGTAAAAAACTCTTTAGAGGTATGACAAAAGGTATTAACGAGAGTGATGGTTAAATATAAGAAGGTTGTCATTTGTTCTCAAGAGAAAAGAGGTGTAAGAATCATCGTGAACAAAAGAGTGACACCGAAACTGAACGTATTAAAACTACTGATTAATACAACTCGTAGAAAAGTTCATGGACAAACGATAAACCTATAGTAGAAACCTTTTTATAGATAAGTCAAAGGGACAGTTAAAAAATAATTTTAACAAAAAGAATAACTGAAAATACTTAAGAAGTGTATAAAGAAGTAGATATAATTTAAAATTGGGTAAAGACTAAATGTCAAACGTTTATAAAAGAGTACAAGATATCCAAAGGAAAAGTAAAAAATTTAACGAAGAAAACTATAAGTTTCCGAAAAATTAAAATATAGTAGGGTGACCCAAAAACGAAAACAACGAACACAAAAACCACAGTATAGTTTCTATTAATAACGGTTTTGGTTCTAGTTTCCCGAAAATGGTATGTAAAAGAAAATACTGGAAATATCAAAGTCCAGAACACAAATTTAGAAATTAAGTAAAACTCAATCCAAAACACTCACTATATTGCATTTTTCAGATTAAAGTAAGAAGACGTACGTGAATAAGTCAAAAAGGTTATAGTAAATAATTTCTCTGATAACAAAGGGTTGATGTATAAGAACCAACGGAACAGTTTTATAATCAAATGAGATATACACCCTTATATAAAGACTCGAGAACTAAGACAAGGTAACCAGATAAAATACGTAAATAAAAAAACTATTGTGGTATTCCTAAATTAATGGTATCGAAACACGATATGAAACTTGAATCCTGTACACTACGGTGACCAAAACAAAAAAGACCCCCAACGAACTGATATATTTCGTGCAACACTAAGTCATGTGTAAAATCCTAGGAAATTCATAAAGACACTTTTTTTCAGTAACCTTAAAACTCTCTTTAAAGTACTTTAAGTATCTCCCGAAACCTATAATACTAAAACTGTCATGATTAAGAAGGATAGGTATTTGTACCCTATAGAAAGGTAAACAAAGAAGTCAAAGACAGTAGTTCCAGAACATCAAAAGTGATATGTCTAGAAAATGAAGGAAACAATTCAAATGAAAATTCATAAAAAAAACTACTATATTAATTACCTTAACAAAAAAGAAATAAAGACAAAGTCTATAAAGGAACGATCACATAACTTTAGGTTAATTAAATACTTATAATTAGAATATAAGACGTTGAAATGTCTTAAGGAATTAATTAAGGAATTAAAAATAAAGAAAATACCTGCTCAGAAATCAGAAGTCCTAAAATCTTGAAAGTTATGATACGACTTATACGCTCTACTTTCTCGTCCGTAGGAAGAGAACCAGGACTAGAATCTCTTTTTCAAAAGTTGGAAAGTTTCATCCCATACTACGAACAAGACTAAAACAAAACATAACGGAATTAATATTAATTTGACTTCACACAAAAAAGATACGGGTCAAACAACTCCTAATTATATTACTTTTCTACAACCTAAAATATGTTATGAAAATAAAATTTTAATATATATATTAATATATTAGAATTAGAAAGTGACACAATCATACTACCACGACCACCAAATCAGCGATTCAACACGGAATGAGAACTCTGGGTTACCCGATATCGGGTGGTCCCAGGAAACAGGTACCTTAAAAGGTCCGTTCTTATAACCTCACTCAACGGTAAGGAAGAGGTCACCGGGAATGATTGGATCCCTAACTTGGACGTAGAGGACAAAACCGTCCATCTAATAAATGGCGACTCGGTGGTCCCTTAGAACAATCACATCATAAAGTGTAAATAACTAAACAAATATAATTTACTGAGAACGTAGAGTTCCTATTTGACTGAACTAATACCACATACTAGGCAAGTTACACAACAACTTAAGTCAAATGATTATAAAACAACTCTTAACACCGTAGAGAAAAGTAGTTCCTACGACTAAATATCAAAAGACCATCATGGAAATAGACCGAAAAGTAAACCCATTGTGACCGTTACATATTACTCAAATCCTTACAAAGGAGAAGATATTAAGAACCTTCTCAAACCACAAATTTATAAAATCGTCTTAAGTAGTCCCTTTGGTAAACCAGAATCCGAAAAGTCACAACCCTCCCAAAACTAATAACTAATTCAGAGGAATGATGAATGTCCAGAGAAGTATAAAAGACAAAGTACTAAGTCAGGATCTTCCAAAATACAAAATCCTTAAGTAAAAAATATTCTAAACAACCGTAATAAACAAGTATCGTCAGGGAATGTCGTCAACGTTATAGAGAAGAAAACAAATACCAAAATAAAGTTAGAAGGGAAAAAAAGAACAATCTCATCGATTCCTAAACCGTTAAAAATAGAAAGTTTTTTTAGAATCAAAGTAACTAGAAAAGATAACACAAAGAAAAGAGAGAAAGAAACAAAGACAATAAAGACGAGACAAACCGAAAAAAAAAATTAAAAACTCCACATTTCAATCCAACAAGAAACTTTATAAAGGAAAAAGAATTATATACGTAATAATAATATTTGT
Source organism: Capra ibex (assembly GCA_006410555.1). Classification (NCBI taxonomy): domain Eukaryota; kingdom Metazoa; phylum Chordata; class Mammalia; order Artiodactyla; family Bovidae; genus Capra; species Capra ibex. The sequence continues at coordinate 18,235,335 of SJYO01029184.1, forward strand.
AGGGAGATTCTGGACGAAAACGTTGTATGGTATCCAAAACTAAACAACAAGAAGATAAAAGTGAACAAAGTTCTATAAAGAACTAAAACGAAAACGAAAGAAGAAACTGGATAATCAACAACAATTTCTCACACAACAAATCAAAAGTGTACAAACATTTGAAAGGTTGAAAGGAGAACCAAACTAAAGATTAAAGTATAGTAACATCAGCATTTTCTATGAACCATACTAACGTTAGAAGTATTTAAAGTATTTTGATAAAACACCGGATAGTATTAAATAGAACCTCTTACGAGGTACATACGAACTCTTATACATAAGATGACGAGCACCTACTCTACAAAACATATACAAACAATCCATACAAACCAAATTTCATACCAGTTCAGATCATAAAGGAACACCAAAAAGATAGACTTACTATATAGGTAACAACCCTATAACTTCGGATAATAATAGTATAGTAAAAGGTAAGTAGTTACACTTACCTAGAGTATTTGGATTCGGACTCAATTTCATACGTTTTCATTATATAAAAAAAGTAAACATAGAATCATTTATCATTTGTTTGTTTAAGTTTATATGACAATTATGCAATGTACAAATTTCCCTTTCTTTGGGTCCGTCTTTTGATTTCGTTCTCATGATAATTCATGATATTTCTCATGAAATTCAGTCCTGTCCATAGAAGTAACTTTCTTATCCATTCACCTCATTTAACCTCCACTGTCTTCACATGAAAGTCCGACGATCGTAAAAGATAAAGAACTGAATTATTATGAATATACTTAAAAATAAAATACCATTTAGTAAACTGACTTTTAAAATCAAAACGTGGGAATATATTTACATACAATACAGAGTATTATATTTTACCATTTTCTTTGTGTCGATTTAAAATGGAAACATTCTTTCTTATTTTGAGTTTATGAAAGTACTAACAAACGTATCGTTTTAATTCATCCAATTGATCAAAACTTTATTTCCGTTAATTGTACGATAGAAGTTTTATATGACGGTAACCAATACTTGAATCCTCACAGGAAGAGAGAATCCTACGTAAACCTTTACAAAATCCCGTAAAAATCGACAATGTTAATGGACACGATGACCGTACATAATGACACTCCGGATTCTACATTTGTAACAGATTATTTATCTTATCTTATTGTCTTGTTTAGTGACGGGACGAGGTTTACAGTTATCGTAGAAAGTCCTTAACGTTTAATTCGATTCTACTACACCGTATTTAAAAAGTACCTAATATATATCAGTCTATACAACATTTAATAAGATATTTTCTGTATATACGAATCACGATGTTTACTAGTCAGACACATAAACGTAATACATATCGGGTATGAGTAGTTGTTTAATAGAAATAAATAACTACCTGAAAGAAACTCTCTTAACATAATTGTAGTCTATTGATATCGGTTTAGAAAGAGGATAAATTTCCGGTCTCTATATTTACTTATGTTTGATATATCTATACACAGAGACTTCTTATAGAAATTTTTTTATACTACCGAAGGAAATAAAATCAGGTCCGATACAAAATACAATAACAAGTTTTTAGAAGTGTAAAACTATGAAACCCATTAAAAGTTTTCTAACATCAAAGTGTCGAATATGTTTCACACCGATTTGAGAATTTATATATTTTCATCTAAAGATTATGTTAGAACGAAGGAGTTAATCAGATTGTAAAATTATATGTGTCCTGGAGGATTTAGGGGAGTCTATTTGATACCATTCGTTTTTCGTAATCACGACAAAAATTCGGAAAAATTTTACGAATAAAAGTTAAATTACCTTTAAATAAAATACACTTAAAATAAGAAGTCGAAATAATATAGATGAACGATTATAAAATTTCTAAGAAATTACTGTTACGAACGTTTAAACAATCAAAATATCTACCTACGCTGACTCGCTGACTTGACTTAACTACCGATGAAATAAATTTAAACAGGGTATTTACAATAAATTATAATATTGATGTAATAAGACTCTATTTAAATAGTACGACTATGTAATAATATAAAATATATGAAAAGTAATAACGTATTTTCACTAACGAAGTGTAAATAGTAGTTAATTTTAATAAAAAGGAACATCATAAGAAATAAAATTTCAGATGAAACAGACTATACTCCTAACGATGAGGTCGAAAGAAACGAAAGGTAAACGTACCTTATATAAAAAGGTAGGAAGGAGAAAATCAGACATACACAGAAATCCAGGTTTAACCCAAAGAACATCTGTTCTTATATATATTTACCCAGAACAAAAACATAGGTAAGTCGGTTGGACACAGAAAACCAACCTCGTAAATTAATTAAACGTAAATTTCATTAAAAACTATATATACAAGAATAACGGTAAAGGAATTAACGAACCTCAAACAAAAACATCTAGAAAAAGATTGTGTATATAAACCTTAGATCTTTCTATTATGGTTTCTTGAATAAAAGTCCCTTTGTCACCTCTTTGTCTGTATCTCTTGTCTGAATACCCGTATTCCTCTCCCCTCCTCTCCAATTCTACATACCTATATCATTGTACCTTTGAATATAATGACATACATTTTATCTATTGGTTACCTTTAAACGACATACTGAGTCCTTTGAGTTAGTCCCCGAGACATAGTTGGATCTCCCCACCCTACTCCTCCCTCTACCCTCCCTCCAAGTACTCCCTCCCCCGTATACATATAGATACCGACTGAGTACAACTCCAAACTGTCTTTTGTTGTTTTAAGACATTTCGTTAGTTAATAGGAAACAAATTTTTTTATTATTTAATTTTTTATGTATAAAAGGAATTGTTTAAAATAGTTTACTTTTTACTCTACTGGATCCTTTATACTGAATATTTATATAGAATTGTTCTTTATAAGTATAGAAATAAGAAATTTCTTTCTTATTTCAAGTTGTGTCGAGACTTTTTAGATACCTTTTGGTCCTTTCGACAATCAGTTGTCTTCTGTAAATAATTTGTTAGTGACTCGACTAAGGACTAAACCACCGAAAGGAAGAAATCGTACACTACAATTAGATTAAGGGTAATCGGTTTTAAAATGGACGAAAGTATAATGTAAGTAAATTTATTTTTATTAGCGGAAATACACTGATAGTATTCCTCCCTAGATGTATTTCATATCTTGTGTCAGAAGAATGAAGTCTTCAACTGTATACCTATAAAGGACCCTTTACAAACCGGTTTCTAGCTTCCTCTAAGTGTAAACAAAAGGTCCGAAATATAATTAATCATCCAATAAAATACTCTTTGTATACTGAGTTACGTTTTTAAGTAGTCGTTCACTAGATCTTTTGGCTAACTAGGGATTGATTATTAATGAATTATAATAGAATTTATCTTCTACTTTTACTACTAGTATAATAAATCTTAAAGAAAACCTTTTGACTAATCCTAAGTGGAACCAAAGAACCTGCGAATATAATATGTTTGTCGTTTTACCAGAGGTGACAGAATTAAAAGAAAAAAAAGAACATACCTCTTAAAATAAAATAAAATAAAATAAAAAAAATTAGAAATTAAGAATGTACGCAAGGGTTTGTACTTGGGGGGAGGGTGGAGGGAGGGGTATTGTAGAGAGACCCAGTAGGGGTACGTGGTCGAGGTTCGTACGACATAGGACGTAGTCTGTATCTGACCGCTAAGTTAAGAATGTACTATCATATGTACAATCTTACAGTAAGAGGGTTTAGTAGGGTGGGAGAGGGAGAGGGAGACTCAGGTTTTCAGGTAATATGTGTAGACACAGAGAAAGGGACAGAACGTATGTCCCAGCAGTAACGGTAGAAGGATTTAAGGTATATATACACAATCATATGACATAACCACAAAAAGAAAGACCGAATGAAGTGAGACATATTAGCCGAGGTCAAAGTAGGTAGAGTAGTCTTGACTAAGTTTACTTAAGAAAAATTGCCGACTCATTATGAGGTAACACATATACATGGTGTCGAAAGAATAGGTAAGTAGACGACTACCTGTAGATCCAACAAAGGTACAGGATCGATAATATTTGTCACGACGCTACTTGTAACCCCATGTACACAGAGAAAGTTAAGACCAAAGGAGCCACACATACGGGTCGTCACCCTAACGACCCAGTATTCCATCAAGATAAACGTTAAAAAATTCCTTAGAGGTGTGACAAGAGGTATCACCGACATGATCAAACGTAAGGGTGGTTGTCACATCCTCCCAAGGGAAAAGAGGTGTGGGAGAGGTCGTAAATAACGAACGTCTAAAAACCTACCGTCGGTAAGACTGACCACACTTCACCATGGAGTAACACCAAAACTAAACGTAAAGAGATTATTACTCACTACAACTCGTAGAAAAGTACACAAACAATCGGTAGGCATACAGAAGAAACCTCTTTACAGATAAATCAAGAAACCGGGTAAAAAACTAACCCAGTAAATAAAAAGACCTTAACTCGACGTCTTCAACAAACATATAAAAACTCTAATCAACAAAGAGGTGACAGAATTTTTCTTACCTGTCTCTAATAGATGATAGTTTGAGATATGGACTGATGACAAAGGATTCACCGTTCTATTTTAAAGGGGAAATAAGTATAAACTTAAAAGGGACTTTCGAGTCAACCATTTCTTGAGTAGACGTTACGTCCTCTGGGGTCAAGCTAAGGACCCAGCCCTTCTAGACTGTCTCTTCCCTATATGATATGTAAAGTCATAAGAACCCGGAAGGAACACCGATTCGACCATTTCTTAGGTGGACGTTACTCCCTCTGGATCCAAGTTAGGGACACTACCCTTCTAGGGGACCTCTTACCTTTCCGATGGGTGAGGGTATAAGACTGGATCTCTTAAGGTGCCTGACATATCAGGTACCCCAGAGTTTTTCAGTCTGGGCTAACTCGTTGAAAGTGAATTGAAGTGAAGTAAGTATAAACTCTAATAATTGTGACTACTATAGGTTAATATTATGACTGTCAACTGGAAGGACATAATAAATTACCCTTATTTACTACTATCTCTCGTACTATGTTTCTGAAGTGTGGTGTAGAATACGGAAAAGGAAAGAGAAATAATGTTGTATATTTAATAAAGGGTTTCTACTAACCAGGTTGGAGTCGAAAAGAGATGGTGTGAGAGGTTCACTGTAATGTAGTAGATAAAATTTCTACTTCCTGTTATCAATGTACAGTCTACAGACTCTCACAGTACGGTACAGTCTATTAATAATTAAGTCTTCTAATAAATACTCTTTTATTATACGAGGTCCGTTATAAGATCCGTGACTACTACATCACTTTTCTTTTTTTTACTGTAACAGTAATAAAAGTACTTGGAAAATAATACGTTTTAAGTACACGTTTATTTACACTTCTAATATTCACTGGTCTTCAAAAGACCAAGTCAGGTTATGTTAATTGTTAAATAATAGTGAGGTTACCTAAATTACAGTCCTTTGAAGTCAAGATGAGGAAGTCAAAATGAAATCAAGATGACAGGAGTAACAGGACAACGAAGACCTTCTGAAAAGTCTAAAGTAGGAAAAGTCTCCTTTGAAATAACGGTGTGAACAAAACTTTAGAACTGGAACTTAAATGGATAACAGAAAATGAATTAAGAATTGTAAAGAGTCAGTAAAAAAACACCAGGGTACTTAGTTAAAGAAACACCATCCGTCTTAAAATTTTACCGGAGTGTCATTAGTGAGAAATAATACATGTGGGACATATTAGGTAAAAGGAACTTACACTCGTAAACTATAAATTAGTTCAATTGGGAAAATTTTCCTGAGATTTTCAGTATCCTCCTTCTCCACTCTCTCTAAATTTCGAATGTACAACCGAACCTCCTTCGTCTAAAAGTGTTAAATCTCTCTCGGTGTACCGTCCTTTACAGTCCATGGACCATAGATTCTCACCGGAATCAAGTATCGACCGTTATTTGATCTCTGGAATCAGGATATCGACTTTAACTGAATTAAAAAGGTTGTTGGTTCATTTGAACCTTATCTTGAGGTTCGAGGTACTTATTAGTGTCGGATCTACTGTGGAATTAACATCGGAATGCTCTGGGACTGGTCACCTGTATCAGTATGTAACAGGCTGAACTTCTATTATTCATACGTAACAAAATTTATCGATTTACACGTCATTGGACAATGATATTCCTACCTTTTTTGGGACAGTCGGTATCAGTTGATACCGAGAACCCTGTGACTGAACCTGTCCAGATATCCATAAGACCGGGTCCCTCTTACAATCTTTTTATCTCGATATCTACAAAACACAATATCCGACTTAATACAGGGAGGTTTTAAACACAACTTCAAGATTAGGGGTATGTAGTCTTAAGCTGACACAAACCTCCATCTCGGAAATTTCTCCAGTCAAGTCAAGTCAGCGAGTCAGCACAGGCTGAGAAACGATGGGGTACTTAACGTCGTGCGGTCCGGAGGGACAGGTAGTGGTTGAGGGTCTCAAGTGAGTCTGAGTGTAGGTAGCTCAGTCACTACGGTAGGTCGGTAGAGTAGGAGACAGCAGGGGAAGAGGAGGACGGGAGTTAGGGAGGGTCGTAGTCTCAGAAAAGGTTACTCAGTTGAGAAGTGTACTCCACCAGTTTCATGACCTCAAAGTCGAAATCGTAGTAAGGAAGGTTTCTTTAGGGTCCCGACTAGCGGAAGTCTTACCTGACCAACCTAGAGGAACGTCAGGTTCCCTGAGTCCAATTTACTCCAGTATATCCACCCGGGATTAGGTTATACTGAACAGAAGAGGATTCTTTTCCATTAATCCTGTGTCTATCCCGTGTCTCCCTTCTGACACTTTTATGTACCTCTTCCACCTGAGTCCTCTTCAGTTTCGGTTGTCAAACTAGAGTTCATAGGTCAAAGATCTTGATGCTCTTTTATTTAAAGACAACAAATTCGGTGGGTCTGACACTATAAAAAGATACTGTTGGGATTGTTTGATGATATTATCCATTTTAAGTTATACCGTGAAAAAACGACAAGTCGAACGTAATATGGATGTCCCAATATAAATATAGAAATAAGTAGATTAGGTGTCAACCAAGGAAAGTCAAATGAAAAATTATGGTCATTAACAAAAGAAGTCGAGATAAAGCAAGAATACATAAAAGAAAAACAATTTCAGGAGTGCCACGAGTAGGTAAGACGAGAACTCAAGTACTTGTCGAAATACTAGTAATGGAACTTGAAAAACAACTCATCTAACTAATAGAGGACAAGTAAATCAAGAAGACCCTAAAATAGGACAAGAAAAGAAACTTTGTGGTCAGGTCAAGTCAGTGAGTCAGGACATACTAAGAAACTCTTGGGTACCTGACGTCATATGGTCAGAAGGGACAGGTAGTGGTTGAGAGTCTCGGACCAGTTTGAGTACAGGTAACTCGGTCACTACGGTAGGTTGGTAGAGTAGGAGACAGTATAGATTATGAATTTTTTTTTTTTTATCTTTTGTGTCTTAGTCCGTTTTAACGGACTAATTCATACTATTCAGGTGATACAAAGGACAGGAACCTCTCCACCGGAATACATCCTCTATAGGATACCTCGGGTCATCGTGTTAGAAAAAACTAGTGGTATTGATTTACGACATTCCAAAAGGGAATTTACCAGACATACCCGGGAAAACAAACACTACCTAAGTTTGAAATAACCTACGACCATCCGTCCAGACCGGGGGTTGACCCACGACGACGACGATTTAACGAAGTCAGCACAGGCTGAGACACGCTGGGGTCTCTACCTCCGGCTGGTCCGAGGGGGGCAGGGACCCTAAGAGGTCCGTTCTTGTGACCTCACCCAAAGGTAAAGGAAGAGGTTACGTACTTTCACTTTTCACTTTCACTTCAGTGAGTCAACACGGACTGAGAATCGCTGGAGTACCTGACGTCGGATGGTCCGAGGAGGTGGGTACCTTAAAGGGTCCGTTCTCATGACCTCACCCAACGGTAACGTAAGAGACTTGACCCACGATCAGGAACGATTTGTATCTTCGACGACCGAGAAACACCCACATAATTACTGGATAGTAGTGACTGATGTGTTAGGTCCCTCAGCATCTGGACCACGGTGGATGACCACCCACCCTGGTTAAGACTCCGTCGACTGACGTCACGAATCCTTCAGTACTATGACCACGACCGGACAAGAACCCACCCAGGACTAGGACCATATAGGGTTCTCACTATGTCTGGACGACGACACTTTCCGGTACAGGATCCCACTGATTTGCACCAAAACCCCAAAGTTTCGACCATACCTGGACGACCACAAACCCCGATATACTGATACGTTAACCCCCACGAACCGGACTCTACAGGGAACTTGACACAACTGACCGACCCAGGACCGTGTTTATTCGATCTCCCTCCAAAGGTTTTACTACGAACGGTCGGGGTCACAGAAGTACCATCTTACTTGAGGAATTTTACCGATGGTGATCACAGATATAGAGGTCCCACTCAGGGTCAACGGAGGACGGAGAGGATCTCCGTGAGGTTCTAGTCGTTCACTCAGACTGGGTCCGACGTAAGTTTAATGATGAAGACTGAACCCAGAGTCCCACACTCTAAAACGTGTGTGGTAAATTACTACCCCAGATACTTAGTAAGTCGAGGGACTAACGTTCGAGGTGACCGAAAATTATGGTTGACAAGATCCCGGAGTAAGACTAAGTCCTGAGACTACACCCCCTTTGAACGTCGTACTTTTAGAGGAAATACCTCGAACATGGGGAGTAAGAAACCCCTCTTACAGACGTTAATACGAATAGGAGGTAAATACTGAGTGAACGGATCCCTAGACCCTGACTCATATAACACAAAAACTGGGAGGATGGGTGGAGTAACACCAAGGAAGGAATATAGAAATGAACGTCTTCAAGGAAAGACGATCAGATGACCAGTAAGAACATCCATAAACGAGATATTTAACGACATTAAAACCATACGATCACCCTTTCCCACTTTATTCTCAGAAGGATGAACTGATGGGACCGGTGGGAATTAAAAAAAAAGTGTTAAATAAATCAACAAAAAATTTAATTAATAAAAAATAACTTCCTATTAACGAAATGTCTTAAAACGGTAAAAAACAGTTTGGAGATGTACTTAGTCGGTATCCATATGTATATGGGAGAGAAAAAACTCTGAGGGAGGACAGAGGGAGGGGTAGGGTGGCGAGATCCAACTATGTCTCGGGGACAAACTCAAAGGACTCGGTTGTCGTTTGAGGGTAACCAACAAATAAAATATATACCATTACATTCAAGGGTACAATGAGAAAGGTATGTCGAATGAGAGGGAATGGGAGAAGGGGTACAGGTATTCAGATAAGAGATACACACAAAGAGGTAACAACGGGACATTTATTTAAGAAGTCATGCTAAAAAGATCTAAGGTATGTATACACAATCTTATGCCATAAATAGAAAGAAAAAGACTGAGTGAAGTGAGACATATTATCAAAGATCCAAGTATGTAGAGTAATCTTGACTGAGTTTACGCAAGGAAAAATACCGACTCATTATAAGGTAAGCCTCTTCCGTTACCGTTGGGTGAGGTCATGAGAACGGACCTTTGAGGGCACCTACCTCTTCGGACTACCCGACGTCGGACACCCCAGCGATTCTTAGTCTGTGCTGACTCGTTGAAGTGAAAGTGAAAAGTGAAAGTACGTAACCTCTTCCTATACCGTTGAGTGAGGTCACAAGAACGGACCTCTTAGGGTTTCTGCCCCCTCGGACCACCCGACAGCAGATACCCCAACGTGTCTCAGCGTGTACTGACTTCGTTGAATCCTCCTCGTCGTCGTCGTCGTTATAAGACAACACATATATATGGTGTTGAAGAAATAGGTAAGTAGACAACTACCTGTAGATCCAAGGAAGGTACAAGATCGATAACATTTATCACGACGTTACTTGTTACCCTATGTAACACAGAGAAAGTTAAAACCAAAGGAGTCCCATATACGGTTCCTCACCCTAACGACTCAGGATACCACCAAAGTAAAGATCAAAAATTTCCTTAGAGGTATGGTAGAAGGTATCACCAACATAGTTAAATGTAAGGGTGGTTGTCACGTTCTCACAAGGGAAAAGAGGTGTGGGAAATGTCGTAAATAACAAACATATGAAAAACAACTCCCGGTAAGACTGACCACACTCCACTATAGAGTAACATCAAAACAAAGTGTAAAGAGATTATTACTCGTTACAACTCGTAGAAAAGTACACAAACAATCGGTATACATGCAGAAGAAACCTCTTTACCGACAAATCCAGAAAAAGGGTGAAGAACTAACCCAAGAAACAAAAAGACCATAACTCGACATACTCGACGAACATATAAAACCTTTAACTAGGAAACAGTGAACAAAGTAAACGATAATAAAAGAGGATAAGACTTCCAATAGAAAAGTGGAACGAATATCAAACGAAACGACACATTTTTGAAAACTCAAATAAGTCCAATGGAACAAATGAAAACAAAAATGGAGGTAATGAGATCCTCCACCCAGTATCTCCTTGAACGAAACCAAATACAGTAGTTCACAAGACGGATACAAAAGGAGATTCTCAAAATACTAAAAACCAGAATGTAAATCTAGTAATTAGATAAAACTCAAATGGAAACACATACCATAATTTTTCACAAGATTAAAGTAAGAAAATGTACATCGACAGGTCAAAAGGGTTGTAGTAAATAACTTCTCCAACAGAAACAGGATAACATATAAGAACGGAGACACTAGTTTCTATTCCATGGGTATCCATGTACTCAAATAAAGACCCGAAAGGTATAACGAGGTAAACAGATATAAAGACAAAAACACGGTCATGGTATGACAGAACTATTAATATCGAAATATCATATTAAATTTCAATCCTTCCAACTAAGGAGGTCGAGGTAAGAAGAAAGAGTTCTGACGAAACTTATAAATCCCAGAAAACACGAAGGTATTCTTAACACTTTAAAAAAACAAGATCAAGACACTTCTTACAGTAACCATTAAACTATTCCTAACGTACTTTAGACATCTAAGGTAAACCATGATAGCAGTAAAAGGGTTATAACTAAGAAGGATGGGTCGTTGTAACTTGTAGAGAGGTAGACAAATACAACAGAAACTAAGGAAAGTAATTACAGAATAATAAAAGACACATGTCAAGAAAACAGAGGAACTTTCACTTCACTTTCACTTCAGTGAGTCAGTACAGGCTGAGATACGTTGGGGTACCTGACATCGGATGGTCCGAGGAGGGAGGTACCCTAAGAGGTCCGTTCTCATGACCTCACCCGACGGTAAAGAAAGAGGTCCCCTAGAAAGACTGGGTCCCTAGCTTGGGTCCAGAGGACGTAACGTCCGTCTACGAAATTGGAGACTCCATAAATTAGAAAAACTAACGTTACCACTTACTCTAACTAAGGAATTAAGAAAGACTAAAAAGTAACAATCATATATCTTTACGTTCACTAACACATAACTAAAACATAGGACGTGGAAACGATTTAAGTGACTAATCGAGATCAGTAAAAGACTAAGATAGAAATCCCAAACGATGTATGTCATAGTACGGTAGACGTTTGTCACTCTCGAAATGAAGAAAAGGTTAGACCTAAGGAAAATAAAGAAAAAGAAAAGACTAACGATATCGATCCTGAAGTTCTTGATACAACTTGTTATCACCACTTCCACCTGTGGGAACAGAACAAGGACTAGAATCCCCCTTACGAAAGTCAAAAAATGGTAACTGTTATTACAAAAGACATCCGAATAGTGTATGCTGGAAATGATACAACTCCACCCAAGGAAGATACGGGTAAAAAACTTCTCAAAATTAGTATTTATAGTTAATGGAATCTATACGTCTACTGTGGTGGGAATACCGTCTTTCACTTCTCCTTGATTTTTCGGAGAACTACTTTGACTTTCACCTCTCACTTGTTCAACCAAATTTCGCGTTGTAAGTTTTTTGCTTCTAGTACCGTAGACCAGGGTAGTGAAGTACCGTTTATCTACTCCTTTCTCACCTTTGTCACAGTCTGAAATAAAACCCCCCGAGATTTTAGTGGCGTCTACCACTAACGTCGGTACTTTAATTTTCCGCGAATGAGGAACCTCATTCCCGAAGGGACCACCACGTCTCCAATTTCGCAGACGGACGTTACACCCTCTGGACCCAAGCTAGGGACCCGGTCCTTCTAGGGGACCTCTTCCTTTACCTTTGGGTGAGGTCATAAGAACGGACCTCTTAGGGTACCTGCCTCCTCGAACCACCCGATGTCAGGTGTCCAACGTTTCTCAACCTGTGCTGACTCGCTGAAGTGAAAGTGAAAGTGAAATGAGGAACCTTCCTTTCAATACTGGTTGGATCTATCGTATAAGTTTTCGTCTCTGTAATGAAACAGTTGTTTCCAGTCAGATCAGTTCCGATACCAAAAAGGTCACCAGTACATACCTACACTCTCAACCAGACACTTCTTTCGACTCGTGGCTTCTTAACTACGAAAACTTTACACCACAACCTCTTCTGAGAACTCTCAGGGAACCTGACGTTCCTCAAGGTTGGTCAGGTAAGATTTCCTCTAGTCATGACCCACAAGAAACCTTCTTTACTACGATTTCGACTTTCAGGTCATGAAACCGGTGGAGTACGCTTCTCAACTGAGTAACCTTTTCTGAGACTACGACCCTCTCTAACCCCCGTCCTCCTCTTTCCCTACTGTCTCCTACTCTACCGACCTACCGTAGTGACTGAGTTACCTGCACTCAAACTCACTTCAGGCCCTCAACCACTACCTGTCCCTCTGGACCGCACGACGTTAAGTACCCCAGCGTTTCTCAGCCTGTGCTGACTCGCTGACTTGACTTGACTTGACTTAGTATTTATCCTCGACTTAAAACAGTTTCCGGAAAAGACGTAGACAACTCTACTAGTATACCAAAAATATAAAGTTACACAATCATACCACATAGTGTAACTAATTAAAGGTATATGACTTCTTAGGAACGTAGGGACCTTATTTGGGTTGAACTAGAACCACATACTCGAAAAGTTACATAACGACTTAACAAACGATTTTAAAACAACTCCTAAAAACGTAGATACAAGTAGTCACTATAACCGTAACATCAAAAGAAAAACAACACAATAGAAAAGGACCAAAACCATAGTCCCACTATCACCGGAGTACCTTACTCAAACCTTCACAAGGAAGGAGACGTTACAAAACTTTCTCGAAATCTTCTTATCTGTAATTGAAAAGAGATTGACAAACTATCTTAAGAGAACACTTCGGTTGACCACGACCTGAGGACAAAAAAACCTTCGAAAAACTAGTGTCGAAGTTTAAGTCACTAACATCAACCCAACAAGTAGTAAAGATAAAGAAGGACCAAGTCAGAACCTTCACAGTGGAAAAGATTCTTAGACAGGTAAAGAAGGTCCAATAGATAAAATAAGAGTATATCAACAAGTATGATCAGAGAACGTTAGGAAACATAAAAAGGTAACAAAAAACATTGGATAGGAAAAAGTAAAGATGACAACAAAAAGAAAAAAAAAGAACTACTCAGACCGATTCCCAAACAGTTAAAACAAATAGAAGAGTTTCTTGGTCGAAAATCAAAATAGTTAAAAATGATGACAAAGAAAGTATAGAAAAGGTAAATAAAGACGAACCTAGAAATACTAAAGAAAGGAAGATAATTAAAAAAAGAAGAAAAAGGTCAACAAAAACTACATTTCAAACCGACGGATAAAATATAAAAAGAACAAATAACTCCATCCTAACATAAAGATATTTGAAGGGAGAGTCCTCACGAAAACGACGTAGGGTATCCAAAACTCAACAGTACAAAAGTAACAGTAAACAAAGGTTTTCAAAAACTAAAGGGAAAACTAAAGAAGTCATTGGATAACCAATAAATCTTTGTACAACGAATTAGAGATACACAACACAAAAAATGTCACAAAAAGAACATTAACTATAGATCAGAGTATGGTAACACCAACCTCTTCTACGAACTATACTAAAGTTAAAAGAATTTAAGTGACTCCAAACTAAAAACTGGGTTCTACACCAGATATGACCTCTTACAAGGTACACGTGAACTCTTCTCCTACGTAAGAAAAGCTAAACCTACCTTACAGGATTTCTATAGTTACTCTAGACAGAGTAGATTACATAGTAAATTCTGACACAAAGGAATAATTAAAAGACAAAACTACTAGACAGGTAACCACACTCACCCCACAATTTCAGAGGATGATAATAACGTAATGACAGTTAAAGGGGAAAATACAGACAATCACAAACAGAATACATAACTCCACGAGGATACAACCAACGTATCTATAAATGTTAACAATACAGAGGGAGAACCGAACTAGGGAATTAGTAATACGTCACAGGAAGGAATAGAGAACAGTAGAAGAAATAAAATTCCGGATAAAACAGACTATACTCGTAACGATGAGGTCGAAAGAAAACGAAGGGTAAAAGTACCTTATATAAAAAGGTAGGAGAGTGAAAGTCAGATATACGTAGAACTCCAGACTTCACCCGAAGAACATCTGTCATATATATACTCAGAACAAAACCATGGGTAAATCGGTCAGACACAGAAAAACAACCTCTTAAATTAGGTAAATTAAATAAAAATTAACCTCCTATTAACGAAATGATATAACACAACCGAAGACAGTATGTTGTTGTATTTAGACGACATTCAAATGTACACAGAGGTGGAAGAACTTAGAGTAAGGGTGGACGGAGGGGTAGGGTGGAGAGATCCAATAGTGTCACACGACGACACAACTCGAGGGAGACAACATGTCTTTGAAAGGTGATCGATAAATAAAATGTATACCATTACATATACAAAGATACGACAAGAGAGTTAAACTGGGTGGGAATTTTGTTTACTTACATAAGAAAACTTTAACTCAACATACTTGACAAATATTTAAAACCTATCATTGAGGAATGACTAGTATAGTAAACGTTCATATAAGAGGGTAAGTAATCCAACACATAACCAAAGTAGTTACCGAAGGAAACGACATGTTTCGAAAATTGAAATTAATCTAGGGTAAACAAGTAAAAATAAAAGTAATGAGATCGTCTGTGTAGGTTTTTATATGATGACGTCAAATAAAGTCTCACAAGACAGATACGAAACGACATTCTCAAAATCTCATACGATAGAATATTTATCAACAAATTAGGTAAAACTCAAATAAAAACACATACTACAATCTCTTACAAGATCAAAGTAATTAAAGGTGTATCAAAAGGTTAAAAGGGATGTGGTGAATAACTTCTTTAATAGAAAAGAGGTAACTTGTAAGAACGGAGGAAACAACATCTAATAAACTGGTATCCACGTACCCAAACAAAGACCCGAAAGATAGGACAGGGTAACTAGATATAAACAAAAAAAAAAAAACAGTCATGAGATAGCAAAACTATTAACATCCAAACATTATATCAGCCTTCAGTCTCTCGAACTAAAGAGGTCAAGATAAATAGAAAGAGACCTAACGAAACCAATGATTCCTAAAAACCATGAAGGTATATTTAAATCTTAAAAATAAGATCAAGATTATTTTTACGGTAACTATTATATCATCACTAACATAACTTAGACATCTAACGGAACACATCACGTCAGTAAAACTCTTATAACTAAGAAGGTTAATTTTACGTACTATATAGAAAGGTATACAAATACAGTACAAATTAAAGTAGTCACGGACTACCAAAAGGTTCATGTATAGAAAACGGAGGTAGTCAAGTCAAGTCAAGTCAGGGAGTCAGTAGAGGCTGAGAAACGTTGGGGTACTTAGTGTCGTACGGTCCTGAGGGACAGGTAGTGGTTGAGGACCTCAAGTGTGTCTGAGTACAGGTAGCTCAGGCACTACGGTAGGTCGGTAGAGTAGGAGCCAGCAGGGGAAGAGGAGGACGGGGGTTAGGGAGGGTCGTAGTCTCAGAAAAGGTTACTCAGTTTAGAAGTGTACTCCACCGGTTTCATGACCTCGAAGTCGAAATCGTAGTAAGGAAGGTTTCTTTAGGGTCCCAACTAGAGGAAGTCTTACCTGACCAACCTAGAGGAACGTCAGGTTCCCTGAGAGTTCTCAGCAGAGGTTGTGGTGTCAAGTTTTCGCAGTTAAGAAGTCGCGAGTCGAAAGAAGTGTCAGGTTGAGAGTGTAGGTATGTACTGATGACCCTTTTGGTATCGGAACTGATCTGTCTGGAATCAGCCGTTTCATTACAGAGACGAAAACTTATACGATAGATCCAACCAGTATCGAAAGAAAGGTCCCTCGTTCGCAGAAAATTAAAGTATCGACGTCAGTGGTAGACGTCACTAAAATCTCGGGTTTTGTTATTTCAGACTGTGACAAAGGTGACAAAGGGGTAGATAAAGGGTACTTCACTACCCTGGCCTACGGTACTAGAAGCAAAAGACTTACAACTCGAAATTCGGTTAAAAAAGTGAGAGGTGAAAGTGAAACTAGTTCTCCGAAAAATCAAGGAGAAGTGAAAGACGGTATTCCCACCATAGTAGACGTATAGACTTCAATAATTATAAAGAGGGTCGCTAGAACTAAGGTCGAACACAAAGAAGGTCAGGTCGTAAAGAGTACTACATGAGACGTATATTCAATTTATTCGTCCCACTGTTATATGTCGGAACTGCATGAGGAAAAGGATAAACCTTGGTTAGACAACAAGGTACAGGTCAAGATTGACAACGAAGGACTGGACGTATGCCTAAAGAGTTCTCCGTCCAGTCTACTAGACCATAAGAGTAGAGAGAGTCTTAAAAGGTCAAATAACACTAGGTGTGTTACTTTCCGAAACCGTATCAGTTATCCATGCAAATAAGGATCCACAAAATAAGAAAAACTATACTAATATTTACCCTCACGAAGGAATTAAAGAGAAAGATTAGAAAGTAACAATCACATATCTTTACCTTCCCCAAAGACGTGTAATTAAAACATAGGAGGTTGAAATGATTTAAATAACTACTCGACGTCGTCAAAAGACCATCGTACAAATCTTTAAAAATGCATAATCAGTCAAGTCAATGTGTCAGTACAGGTTGAGACACACTGGGGTAGTTGACGTCGTGCGGTCCGAAGGGACGGGTTGTGGTTGAGGACATCGAACACGTTTGAGTACAGATAACTTAGTCATTAAGGTCGGTTGGTAGAGTAGGAGACGACAGGGGAAAAGGAGGACGGAAGTATAAAGGGTCGTAGTTGTAGAAAAGATTCCTCAGTTAAGAAGTGTAGTCAACCGGTTTCATAACCTCGAAGTCGTAGTCAGGAAGGTTAGTTATAAGTCCTGACTAAAGGAAATACTAACTGACTAAACTAGAACTTCAGGTTCTCTAAGAATTCTCAGGATAGGTTGTGGGGTCGAGTTTTCACAGTTAAGAAGTCACGAATGGAAAAAATACCGGGTTAAGAGTGTAGACATGTGCTGAGTACCCTTTTGGTTTCGAAACTGATCCACCTGGAAACAGTCGTTTCATTACAGAGACGAAAAATTATACGACATATCTTACCAGTTTCGAAAAGAAGGTTCCTCGATCACAGATAATTAAAGTACCGACGTCACGGGTCTACGTCACTAAAACCTCGGGGGTTTAATCAGAGAGTGAGGGGTAAATAAACAGTACTTCACTACCCAACCCTATGGTACTAGAATCAAAAAAGAAAAAGAACCCCTACCAAAACTAGTGACGGAGATAGATATCTCAGTACATAAGACGTTTATTGGGTTATTTTTTTATTCTTCTCCTAGATTTATCTGTAAAGAGGTTTTTCTGTGTGGTTCACCGTAATCAAAAGATTTACTTTATCTCCTCTACTTCAATAGAACTATTCTCAACGAACCTTCTTACGGAAAAGACTCGACTTCCGAAAGTCCTTTAATATGTTACATTGAACCGACAGATGACTATATCAACTTTGGACCTCTGGAATTCATACTTCAATCGTTATTTTGAACCATAATGACGTCGTGAACTTTAATGTTTCTTTACGATAAAAAGTTGAATTACCTCATCAAATGTCGATGTAGAAAATTTATCGAATCATCTATTCAAAACGAATTTATCAGATCGTAAATTATAGACCAACGGAAGTTATATTAATCTGTTGGGACCAGGACTTGTGAATTATGAGTTCATTTCATCATTCCTGATATTGGGTCGAATAAGGTATCTTACCTCTCGGATTATCAGTAGAGAAACCCTACGACATAATATATGTAGGTCAAGGAGATAACAACGGACTATTTTCTTTAATAATGAGAGACTGGTGTTTCTTTTTTTTTTTCTAGGTCAAAGGACTCCTCAGTACAGTACATTCTTTTGGGCTAAACATGATAATCGTTCGTGAGAAGGTCCTGATGTCAAAACTCTTTTACATTAGAAACGAAGAAAAACCTAATTTAGGGAAGAGAAAAACAATGACATAGATTATCCTTTTCTTCATGCAGTTCCGACATATAACAGTGGGACGAATAAATTGAATATACGTCTCATTTAGTACTCTTTACTACCTGACCTTCTTTGTGTTGGACCTTAGTTCTAACGGTCCTCTATATAGTTATTGGAGTCTACACGTCTACTGTGGTGGGAATACCGTCTTTCACTTCTCCTTGATATTTTTCGGAGAACTACTTTCACTTTCACCTCTCACTTTTTCAACCGAATTTCGAGTTGTAAGTCTTTTACTTCTAGTACAGTAGGCCAGGGTAGTGAAGTACCCTTTATCTACCCCTTTGTCACCTTTGTCACAGTTCGAAATAAAAGAACCCGAGGTTTTAGTGACGTCTACCACTGACGTCTGTACTTTAATTTTCTACGAATGAGAAACCTTCTTTTCAATACTGGTTGGATCTATTGTATAAGTTTTCGTCTCTGTAATCAAACGGCTGATTCCAGACAGATCAGTTCCGATACCAAAAAGGACACTAGTACATACCTACACTCTCAACCTGACACTTCTTCCGACTCGCGGTTTCTTAACTACGAAAACTTCACACCACAACCTCTTCTGAGAACTCTCAGGGAACCTGACGTTCCTCTAGGTTGGTCAGGTAAGACTTCCTCTAGTTGGGACCCTAAAGAAACCTTCCTTACTACGATTTCG
The DNA here is from genome assembly GCA_006410555.1 of Capra ibex. Taxonomy (NCBI): domain Eukaryota; kingdom Metazoa; phylum Chordata; class Mammalia; order Artiodactyla; family Bovidae; genus Capra; species Capra ibex. The sequence continues at coordinate 18,254,554 of SJYO01029184.1, forward strand.
ACTTCGAGGTCATGAAACCGGTGGAGTACGCTTCTCAACTGAGTGACCTTTTCTGAGACTACGACCCTCCCTAACCCCCGTCCTCCTCTTCCCCTGCTGGCTCCTACTCTACCGACCTACCGTAGTGCCTGAGCTACCTGCACTCAGACTCACTTGAGCCTCAACCACTACCTGTCCCTCAGGACCGTACGACGCTAAGTACCCCAACGTTTCTCAGCCTGTGCTGACTCTTTGACTTGACTTGACTTGATTTATATCGAACGACGACGACGACGACGACGACGACGACGACGATACAACGAAGTCAGTACAGACTGAGACACGCTGGGGTATCTACCGTCGGGTGGTCCGAGGGGGCAGGAACCCTAAGAGGTCCGTTCTTGTGACCTTACCCAACGGTAAAGGAAGAGGTTACGTACTTTCACTTTTCAGTTCCACTTCAGCGAGTCAGTACAGGCTGTGAATCACTGGGGTACCTGACGTCGGATGGTCCGAGAAGGTGGGTACTCAAAAAGGTCCGTTCTCATGACCTCACCCCACGGTAATGGAAGAGGTATTATTTCGAATCAATATACAATAAGACTCAACACAAGAAAACTCAAAGTACCCATAAAGGAAGCACAAGACAAGACCCTATGATCACCATCTTTTCCGTACTATGTCTCAAATTTTTTGCAATGAGTATGATTCCTAAGGTTTAAGACTTGGTATATTTTAACGGTATTGTAAAATAAAGGTCATTCCAAATCTGAATTCGATGGTCCTGTCACCTTTACTAAATCTGTCAACAAATTGTAAGAGATAATTCGTAACCAAGTATATTACACGTTGTTCACAAGTTCTATGAAGTATCATCTAAACTATATACTTTCCTTAATTTTATAAAACCATCGTTGTTTTATACTTACACAAAATATCGTTAATAACCTTTAAGGTTAAGGTATGTCACTTCTTATTTTGGGTTACTAGGTGTTCAAATTGTAATAGTTTAATAGACGGTAAATATAATTGAAAAGTTTTCATAAACTCGATTAAAGTTATAATTAAATCTCTTAAAGTAACCATTAAAAAATATCTTATAAACGACGTACATTCCAAAAAACCACTCGAATAAGGGTGAATCCGAAAAAAAGATGGAAGGATGATTAAAGATAAAATGAAAAGATAATTATGAATCTAACCGAGTTCATCGAAAGAAGAATTTTAGGTAGTTTTTAGCAAGGGTTGAAAATAAAAGAACTAACAAAATCGTGATATGAAAAAAATTTTTACCCGTCATCAACCTCCACTCGTCTCGTAAAGGAAACTCGATACAATCGTAGACTTAAGACCAGGAAACCGTTCACGTTATCTTATTATGTGACGTAATTAAAGAAAGTAGAAATGTAAAACATCTTAAAATAGTCACCCGATGGAAGAGGAATGTCACGTACGTTTCTAGAATTCCTCTCTTTAGAATATTCTATTTCCCCGAACTTTAGACATTTTAGTCACATTATTAATCTATATCACTTAGGGTAGATTTGAGATTGGTTATATAAAATGTAATACCAATTATTGTACGTCTTTCTTTCTAAATTAAAGTAGAGTATAGTCATGTTCAAAGTAACAAGTTTGACGTGGTTATAGATAAGGAGTTGTACTATTGAATAAGATCGAAACTTTCTCAATAACTTTCGTGATACCCGAAGGTTGCGCCAAGTCAGTTATTTCTTAGACGGACGTTATTTCCTCTGCACCCAAGACAGGAACTCAACCGTTCTATGGGTCCTCTTCCCTTACTGATGTGAGAGGTCGTAAGAACGGACCTCTAAAGGTACCTGTCTCCTCGGACCACCCGATGTTAGGTTTGGTACCCCAGAGTTTCTCAGTCTGTGCTGACTCGTCGATTGTGTCATGTGTGGACTTTCGTCATCGAAGTGAAACGGAGTAAAAGGTTTAGTGACTTTGAATCCTCGGTCATAGTTTGTTAAACTTATCTAGTAAATCATGTGTGTGTGTGTGTGTATATATATATGTATATAAATCTAAAAGTAGTTATATGTGTTAATGGATAAGTATTACACCTAGACTATAGTCCTATTACGTAATATTAAATTGTATACTCTGATTTTATAGTCTGATAGGACTACACGTTTTCTATTATAGTTCCAGTAAAAAGTTTTCTATCACACTTTTTACACTTGGAAGTCTTCATGATTGTTACAATTAATATTAGTCGTAAGTCAATTTTACGTACGAATTGATAAGTCTTTTTTATTTAAGTTTCGAACTTTTAACCTGTACCTTTTAATACGAAAAATAAAATCGTAGATAACATAAAAAAAAAGAGGGAAACAACGATTAAAATTCAACTTCATAACCCAACAGGTTTTTCAAGAAAGTCTAAAAAGGTACTGTAGATTGTCTTTTTGGGTTTACTTTAAAACCTGTTGGGTTATATTATATGTGAATATTTTCACTTGTTTTGTATTCACATAATCGAGTAACTTAAAAGTTTTCCATTTTAGAAGACACATTGGTGGTGGATCTGGTTTTTACTTTGTAATCATCGTACTCATGACACAGAATAGGAAGGATCAGAAGACGGAACTGTCCCATTATTGATATGACTCTAGAGAGACGTATATAATGAAAACGGATAAAAACTTGAACTATACTAAGTGTGTGTGACTTTATCTATTAGAGAAATAGGTTGTAATTTGAATACACCAAGAAGCAGTAATACACATCAACATCTGGAAGAAAACTACAAGTACACAACTTAAAGTAAACTAATTCTTTGATGTTAGAAGAATAAAGTAACGATTATTTTAAAACCCAATTTAGATCAAAATCTAATAATCTTATCACGATGACACTCGTAATAACATTTATAGAAACCGACTTATATATGTAAATAACCCATCTATGGATCCTCATCTTAACTTTCCAGTACCTTATAAGTAAGTTAAATCATCTATGATTGTCGAAAGGTTTGACTCATATGTTTATATATGAGGTTATTGTACACACTATTAAAATCAACTATACTCAGTCATAGTTCTGAAGTATAACAGTAAAAAAATGTAGACTCTTTAAGATTACTCACAATACAAGATACGAAATTGAGATATTTCTGATTATGTCAACTTATCACCAGAATGTCATTGGAAAAAAATAGGGGTAAACTCATGAGACCCACAAAAAAAAAAAAAAAACTAACTCATAGGTAGTAAAATAATAACTTAATAACAAGAAGTATATATTACCTATACCCAGGAAACAGTTTATATACCTAACGTTAATATAAGAAGGTCAGATACAAACCGAGAAGTAAAAGAATTATGATTAAATCTATTTTCTCTTCTAGATTAAATTACATCATGTTAAGTGGAAAAAGGGCAAATATCAATGATGTAAAATAGGATAATTTACGGAAACAGTCGGAGGTCAAATACTTCTTTAAAATAATAAAGTATCTTTGTGAAATAATAAAATGGAAAATGTAAATTTGTTAGGTAATCCTTAACTATAAACATGTACCATACTTCATCTCCAGCTTTAATAAAAAAAGGTTATCTAACTCAGAATAAAATAATTTTTCTTGTGAGAAAGAGGTCCGTGACGTCATAATATAAACGGTATTTTGTTCACTTAGATATACACTCTACTAAAAACTTGAGATAGGACAAGGTAAATAGATAAAAACGGGAGGGGTCCAAACGGGTAAATCATAGGACCCGGACCCTGTAAGGGAGAATATCTCTCAAACCGACGACCAAGAAATAATCCTCTTTAGTAAGGGACACAATCCATACGTCACTAGAAGAAACATGACGAATATACACACGTAATATATCAGGGACCGGTCGGAGTAATTATGTAGAAGGGAGGTACTCCTTCCTTACCTTCACCAACGTGGTCAGGTATCGGGACGTAGTTGATAGTTCTCCCTGGGTGACTAGTGTCCCTGGGTCACGTGTACTGTTTGAGAATTGAAAAACTCAGAAAAGAGGAAAGAAATAATTTCACAACAAGGTCCTCGTGAAACACATAACTTAGACGAAACCGTTTAGGTTTAGGTATCTGGTTCTATTCACCCGAGGAGGATGTTACCATCCGTAAAACATGACAAACGGAAAAAGACGCTCTACTCTTAAGAGTGGACTATAGTCATCGATGTAGAAGGACGAACTTTTGATGAACCCAAACCGTTATTGAAAATCTATGATGTAGTTTCTGTCTTAAGTATTTTCTTTTTTAAATTTTTAACCTGAATTAATTTTACTTTTAAAGACAAGACACATTCTATAACAGTTGTCCTACTCTTCTGTTCGGTTTCTGAACCTCTTATATAAATGTTTTCTGTATAGACTATTGGTTGACAATAAGTTTTATTATATTTATAGTGAATTTCGAGTGTTATTTTTCCTATGTTGAACTGATTTTTTCTTCCGTTTCATAGACTTGCCTATGGAGTGGTTTCCTTTATAAGTCGTATACTTTTCTACTTCTTGTAGTTTATAGTAGTCCCTTAACGTTTGATTTGGTTGTAACTCCCTTAAGGGACCGTCAGGTCACCAATCCTGAAGTAAGAGAATGACGACTCCCGGACCCAAGTTAGGGAACCAACCCCTTGATCATAGTGTAGTCTACGTACCGTGTCAGTTTTTTAATTAAATTTTTTATAAAAAATTTTTTAACTCTATGGTGATTTGTAGATAATTTTATCATATTTTGGTTTTGTGACTGTTACGGTTTACGACCGTTCCTTGGGAGTAAGTAACAACCATCCTTACGTTTTACCATTTCTGTGAAACCTTCTGTCAAACCGTTAAAGAATGTTTTGATTTGTATGAGAATGGTGTATCAGGTCGTTAGTGTCAAGAAACATAAGTGGGTTTACTTAACTTTTGAATATTGGTGTGTTTTGGACATTTACATACAAATACCGTCAAACAAGTGTTAACAGTTTTAGATCTTCGTTGATTCCACAAGACCTATTTGTTCACCTATTTAACACCATGTAAGTCTCTCGTCTTGTAATAAGTCGTAATTTTTCTTTACTAGATAGTTGGCACTTTTCTGTACCTTCTTTGTTTACAAATAACGATTCACTTTTTCGGTCAGACTTTTCCGATATACGAGATACTAAGGTTGATACCGTAAGACTTTTTCTATTTTCATACCTCTGTTATTTTTATACTCACTAACCGTCTCCTAACCCCTTCCCTTCCTACTCATTCACCTCGTGTCTACTAAAAATCACATCACTTTGATATGACTTACTTTGATACAGTAGTAGGTCGACAGTTTTGGGTATCTCGCATGTTATGGTTCCGACTTGAGTTTACATTTGACACCTAAAACCTACTATTTCTGTACAGTTACATCCACACAACCGACATTGTTACACGATCATCCCACGTCCTTCAACCACTTCTTCTGACACATACACATACTCTCCCGTCTACAGTTCCTATGAGACATTTTAAAGACGAACTAAATTCGTATTTGGATCGTCCAGTCCTTCGTTGTCAATCTTGATTTGTACCTGGTTGTCTGACCAAGGTTTATCCTTTTCCTCATGCAGTTCCGACATGTAACAGTGGGTCGAATAAATTGAATATGCGTCTCATGTAGTACTCTTTTCGACCCGACCTTCTTCGTGTTCGACCTTAGTTCCAACGACCCTCTTTATCGTTATTGGAGTCTATACGTCTACTGTGGTGTGAATACTGTCTTTCACTTCTCCTTGATTTTTAGGAGAACTACTTTCACTTTCTCCTCTCACTTGTTCAACCGAATTTCGAGTTGTAAGTCTTTTACTTCTTCTGAGAACTCTCAGGGAACCTGACGTTCCTCTAGGTTGGTTAAGTAGGATTTCCTCCATTCAGTTCCCACAAGTAACTTTCCTGACTACGACTTCCACTTTGAGGTTATGTTTGTCACAGTCTGAAATAAAACTCCCCGAGGTTTTAGTGACGTCTTAGAAGGTGTCACATAACACTAGGTGCGTCAGTTTCCGAAACCTTTATCTTCACCAGTTTATCCTCTACCGTTATCACTCGTACCTTCAAGTGATAATATGTACCTTCACTGTTTGTCTTAGTTTTCTAATTTAGACTGTCTCACGGACTTCTTCATACCTACCTCAAAAGACCGTAACATGTCCGTCACTAGTTCTGGTAGGGATTCTTTTTCTTTACATTTTTCCGTTTAACTAACAGACTCCTCCCAAATGTTTATCGACTCTTTTCTTCTCTTCGATTTCCGTTTCTTCTTTTACTTTCTATATGAGTTAACTTACGTCTCAAGACTTCTTGTCGTTCCTCTCTGTTTCGGAAGGAGTCAGGAGTTAAGTTCCTTTATCTCCTTTTCATATCTTACCCTTTCTGATCTCTAGAGAAGTTCTTTATTTATGATTCCCTTGTAAAGCACGTTTCTTCCCGTGTTATTTACTGTCTTTAGCCTACTTGAAGAGTCTTCGTCTTCTATAATTCTTCACCAGCGTTCTTATGTGTCTTCATGATATGTTTTTATAGAAGTACTGGGTCTATTGATACTACTACAGTAGTGAGTGGATCCCGTTCTATAGGACCTAACGTTCAGTTACCCTGGAATCGTTCGAAGTCATTGTAGTTTCGATCACCTCCACTATCTTAGAGTCGACTCGATAAAGTTTGGGATTTTCTACTACGACACTTTAACGACGTGAGTTATACGGTTATGAAAACCTTTTGAGTCGTCACCGGTCTGCTGACCTTTTCCGGTCAAAAGTAAGGTTAGACTTTCTTTCCGTTACGGTTTCTTACAAGTTTAATTTCGTGTTAAAACGAGTAGAGTCTACAATAGTGTATTACGAGTTTTAAGAGGTTCGGTCCGAAGTTGTCATGTACTTGGTACTTGAAGGTCTACAAATTCGACCTAAATCTTTTCCGTGTCCTTGATCTCTAGTTTAACGGTTGTGGGTAACCTAGTTTCTTTTTCCTTCTCTTAAAGTCTTTTCGTAGAGTCAAGTCGAGTCAGTGAGTCAGCACAAACTGAGGAACTTTGGGGTACTTAGCGTCGTACGGTCCGGAGGGACAGGTAGTGGTTGAGGGCCTCAAGTGGGTTTGGGTACAGGTAGTTCAGCCACTACGGTAGGTTGGTGGAGTAGGAGACAGTAGGGAAAGAGTAGGACGGGGGGTAGGGAGGGTCATAGTCTCAAAAAAGGTCACTCAGTTGAGAAGCGTACTCCACCACTTCATAATCTCAAGTCGAAATCGTAGTCAGGAAGGTCACTTGTAGGTCCTGACTAGAGGAAATCTTACCTAACCAACCTAGAGGAACGTCAGGTTCTCTGAGAGTTCTCAGACGAGGTTGTGGTGTAAAGTTTTCGTAGGTAAGAAGCCACGAGCCGAAAGAAGTGTCAGGTTGAGAGTGTGGGTATGTACTGGTCACCTTTTTGATATCGGTATTGATTTACCTGGAAACAACCGTCTCATTACAGAGACGAGAAATTATATTATAGATCCAACCAGTATTGAAAGGAAGGTTCCTCATTCGCAGAAAATTAAAATACCGACATTAGTGGTAGGCGTCACTAAAACCTCGGGGGTTTTTATTTCAGACTATGACAAAGGTGACAAAATAACTAATGTGCTTTCGGAAACTTACACGTCTAGTGTTGTTTGACCTTTTAAGAAGTTCTCTACCCTTATAGTCTCGTGGAATGTACGAAGGACTCTATAGACATACGTCCAGTTCTTCGTTGTCAATCTCGACCCGTACATTGTTGTCTGACCAAGGTTTAACCCTGTCCTCAAGTAGTTCCAACATATAATAGTGGGACGAATAAATTGAATATACGTCTCATGTAGTACACTTAACGACCCGACCTACTTCGTGTTCCACCTTAATTCTAACGAACCTCATTTTAGTCAATTGAGTCTATGTGTTTACTGTGGTAGAGATACCGTCTTTCGTTTCTTCTTAATTTCTCGGAGAACTACTTTCACTTTCTTCTCTCACTTTTTCAACCCAATTTTGAGTTGGAAGTCTTTTGATTCTAGTACCGTATGTCAGGGTAATGAAGTGTCTTACGTCTACCCCTTTGTTACTTTTATCACTGTCTGAATTTAAAGAACCTGAGGTTTTAGTGACGTCTATTACTGACCTAGGTACTCTAATTTTCTGCTAACGAGGAAACTTCGTTTCGATACTGTTTGAACTTGTCGTATAATTCTTTGTCTCTGCCATGAGACGACTGTTTCCGGGTATATCAGTTTCTATGCAAAAAAGGACGTTACGTCCTTTTTAGACGTAAAAGGACGGACGTCCTGTCTTCTGGTCCCGAACTAGGGACCCAGTCCTTCTAGGAGACCTATTCCCTTACCGTTCGGTGAGGTCATATGAACGAAGCTGTTAGGGTACCTTTCTCCTCGGATCACCCCAACGTTTCTCAATTTGCACTGACTCGGTGATTGTATGTACGTACCAAAAAGGTCATTACTACATGCCTCCACTTTCAAACTGGTATTTCTTTCGACTCGTGACTTCTTAACTACGAAAGTTTGACCACGACCTCTTCGGAGAACTCAGGGAACCTGAGGTTCCTCTATTTTGATCAGTTAGTATTTCTTTTAATCAGGACTTATATGTAACCTTCCTGACTACGATTTCGACTTCGAAGTTATGAAACTGGTGGACCACGCTTCTCGGTTGTATAACCTTTTCAAGGACTTCGACCCCTTCTCTCTTCCCTCCTATTCCCCTGCTGTCTCTTGTTCCGCCAACCCACCGTAATGGTTGAGTTCCCTGTACTCACACTCGTTCGAGGTCCTCTACCACTTTCTGTTCCTTCGGAACACACGACGTCGGGTACCCCAGTGTTTGTCAGCCTGTACTGACTCCCTGACTTGTTGTTGTATGTAACTCTTTACTAATGATTCTAACTTCAGTAATTATATAGGTAATGGAGTGCACCAATTGGGGACAAAGTACAGACACCACTCTTATACATTCTAGATGAGAGTCATTTAAAGTTCATATATCATGACATAATGATTTATATCAATGGTACGACGTCATAAACAGAGACTAAATAAAGTGAATAGTATTACGGGAAATCCAAGTAGGTACAACAGTGTCTACCATCTTCAAGGAAGTAAAAGTTTCTACTTACTATGAGGAGACCTCTATATATAGTGTAAAAGAATTTAGTAAGTAGACAACTCCCTATGTATTCAACAGAGGTAAGGAATTTAAAACACTTATTGTAACGTTACTTGTGTTCTTACACCTATAGAGAAACTCTACAACTAAAGAAAAGGAGACCTATATTCGAGTCTTTACTCTAACAAATTAGTCAAGCTCAGATTAATAAACTCCTTGGAGGTATGATAAAAGGTAGGACCACCCCCCGTACCGTTACGTGAGGTCATAAAAACGGACCTCTTAGGGTACCTGTCTCCTCGGACCGTCTGATGTCAGGTATTCAAACGTTTCTCACACTGTATTGACTTTACAGAATCGTGTGTACGTGTGTATAATAAAAGGTATCACCTACGAGGTTAAATGTAGAAGTGGTTGTCACATGTGGACAAGGGAAATAAGGTACGACGACGACGACAATTCAGCGAAGTCAGCACAGGCTGACACACACTGGGGTATCTGCCGTTGAGCGGTCCGAGGGGGCAGGGACCCCAAGAGGTCCGTTCTTGTGACCTTACCCAACAGTAAAGGAAGAGGTTACGTACTTTCACTTTTCACTTTCACTTCAACGAGTCAGCACAGGCTGAAAATCGCTGGGGTACCTGACGTCGGGTGGTCCGAGGGGACAGGTACCCTAAAAGGTCCGTTCTCATGACCTCACCCCACGGTAACGGAAATAAGGTATAAACGTGGTTATAAACGATAGAAGACATAAAGGAATATTATCGGGAGGATTATCCATACATTCAAGTCAAAAGTAAGGTTAGGGTTTCTTTCCGTTAGGGTTTCCTTCCGTTACGGTTTCTTACATGTTTGTTGTCGCGTTAACGTGAGTAGAGTGTACGATCGTTTCATTACGAGTTTTAAAAGGTTCTGTCCGGAGTTATCATTCACTTGACAGGTCTACAAGTTCGATCTACATATTTTCCGTCTCCTTGGTCTCTAGTTTGACGGTTGTAGGCGACCTAGTAGCTTTTTCGTTCTCTTAAGGTCTTTTTGTAGATGAAGACGAAATAACTGATACGTTTTCGGAAACTCACACACCTAGTGTTTTTCGACCTTTTAAGAAGTTCTCTCCCCATATGGTCTGGTGGAATGGACGAAAGACTCTTTAGACATACATCTAGTTCTTCGTTGTCAATCTCGACCTGTACATTGTTGTACAATGTAAAAGGTTTAACCCTTTATTCATTTAGTTCCGACATATAACAGTGGGACGAATAAATTAGATATACGTCTAATGTAGTACTCTTTACGACCTGACCTAATTCGTGTTCGAACTGAGTTCTAACGACCCTCTTTATAGTTATTGTAGTCTATGTGTCTACTGTGGTGAGAATACCGTCTTTAGTTTCTTGATTTCTCGGAGAACCACTTTCACTTTCTCCTCTCACTTTTTCGACCGAATTTTGAGTTGTAAGTTTTTGGTTCTAGCACCGTAGACCAGTGTAGTAAAGTATCCACCTATTTGTTACCTTCGTTACTCTCTGAAATACAAAAACCCGAGGTTTTAGTGACGTCTACCACTGACGTTGGTACTTTAATTTTCTGTGAACGAGGACCCTTCTTTTCGATACTAGTTGGATCTGTCGTATAATTTTTCGTTTCTGTAATGAAACGGTTATTTGCAGGTAGATAAGTTTCGATACCAAAAAGGTCGTCAGTACATACCTACACTCTCAACCTGATATTTCTTTCGACTCGTGGTTTCTAAACTACGAAAACTTTACACCACAACCTCTTCTGAGAACTCTCAGGGAACCTGACGTTCCTCTAGGTTGGTCAGGTAGGATATCCTTTAGTCAAGGACTTATATGTAACCTTCCTGACTATGACTTCAACTTCGAGGTTATGAAACCGGTGGTATACCCTTCTTGACTAAGCAACCTCTCCTGGGACTACGACCATTTCTAACTTCCGTTACCCTCTCACCCTACTGTCTCCTGCTCTACCAACTTACCGTAGTGGCTGAGCTACCTGTACTCAAACTCGTTCGAGACCCACAACTACTTCCTGTCCCTTAGGTGCCCCAGTATTTCTCCACCTGTGCTGACTCGGTGTCTTGACTTGACTTGTCCATACTCCACTATAGAGTTACACCAAAACTAAACTCGAAGGGACTACCAATCATCACGACTCGTTGAAAAGTACATGGAGAACCCATAAACTTTCAGAAAACTTTATTCTCAAATAATTACAGTTAGTAAAATTAATAAATTGTGTAAGTAAGTAATTAGAAAATAACTCCAACTTAACAACATTTTATACAAATAAAGTCCACGTGTCGTGTCACTAAGTCATCAAATGTCTACTATATGGTAATCTTCAATATAAGGTAATTTTCAACAATGTTCTATTGACATTAAGGGACACGTTATGTTGTATTGAAACAACAAATAGATAAAACATGTATCATCAAACGTAGAGAATTAGGAATTAAACGGAAAGGAGGGAAAGGAGAGGGGTAACCATCGATAACCAAACAAAAAATATAGATACTCAGACAAAGAAAAAACGTACACGTAAGGAAACATAATAAATACTTAAGGAGTACATTCACTATAGTGTGTCATGGATAGAAAGAGAAAGACCGATTAAAGTGATTTTAATCATAAGAGATGTAGATTCGTACGAAGTCATTTACGGTCTTAAAGTAAAAAGTACTAACTCATTACAAGGTAACATACACATATTTCGTATTAGAAATAAGTAAATGGACAACTATCCGTGAAACAATGGAGGTATAGAATAACATTTAATACAACGATGTCTGTGTTCCAAGTAAAAAATTAAAAAACACATATAAGACCTAGATACGGGTCCTTACTCTAACGACTTAGTTTATTATCAAATGAAAATCAAAAAACTCTTTGGAGGTATGACGAAAGGTATCACCGAAGTGGTTAAATGTAAGGGTACTTGTCACGTTCCCAAGGGAAAAGAGGTGTGGGAAAGGTCGTAAACAATAAATATCTGTTAAACTACTATCAGTAAAACTGTCCTCACTTCACTATGGACTAATAACAAAGTAAATGCAAAGAGGTTATTTTACTTGATATAACTTGTAGAAAAGTACACCGACAACCCGTAGACATATAGAAGAAAAATTTTTTTTAGACAAACCTGGAAGACGAATAACAAAGACTATCATCTAAGAAAGAGGAAACAGAACCCAATAAACTGGTGTCTACACATTCGAACAAAGACCCGTAAGATAAGACAAGGTCACTAACTGTACAGACGAAAACATAGTCATGGAACGACAAACTGATGACATCGAAATTTAATAAAGGATTTCCTAATGTGACGATTTTCTTTTAGAATGTTTTAAAATCTTGATGAAATACGAAAATTTCTTTAGTTTGATACAATAAAAATATATAATCATACACTTTAACCTCGAAGACGTCACTCAGTCTACCATTTCTTAGACGGTATGTATTTTGTTTTATAACATATAACAGAACTATAAAAGAAACGGGAAAATGAAATTGTTATTAAAGTAGAACATGTTTTATTGTTATTCATAAGCCATGAATGAAAGAATGATATTTTGGGATTGTAATATACACATAATAGAGTAATTTGGGAGTGTCATTGATACTAAATATGTGAGTCAAGTCAAGTCAAGTCAAGTCAAGTCAGTGAGTCAGCACAGGTTGAGAAACGCTGGGGTACTTAACGTCGTGCGGTTCTGAGGGACAGGTAGTGGTTGAGGGTCTCAAATGAGTCTGAGTGCAGGTAGCTCAGGCACTACGGTAGGTCGGTAGAGTAGGGGTCAGCAGGGGAAGAGGAGGACGGGGGTTAGGGAGGGTCGTGGTCTCAGAAAAGGTTACTCAGTTTAGAAACGTACTCCACCGGTTTCATGACCTCGAAGTCGAAATCGTAGTAAGGAAGGTTTCTTTAGGGTCCCGACTAGAGGAAGTCTCACCTGACCAACCTAGAGCAACGTCAGGTTCCCTGAGAGTTCTCAGAAGAGGTTGTGGTGTCAAGTTTGCGTAGTTAAGAGGCAGTGAGTCGGAAGAAGTGTCAAGTTGAGAGTGTAGGTATGTACTGGTGTCCTCTTTGGTATCGGAACTGATCTGCCTGGAATCAACCGTTTCATTACAGAGACGAAAACTTATACGATAGATCCAACCAGTAGTAAAAAGAAAGTTCCTCATTCGCAATAAATTAAAGTACCGACGTCAGTGGTAGACGTCATTAAAACCTTGGGGTTTTTTATTTCAGACTGTGTCAAAGATGACAAAGGGGTAGATAAAGGGTACTTCACTACCCTGACCTACGGTACTAGAAGCAAAAGACTACAACTCGAAATTCGGTTGAACAAGTGAGAGGAGAAAGTGAAAGTAGTTCTCCTAAAAGTCGAGGAGAAGTGAAAGACGGTATTCCCACCACAGTAGGCGTATAGACTCCAATAACTATAAAGAGGGCCGTTAGAACTAAGGTCGAACACAAAGAAGGTTAGGTCGCAAAGAGCACTACATGAGACGCATACAATTTATTCGTCCCACTGTTATATGTCGGAACTGCAGGAGGAAAAGGATAAACCTTGGTCAGACAACAGGGTACAGGTCAAGATTGACAACGAAGGACTGGACGTATGTCTAACGAGTTCTCCGTCCAGTCCAGCAGACCATAAGGGTAGAGAGAGTCTTAAAAGGTGTCAACTAACACTAGGCGTGTCAGTTTCCGAAACCGTATCAGTCATTTCGTCTTTATTTACAAAAAAAAGACCTTGAGAGAACGAAAAAGGTACTAGGTCGTCTACAACTGTTAAACTAGAGACCAAGGAGACGGAAAAGATTTTGGTCGAACTTGTAGTCCCTCAAGTGGCAAGTACATAACGACTTCAGACCGAACCTTTTAAAACTCGTAATGAAATGATCGTACACTCTACTCACGTTAACACACCATCAAACTCGTAAGAAACCGTAACGGAAAGAAACCTTAACCTTACTTTTGACTGGAAAAGGTCAGGACACAGGTGACGACTCAAAAGGTTTGAACGACCGTATAACTCACGTCGTGAAAGTGTCGTAGTAGAAAGCCCTAAACTTTATCGAGTTGACCTTAAGGTAGTGGAGGTGATCGAAACAAACATCAGTACGAAAGATTCCGGGTGAACTGAAGTGTAAGGTCTTACAGACCGAGATCTAATCACTAATGTAGTAGTACTAATATACCCAGTACTTCTAGAAAAAACATGTCAAGAAGGTACATAAGAACGGTGGAGAAGAATTATAGAAGACGAAGACAATCCAGGTATGGTAAAGACAGGAAATAGCTCGGGTAGAAACGTACTTTACAAGGGAACCATAGAGATTAAAAGAACTTCTCTAGAGATCAGAAAGGGTAAGACAAAGAAACGTACCTAGTGACTTCTTCCGAAAGAATAGAGAAGACCTTACACCGGGTGACCTCTTCCCTTACCGTTCGGTGAAGTCATAAGACCGGAACTTTTGGGGCACTTGTCATACTTTTCCGTTTTACAATCCTATGGTTTTCTCCTTGAGAGGTCCAGTAATACGATGACTTCTAGTCACCTCTTTATTGAGGTCTTTCTTACTTCCCTACCTCGGTTTCGTTTTTGTTATGGGTCAACACCTACACTGACCACTATCTTCGTTCTAGGTTACGATATTTCTCGTTATAACGTATCCTTGGACCTTACAGTCCAGGTGCTTAGTTCCGTTTAACCTTTACCAGTTTGTTCTCTACCGTTCTCACTTGCAACTGTAAGATCCTTAGTCGCTTGATTTTACCTGACCTTACCCACTTAAATTGAGTCTACTGGTAATATAGATGATGACACCCGTCCATAGGGAGTCTTCTTTACCTCATCGGTAGTACCAGTTGTTTTCTTAGGTTTTACGTCATGAATCTACGTTAAAGTTTTTGCTGTCTTACTAGAGACAAGCAGAGGTTCCGTTTGGTAAGTTATAGTGTCGTTAGGTTCAGATACGGGGTTGGTCATTACGACTTCTTGGACTTCAACTTACCAAAATACTCCTGGATGTTCTGGAAAATCTTGATTGTGGGGTTCTTTCTAAATATGTGATTATAGAGATAAAGTGTCCATTCATTTGACTTTACGTTTCTCCGATTCATTAAATTGGTGTTAATATATGAATTGTATACTCCATAATTATACATTCTGTTTAAAACCTTTCAGTTCTATTTATAAACTCAATCTCGGTACAGAAAACAACGTTCACTTAACTGAAAACTCTCCCCGTGTAGAAGAAAGAGAGAATTAATAATTTTTAGACTTAAAAATCGTGTGATGGTTTATTGATGAATTAAGTTCCTAAACAAAACAGTAAAATATCTGATTTGTAAAGGAAACGGGTCCGAGAAAGGGTAGTGATTATAGAGATTCCTTAACTAACAGATGTGAACAAAGTGAATAGCCATTTATAATTAGAAAAATATTTAATATTATACAACTTTATTAATTTAACTGAAGTGGCACTGAGTCAATAGACCAAAATTACGAAACATGAAATTTTACGTTAGTAACGAGTTCTCACCACAGAAATAGACCTTGGTAATCCAATAATCGTACAGTACAAACATCCCGAAAGAAATCACCATGAACAAAGAAACCTTATGTGAAACAATACAACCACACCTATAGCGAAACGAGACCACTTTTCCTTCTTTAACCATACGAGTGTTCATACGAGTCAAGTTTGATCTATTGTGCATAAGGTAAAACATGTACTGTTCAAATGTTTGGTATAAATAGTTTCTGAAGGAGGTCCTCTTAAAGATGAGTTCTCTCGTAATTAGTGTGACTCCTCCTCTTCGGGAGTCTCATCTGGTTTACTTTTCAAGTGAATTTTAAGAAGTAGAAGATTCTCGTTTTGGAGTCCTTGTCATAAAGAAGGATGACGAAATTCACTAGAGGGTCATCTACATTACGTGGTTTTATATAGAGTAAAGAAAAGTCCAGTGGACATTAAAAGATTTCTTTTTTTTTGATATCTTTAAAGATGTAAAAAGTAACATTTGTAAACGGAAGACCCCTTTTTCATTGGAGGATTCTCGAGAATGTTTTGCATCCTAAATACGTAGTGTGAACTACGAAAAGAGGAGAGGATAAAATCGGTATTTTCTCTTACGTGTATTACGTAAGAGGAGAAAATACAAAATCTGATAAACTTGTGTTGAGATATGGATTACGTACAAAAAAAAAAGTTTAAAATAAAGTAAGAGAATATAAAAAGTCTGAAAGGGAACGAACGGTGGGACCCGGACCGGAGAAAGGATTTAAGGAACATCAAAGTATGAATTCTTTGGGTAGACGGAATCACCTTCATCAGACCTCGACTCTCAGGTATTTATGACTGTGATCAAGACCAAAATAATGACGAGAAGACATAACGATAGACTTTTTATGTACCGACTAAATGTCACGCACCAACACCGACAAAAAAAACTCTTTCGACTTACACCTCTAATTACCTGAAGTGTCTATACTTCATCTATAACATAATAAATTTGAAACAAAACTTCCGACCCTTATTAACCTTCAACGAAAATGAATTTATTAGTAAGACTTTTTCGAATGTCGTTTAATTTTCAGGACTCAGGGTCTCTTTCGGAATGAGAACGAATGAAAGACAAACAAAGAAAGGGAGGTAGAGGGAGGGAGAGTAAAATTTTAGTTTCATATCAACTAAGTGTTATAACACAATCAAAGTCCATATGTCGTATTGTTTAGTTATAAAAAAAGTCTAATATAAAGTAATGTTCAATAATATTCTCTTACTGATATTAAGGGACTGGATATTTCATATAGGAACAAGGAATAGATAAAATACATATCATGAAACATAAACAATTCAGGTATGTTGATTAAACAGGGAGGAGGTAGGGTACAGGGGTAACCATTGGTGATTCAACAAGAAAAATTAGATACTCATACAAAGACATTACTTATATGTAAGTAAACACTGTAAAACATCCAAGGTATATATTTACTATAATACATCATAAACAGAAAGAGATTGTAAAGTGATTCTTATTAACAATCCATCCAGGTAGGTATAAATAAGTTTACTGTTATAAATTAAGAAATTGTTAACTCATTATAGACAACAATAAATCAACGATTCTACACAGACTGAGAAAACACTAAGGTACCTGTCATGGGGTGGTCTTAGGAGACAGGTACCCTAAAAAGACCGTTCTTAGGACCTCACCCAACGGTAAAGGAATAGGTCCCCTAGAAGGGTTCGGTCCCTAGCTTATACACATAAGACGTAATCGTCCACCTAAGAAATAGTGACTAAGTGGTCCCTTAAGTCATTATATTACTTTATATACATGGTCAGTCAGTCAAGTCAAGTCAGCGAGTCAGCACGGACTGAGAAAGACTGGGGTACTTAGAGTCTTACGGTCCGGAGGGACGTGTAGTGGTTGAGGGCCTCAAGTGAGTCTGAGTACAGGTAGTTCAGTCACTACGGTAAGTCGGTAGAGTAGGAGACAGCCGGTGAAGAGGAGGACAGGAACTAGGGAGGGTCGTAGTCAAAAAAGGTTAGTCAGTTTAGAAGTGTACTCCACCTGTTTCATGACCTCAAAGTCAAAATCGTAGTAAGGAAGGTTTCTTTAGGGTCCCGACTAGAGGAAGTCTTACCTGACCAACCTAGAGAAACATCAGGTTCCCTGAGAGTTCAGAAGAGGTTGTGGTGTCAAGTTTTCGTAGTTAAGAACCGTGTGTCGAAAGAAGTATCAGGTTTAGAGTGTAGGTATGTACTGGTTACCTTTTTGTTATCGGAACTGATCTACGTATAAACAACCGTTTCATTACAGAGACGAAATGTTATACGACAGATCCAACCAGTATTGGAAAGAGGTTCCTCATTCGTAGAAAATTAAATTACAGACGTTGGTGGTAGACGTCACTAAAACCTCGGGGTTTTTTATTTCAGACTGTGACAAAGGTGACAAAGGAGTAGATAAAGGGTACTTCACTACCCTGTCCTACGGTACCAGAAGCAAAAGACTTACAACTCGAAATTCGGTTGAACAAGTGAGAGGTGAAAGTGAAAGTAGTTCTCCGAAAAATCAAGGAGAAGTGAAAGACGGTATTTCCACCACAGTAGACGTATAGACTTCAATAACTATAAAGAGGGTCGTTAGAACTAAGGTCGAACACGAAGAAGGTCGGGTCGCAAAGAGTACTACATGAGACGTATCTTCAATTTATTCGACCCACTGTTATATGTCGGAACTACATCAGACAACAAGATACAGGTCAAGATTGACAACGAAGGACTGGACGTATGTCTAAAGAGTTCTCTGACCAGTCCACCAGACCATAAGGGTAGAGAGAGTCTTAAAAGGTGTCTAATAACACTAGGTGTGTCAGTTTCCGAAACCGTATCAGTTATTTCGTCTTTATCTATAAAAAGACCTTGAGAGAACGAAAAAGGAACTAGGTCGCCTACAACCGTTAAACTAGAGACCAAAGAGACGGAAAAGATTTTGGTCGAATTTGTAGACCTTCAAGTGCCAAGTGCATAACGACTTCGGACCGAACCTCTTATAACTCGTAATGAAATGATCCCACACTTTACTCACGTCAACACGTCATCAAACTCGTAAGAAACCGTAACGGAAAGAAACCCTAACTTTACTTTTGACTGAAAAAGGTCAGGACACCGGTGACGACTCAAAAGGTATAAACGACCGTATAACTCACGTCGTGAAAATATCGTAGTAGAAAGTCCTAAACTTTATCGAGTTGACCTTAAGGTAGTGGAGGTGATCGAAACAAGCATCACTACGAAAGATTCCGGGTGAACTGAAGTGTAAGGTCCTACAGACCGAGATCCCCTCACTAGTGTGATAGTACTAATAGAACCAGAACTTTTAGAAAAAACCTGTCAAGAAGACACATAGGCACGGCGGAGAAAAATTATACAAGAAGAAGACAATCCAGGTAAACTGTAAATTCCAGTCCTCGTCGTCATCACTCCTCTATGGAGAGCAGGTTCCGTTCCTCGTCGTCGACGCGAAACGACCTTGTCGACACTTCTATATGGAGTGTAGGTTCTATTCTCTTTGGGTTTATTCTACCATCCACAATGTTCTCCCGTAGTCTCCCGTCTGTGTGACTTTGGTATTAGTGTCTTTAGATCAGTTAGATTAATGTGATCCTGGAGTCGGAACAGATTGAGTTACTTTGATTCGGTACGGGCACCCCGGTGGGTTCTACCCACCCAGTACCACCTCTCCAGACTGTCTTACACCAGGTGACCTCTTTCCTTACCGTTTGGTGAAGTCATAAGAACGGAACTCTGGGGTACTTGTCATACTTTTCCGTTTTACTATCCTATGACTTTCTCCTTGAGGGTCCCAGTCATCCACGGGTTATACGATGACCTCTAGTCACCTCTTTATTGACGTCTTTCTTACTTCTCTACCTCGGTTTCGTTTTTGTTATGGGTCAAAAGCTACACTGACCACTATCTTCGTTCCAGGCTACGACATTTCTCGTTATAACGTATCCTTGGACCTTACAGTCCAGGTACTTAGTTCCGTTTAACCTTCACTAGTTTGTTCTCTACCGTTCTCACTTGCAGCTGTAAGATCCTTAGTCGCTTGATTTTACCTGACCTTACCCACTTAAATTGAGTCTACTGATAATATAGATGATGACGCCCGTCCTTAGGGAGTCTTCTTTACCTCATCGGTAGTACCAGTTCTTTTCTCAGGCTTGACGTCATGAACCTACGTTAGAGTTTCTACTGTCTTACTAGAGACAAGCAGAGGTTCCGTTTGGTAAGTTATAATGTCATTAGGTTCAGATACGGGGTTGGTCATTACGACTTTTTCGACTTCAACTTACCAAGACACTTATGGACGTTGTGGAAAATCTTGATTGTGGGGTTTTTCTATAGGAAAAGTGATATCCCCTTAACTTACGTTTTCATCCTTCAGTTCTTTGTGGACCTCATTGTCCGTTTAAACCGGAACCTACCGCCTTACTTCGTCCCGTTTCTGATTGGCTCAAAACGGCTCTTTCACGTGACCAGTATCACTTATGGGAGAAGGTTGTTGTGTTCTCTTCTGAGATGTGTACCTGTAGTGGTCTACCACTTGTGACTTTAGTCTAACTAATATAATAAACGTCGGTTTCTATCTCTTCGAGATATGTCAGTTATTTTTGTTCTGGTCCTCGACAGACACCGAGTCTAGTACTTGAGGAATGACGGTTTAAGTCTGAATTTAACTTCTTTAATCCCTTTTGGTGATCCGGTAAGTCCATACTGGATTTAGTTTAGGGAATACTAATATGCCACCTTCACTCTTTATCTAAATTCCCTGATCTAGACTATCTATCTTACAGACTACTTGATACCTGACTCCAAACACTGTAACATGTCCTCTGTCCCTAGTTCTGGTAGGGGTACCTTTTCTTTACGTTTTTTCGTTTTACCGACAGACCCCTCCGGAATGTTTATCGACACTTTTCTTCTCTTCGTTTTTCGTTTCCTCTTTTCCTTTCTATATTCGTAGACTTACGTCTCAAAGTTTCTTATCGTTCTTCTTCATTATTTCTGAAAGAGTCACTAGTTACGTTTCTTTATCTCCTTTTCTTGTCTTACACTTTCTGATCTCTGGAGAAGTTCTTTTAATCTCTATGGTTTCCTTGTAAAGTGCGTTTATATACATATATAAGTACATATATATGTGTACTATATATATATAAATATATACATACATATTAATACATATATATACACATATGTTTAGTACAGAATTAGGTTAACAACCGAAGATCCGTGAACCCAACGAAGGTATAAAACCGACGATATTTATCACGACGATACTTATAAGACCAAGTACGTAGTAAAATTTAATCACGAAAGTAAAAAAGGTCTATAAACTCGTCCTCACCTTAATTACCTAGTTAAGATAAAAGTCAGAAAACTCCTTGGCGGTATCACAAAAAGTATCCACAACTTGGTTAAATGTAAGTGTGGTTGTCACGTGATCACAAGGGAAAACATGTGTAGGAAGGTTGTAAACATAAATATCGGTAAAACTTCTATCAGAAAGACTGACCACACTCCAATATGGAGTAACACCAAGAGTAAACGAAAATAGATATAATCACTATAACTTGTAAAAAAGAACATGGACAAACGTATAAGAATCCTTTTTACAGATATGTCCAGAAGACGGGTAAAACTAATCTAATAAAGAAAAAAACTATAACTCAACGTATTAGATAAATATATAAAACTTATAATAATTGGGGAACAGTTAGTATATAAACTGTTTATATAAAAGGGTAAGACATCCAACAAAAACAAAACAATTAATAAAGAAAATGTCCCGTTTTGAAAATTCGAATTAATCCAGAATAAATAAATATTTACCAGAATTAAGAAAACGTAGTCTGTCCGAGGGTCTTTATTACTATACTAAATACAGTCTTACTATACGATTAAAAAAGAAAATCCTCGAAATACCAAAAACCAGAACATAAATCTAAAAATTAAGTAACACTCAAATAGAACCCATATCACCCTCCTTTACTAGACTAGAGTAACCAAAGTTACATCGAAAAGTCAAAAGAGTCGTGTTTAATAACTTCTGTTATAGATAAGAAGTAACGTATTAGAACGGAGTAAATATTATATAATGAACAGGTTTTCACACACCCAAATAAAGATCCGAGAGATAAGTCAAGTTAACTAAAACACAGTCATGTTATGTCAAAACTAATAATATCGAAATATCATATGAAATAAAAAGTAATAATAATAAAAATAATTTTATATCAACTAAATGTTACAACGTAATTAATGAAGACATGTCGTTTCACTAAGTCGATATATATACATATATGTAATTTTTACAAAAAAGATAATTAAAATAGTATCCTATAAATTATGTTAAGAGACACGATATGTCATCCTGGAACAACAAATAGGTAAGACATATATTTTCTAATGTATACGTTTGGATGGTAAGGTAGGAAGGGAGTTAGAGGAGAGGGAACCGTTGGATGTCAGACAGGAGATACGGGCACTGAAACAAAGACAGAGGATATACCAAAGTAAACACAGTATAAAATCTAAGGTGTAATCACTATAGTATATCTTAAACAGAAAGAAAAAGACTGAACAAAGTGAATCGTACTATTAGAGATCAACGTAGATACCGAAATAAAAAATAAAAATACCGACTAATTAAAAAGGTTACAAATATATAGATGTAAAAGAAATAGATAAGTATACTACTACCTGTAAATACAACAAAGGTACAGAACCGATAACACTTATCACGACAATACTTGTCTTCCCACGCATATTTAAAAACTTAATGTCGAAACAAACCTATATACGGGTTCTCATCCTAACAACCTAGTATACCATTAAGATAAAAATTCAAAGACTCCTTGGAGGTATGACAAAAGGTGTCACCGACGTGATTGAATGTAAGGGTGGTTGTCACATCACCCGAAGGGAAAAGAGGTGGAGGAAAGATCATAAACAATAAACATTTGAAAAATTACTATCGGTAAGACTGACCACACTCTACCATGGAATAACATCAAAACTAAACGTAAAGAGATTATTAATGACCATAAATTATAGAAAAGTACATGGAAAACCGGTAGACGTACAGAAAAAACCTTTTTATAGATAAATCTATACGGGTAAAACCTATTCCAACAAACAAAAACAACAACAACAACTCAACATACAAGACAAACATCTAAAACTTTAAATTCGGAAACAGTAAACGTAGTAAACGTTTATATAAGATGGTAAGACAACGGAAAAGAAAAACAAAGTAAACAACGTACCTACGCACATTCGAACTAATCCAGAGTAAACAAATAAAAACAAGAATAAAGATAAAGGAGCCCTCTATCTGAATTCTTTTGTGAATACAGTCTATCACAAAACGATATAAAAGAAGATCCTCAAATTACCACAGTACAGAATACAAATTCAGAAGTTCTGTAAAACTCAAATAAATACATATACCTCTCTCTCATATAAGATCGAAGTATCTAAAAGTAGACCGACAGGTTGAAAGAGTTGTGGTGACAGAAAGGGTAGCATATAAGAACGGAGGAAACAGTTTAAAATTAACTAGTATCCACATACCTAAATAAAGACCCGAGAGGTAAGACAAGGTAACTAGGTATATAGATAATAAAAATTAAAAAACGGTTACGGTACGATAAAACTAAAGACATCGAAACTTCATAACAGACTTAGGACCCGCCGAATACGGATAACGAAATAAGAAAAAGAAGTCCTAATGAAACCACTAAGACCCAGAAAACACGAAGGTACACTTAAAATTATAATAAAGAAGATCAAGACACTTTTTACAATAACTATTAAACTGTCGTTAGCGGAATTTAGACTTCTAACGAAATCAATTATACCGGTAAAATTGTTATAAAGAAGGTTAGGTTCTCGTATCGTATAGAAAGGTAAAGGAACTTATTAAAAATTAAAGAAAGGAATTACAAAATATAAAGAGTCCCATATTCAGAAAGTGGACGAACCGGTCCAAAAAGAATTTATAGTACAAAACCTCCACTTGAAAATTTTACATAACAAAAGAACGTAATGGAAGACTACGAGGTAATAACCACATTTCTTTACGTTCGTTAAATGTATACAATTAGAACAGAGGACGTTGGAACGATTTAAATAGTTAAGGTCATCGTAAACATACCTCAGAAAAATAAAAGATATACAGTATAGTATAATAGACATGTACTACTTTTAAAACCCGTGGATGACTGGACCCCTCAAGTAGAAAGTCACAGTATAGAAAAACTGAAAAGTATGACAATTATCCCAAGAGTTCCGTTCTTATGACTTCACCAAACTGTAAGGGAAAAGATCACCTGGTACCAAATAGGTGATTGGTACTGGACAGGTAGAGTCCACCGGGATGTACCGTACCAAGTATCAAAGTTTCTCAATCTGTTCCGACACTTGTAATACTTTCCGTTTATATATACTGTGACTTTCTACTTGAGGGGTCCAACAAACCACAGGTCATACGATGACCTCTTCTCACCTCTTTATCGAGGTCTTTCTTACTTTTTTTGACTCGACTTTGTTTTTGTTGTAAGTCAACACCTAAATTGACCACTACCTTCACATCAAACTACGACATTTCTTGTAATAATCTATCCTTGGACCTTACAATCCAGGAACTTAGTTCCATTAGACTTTCAATAGTTTGTCCTCTACCCTTCACCGTTCTTACTTGTATCTGTACAATCCTTAGTCCCTTAATTTTACTTGGTCTTACCCACTTAAATTAAGTCTACTGGTAATGTATATAATGTCACCCGTTCTTAGGGAATCTTCTTTACCTCATCGTGAGTATCAGTTGTCCTCTTAGGTTTTACGTGATGAACCCACGTTAGAGTTTTTATTGTGTTACTAGAGATAAGTAAAGGTTCCTTTTGGCAAGTTAGTGTCATTAGGTTCAGATACGGGGTTTTTGATTACGGTTTCTTCGACTTTAAATTACCAAGGTTCTTCAGGATGTTCTGGAAGGTCTTAATTGTGGTTTTTTCTACAGAAGAAGTAGTATCCTCTGACCTTACGTTTTCATCCTTCAGTAATTTATGGACTTCATTGTCCCTTCAAACCGGAAACTCATGTTTTACTTCGTCCCGTTTCCGATTGGTTTCAAACGGTTCTCTTGCGTAACGAATATCGTTTGTGGGAGGAGGTTTTTGTGTTCTCTACTGAGATACAAAGTAGTGGTCTACCAGTTATGACTTTAGTCTATCTAATGTAAGAAATGTCACCTTCTACCTCTTTGAGATATGTCAATCGTTTTTGTTCTGACCCTCAACAGACACCGAGTCTAGTACTTGAGAACACCCTTTTGGTGTTCTGGTGGTCTATACTGGATTTAGTTTAGGGAATGTTAATATGTCACCTTCACTGTTAATTTAAGTTCCTTAATCTAGACTATCTTATGAACTTCTTAATACCTATCTCCTATCACTGTAACATGTCCTCCACCACTAGTTTTAGTAGGTGTTATTTTTCTTTACGTTTTTCAATTTTACCAACAGACTCCACCGGAATGTTTGTCGACTTTTTTCTTCTTTTCGTTTTCCGTTTCCTTTTTTCCTTGTTATATAGGTAGACTTACGTTTCAAAGTTTCTTATCGTTCCTCTCTATTCTTTTGTAAGGATTCACTAGTTACGTTTCCGTATCTCCTTTTGTTATCTTACCCTTTCTGATCACTAGAGAGTTCTTTTAATCTCTATGATTCCCTTGTAAAGTATGGGTCTACCCGTGTTATTTCCTGTCTTTACTAAACCTCCTTTGTCGTCTTCTAAAATTCTTCTCCACCATTCTTATATATCTTCTTGATATGTTTTTTTCTAGGATTACTGAGTCTATTGGTACTACTACACTAGTGAGTGTATCTCGGTGTGTAGGACCTTACACTTCAGTTCACCCGGAATCCTTCGTAGTGAAACTTATCTCGATCACTTCCACTACCTTAAGTTCGACTCGATAAAGTTTAGGATTTTCTACTACGACCATTTCACCACGTTACACTTCAATTCACCAGGAATCCGTCGTAGTGATACTTGTTTCGATCACCTCCACTACAGTAAGGTCAACTCGATAAAGTTTAGGATTTTCTACTACGACACTTTTACGACGTGAGTTATACGGTCGTTTAAACCTTTTGAGTTGTCACCGGTGTTCTGACCTTTTCCAGTCAAAAGTAAGGTTAGGGTTTCTTTCCGTTACTGGTCTTACAACTTTGATGACGTGTTAACGTGAGTAGAGTATCCGGTCGTTTAACTACGAGTTTTAAGGGGTTCGTTCGAAGTTATTATACACTTGGTTCTTGAAGGTATACAAGTTCGTCTTAAATCTTTTGCGTTCCCTTAGTCTCTAGTTTAACGGTTGTAGGTTTTTCGTTCTCTTCAAGTCTTTTTGTAGATGAAGAAGTAACTGACGTGATTTCGGGAACTGACACACCTAGTGTTGTTTGACACCTTTTCAGATACCCTTATGGTCTGGTGAAATGGACGGAGGACTCTTTTGACATATATTCAGTTCTTCGTTGTCAATCTAGACCTGTACCTTGTTACCTGACCAAGGTTTAACCCTTTCCTCATGAAAAATGAACATCGACAGATCAAAAGGACCCTGGTGAATAACTTCTCCGATAGAAAAGAGGTAACATATAAGAACATATGTAACATATATAACATATATAAGAACGGATTAAACAGTTTCTATTCCACGGGTATCCACACACCCAAATAAGACTTGAAAAATAGAACAAAGTAACCTCACATAAAAACATATGTAACCACATATAGAACAAGTTAACCACATACAAAAACAGATGTAACATATATAAGAACGGATTAAACAGTTTCTATTCCACGGGTATCCACACACCCAAAGAAGACTCGAACAAATGAGATAGAACAAGGTAACCACATATAAAGACAAAAACATAGTTATGGTATGAGAAAACTACTGACATTGAAACATCATATCATATTTCAGTCTTTTCAATTACGGAGAACGAGGTAAAAAGTAAGAGTTCTAACGAAACCGATAGTCAAAGAAATGGGAAAGGTATGTTTGACAGAAAAAAACAACAAGATCAAGACACTTTTTATCGTAACCGTAAAACTGTTCCTAAGGAAACTTAGACATCTAACAAAACCCATCTACTTAATAAAAGTGTTATAACTAAGAAGGTTATGTTCTTGTACCATACAGAAAGGTAGATAAACACAGTAGAAGTTAAATAAAGTAGTAAGAATATAAAAGACGTATGTTCATACAACAGAGAAATCCATCCGTATAAGGATCCGTAAAATAATAAAAACAAAGTGTCAAGTCAAGTCAAGTCAAGTCAGCGAGTCAGTACAGGTTGAGAAACGCTGGGGTACTTAGCGTCGTACGGTCCGGAGGGACAGGTAGTAGTTGGGGGCCTCAAGTGAGTCTGAGTGCAGGTAGCTCAGTCACTACGGTAGG
This sequence comes from Capra ibex, assembly GCA_006410555.1. Taxonomy (NCBI): domain Eukaryota; kingdom Metazoa; phylum Chordata; class Mammalia; order Artiodactyla; family Bovidae; genus Capra; species Capra ibex. The sequence goes on from SJYO01029184.1 coordinate 18,281,770, forward strand.
TCGGTAGAGTTGGAGCCAGTAGGGGAAGAGGAGGACGGGGGTTAGAGAGGGTCGTAGTCTCAGAAAAGGTTACTCAATTGTGAAGAGTACTCCACCGGTTTCATGACCTCAAAGTCGAAATCGTAGTAAGGAAGGTTTCTTTAGGGTCCCAACTAGAGGAAGTCTTACCTGACCAACCTAGAGCAACGTCAGGTTCCCTGAGAGTTCTCAGAAGAGGTTGTGGTGTCAATTTTTCTTAGTTAAGAAGCAGTGAGTCGGAAGAAGTGTCAGGTTGAGAGTGTAGGTATGTACTGGTGTCCTTTTTGGCATCGGAACTGATCTGCCTGGAATCAGCCGTTTCATTACAGAGACGAAAACTTATATGATAGATCTAACCAGTATTGAGAAGAAGGTTCCTCATTCGCAGAAAATTAGAGTACCGACGCTAGTGGTAGACGTCACTAAAACCTCGGGGGTTTTTATTTCAGACTGTGACAAAGGTGACAAAGGGGTAGATAAAGGGTACTTCACTACCCTGTCCTACGGTACTAGAAGCAAAAGACTTACAACTCGAAATTCGGTTGAACAAGTGAGAGGAGAAAGTGAAAGTAGTTCTCCGAAAAATCGAGGAGAAGTGAAAGATGGTATTCCCACCACAGTAGACGTATAGACTCCAATAATTATAAAGGGGACCGTTAGAACTAAGGTCGAACACAAAGAAGGTTAGGTCGCAAAGAGTACTACATGAGACGCTCCAGGTGACCTCTTCCCTTACCGTTCGGTGAAGTCATAAGAACGGAACTCTAGGGTACTTGTCATACTTTTCCGTTTTACTATCCTATGGTTTTCTCCTTGAGGGGTTCACTAATCCACGGGCTATACGACGACCTCTAGTCACCTCTTTATTGAGGTCTTTCTTACTTCCCTACTTCGGTTTCTTTTTTCTTATGGGTCAACACGTACACTGACCACTATCTTCGTTCCAGGTTACGACATTTCTCGTTATAACGTATCCTTGGACCTTACAGCCCAAGCACTTAGTTCCGTTTAACCTTCACCAATTTGTTCTCTACCGTTCCCACTTGCAGTTGTAAGATCCTTAGTCGCTTGATTTTACCTGACCTTACCCACTTAAATTGAGTCTACTGGTAATATAGATGATGACGCCCGTCCTTAGGGAGTCTTCTTTACCTCATCGGTAGTACCAGTTGTTTTCTCAGACTTTAAGTCATGAACCTACGTTAGAGTTTTTGCTGTCTTACTAGACAAGTAGAGGCTTCGTTTGGTAAGTTATAGTGTCAATAGGTTCAGATACGGGGTTGGACATTACGACTTCTTCGACTTCAACTTACCAAAATACTTCTGGAAGTTCTGGAAAATCTTGGTTGTGGGTTTTTTCTATAAGAAAAGTAATATCCCCTGACCTTACGTTTTCATCCTTCAGTTCTTTGTGGACCTCATTGTCCGTTTAAACCGGAACTTTATACCTTACTTCGTCCCGTTTCTGATTATCTCAAAACGGTCCTTTTACGTGACCAGTATCGTTTATGGGAGAAGGTTGTTGTGTTCTCTTCTGAGATGTGTACCTGTAGTGGTCTACCAGTTGTGACTTTAGTCTAACTAATACAAAGTGTCATGTACCCTGATAAAGGAATGGAAGAGAAAGACTATCAAGTAACAATCATATATTCTTACGTTCCCTAAAGACACATAATTAAAATATAGGGTACTGAAATGATATAAGTAACTATTCGAGATCATTAATAGACCATCGTAGAAATCCCAAAAGATACATATCATAGTACAGTAGACGTTTGTGACTCTCAAAAGAGTAAAAGGATAGATCTAAGGAAAAGAAAAAGAAACTAAAAACACTGATCATGAAAGTTTTGATACAACTTATTATGACCGTTCTCACCCTTGGGAACAGAACAAGGATCAGAATCTCCTTTACGAAACAAAATGTGATAACTCTTATTAGAAACAAAACCCAAACATTATATACCGGAAATAATACAACTTCATATAAGGAAAATACGGAGGAAAGACCTCTCAAAATAGTATTTTTCCACAACTTAAAACAACTTTCGAAAGAGATGTAAATAACTCTACTAGTGTACCTAAAATAAAAAGTTAAAGAATTATATCACATAGTGTAATTGACTAAACGTATATAACTTCTTAAGAACGTAGTTATCGTATTTCGTGTGAACTAGTGCTATAAACTAAACAAATTACACAACAACGTAAGACAAACGATCTTGAAAAAACTCTAAAATTTTAGATATAAATAGTGACTATAACCGAACATTAAAATAAAATACACCGTAGAAACAGACCACAACCAAAGTCTCTGTGCCAACGGAGTATTTCACTCAAGTTCTCAAAAGGAAGGAGAATTTGAAAGACCTTCTCAAAATCGTCCTAGTCACATTCGAAAAGAGACTTGGAAACCATCTTAAACGGACACTTCGGTAGACCAGGACCCGAAAAAAACAACAACAACAACCTTCCAAAAATAATATCAAACCCAAAGACATGAACACTAACCTAATAAATACAATGAAATGATTCTTGAACAGGTAAAAAAGCTCCAACAGGTAAACTAAGTGTATATTAACGACCATCGACAAATACTAGGAAACATAACGACACAACAGAGAAGAAAAAATAAAGGTTAAAATGACTAAACCCAGAAGAGGGAAGAATAGAACTATTCAGAATGATTACCAAACAGTTAAAACAAAAGGAATAGTTTTTTTGTTGAAAACGAAAATAACTAGAAAGGAAAAAGAGAAAACGAAGAAAAAAGTAAATAAGACGAGACCAGAAATATTGAAGGGAGATGATTAAAACCAAAACAACAACAAGAAAAAGATCAACGACACCCACATCTTAATTCAACAAATAAACTACGAAGAAAACAAAGAACTCCATTTGAATATAACGATATTTCAAGGAATCGTGACGAAAATCACGTAGGGAATACAAAACTCTTCAGTACAAAAGTAACAATAAACGAAGATCCATAAAAAAAATAAAGGAGAAATTAAAGAAGTCGATAGAGAACCAATAAGTCTTTACATAACAAATCGGAGGTACACAAACACAAACAATATCAAAAAAAAAAAGGTCTCAATTATATCTTAGAATGTCTTAAGACTAGTCTTTTCTACGAATTTTACTGAAGGTAAAAGAATTTAAATTGTTCCGAACTAAATACCTGGTTCTAAGCTAAATAGTACCTTTTACAAAGTACACGTGAATTCTTTTTACACGTTAGATGACAAAACCCTACTTTACGGGACATCTATAGTTAATCCGGGTTGACCAGGTTACCAAGTAAGTTTCGACACAAAGAAATAATTAAAAGACAGAGTTACTGGACAGGTAACCACACTTACCCAACAATTGGAGGTAGTGAGAATAACACAATGACAACAAAGGGGTAAGTTATCAACTATCGTAAACGAAATACATAACTCCACGAGGAGAATTCCCATGTATATATAAAATTAATATATAGAAGAAGAAACTAACTAGGGAACTAGTAATACATCACGGGAAGGAATAGAGAACATTAATACAAATAAAATTTCGTATAAAATAGACTATACTTATAACGATGAGGGTAAAAGGAAACTAAAACCAAACGTACGTTATCGAAGAAGGTCGGGGAGTGAAGAAAGTCAGACATACACAGGAATCCAGACTCCACCCATAGAACATCTATCGTAGATATCCCCAAAACAAAAACATAGGTAAGTCGGTTAGACACAGAAAATCAACCTTGTAAATCAGGTAAATATACATTCTATTAATAACTATAGATACTAGGCTAACCCGAAAGGACCACCAGGACCACCATTTCTCTGGTGGAGGGTCACGTCATTTGTATGCTCCACACACAAACTAGGGACTCAACCCTTCTAGGGGACCTTCTCCCGTACCGTTGGGTGAGATCATAAGAACGGACCCCTTAGGGTACCGGTCTCCTTGGGTCACTTGATGTCAGTTATCCCAACGTCTCTATGTGTTGACTTCACTGAATCACACGTGTGTGTGTGAGTGTGTATGTGTACTAGGATAATAGTAAATAAAATAACAAAAACCAAACAAAAACATCCGGAAAAGAAAGAGATCACAAAAAACAGATCTATTAAAGAAATCGTACACAACATTTCGACCAAACTACTACGACGTAAGAGTATTGAAAACGAATAGACATTTCGAAAACTAAAAAGTAACTTTAGACCTACTCTAGAACGACCTATCTGATGAGAACGAAAATCCAAAAATGAAAATATACAAATTTATGTAGGACGGTGAGGGAACACCCTACGTCTCAAAGAAAACTTTCTAGTCGACAATTGGAAGACCCCTAAGGGAACATACAATAAACAAAGTAAAAGAAAACGACGAAGATTATAAACAAGAGACACGAATTAAAAATAATGAAACTAATTATAAACAGAACCGCACAAAGAGGAATACAAATAGGATATACCCTAAGAGACCCTAAGAACCTGAACTCACCGATAAAGGAAAGGGTATAATCCCTTCAAAAACGGATAGTCAAGTCAAGTCAATGAGTCAACACAGGTTGAGAAACACTGGAGTACCTGACGTCGTACGGTCCTAAGGGACAGGTAATGGTTGAGGGACTCGAACGAGTGTGAGTACAGGTATCTCAGCCACTACGGCATGTTGGTAGAGTAGAAGACAACAGGGACAGAAGAGAACGGAAGTTAGAAAGGGTCGTAGTCCCAGAAAAGGTTACTCAGTCAAGAAACATAGTCCACCGGTTTCATAACCTCCAAGTCGAAGTCGTAGTAAAACAGATATTAGGAGGGTTTATAAAATAGTATGGGAAAGAAAGGGAGAATAGAAAACCCCTGAGGATATTAAGTTTACAACTATACGCATTATAACAGGGTCTCTAGAGACTCTTACAGGAGTACAGAAAAATAAACGAGAAGAAATAAAACGGAACGAAGTCAATAAAGGTCGTAAGATAGAAGGTCGAGTGAATAGACAAGACGGAGTCAATAAAACAATAACCAAGGGAGATCACATAAAAATTAGAGTCAATAACGACTAACAGATCAGATAAAGAAGATCCAGGAACAATTTGGAAAGAGTATAGAAGAGATAGACACGGAGGTGGAATAAATAGACACAGAGGTAAAATAAAGGTTGTAAAACTTAGAAATGATAGTAATGAGACTTAAGAAAAAGTTTATGTGACGAAAAAAAGGAGAAGTAAAAAACCATAAAACCCAAAGATGGTACAAGAATATAGACGATGTAGAAAGAGACGGAAAAGTAAAACAAATTATATGTCCCACAAAAAAAAAAGAAAAAAGAAAAAAAAAAAACCAGAGGAAAGATGTGCAACCCTCCAGTATCAAGGAGAATTAACAACTCAGACGGGAGGCATTCACCCCAAACCGGTCAGGGAAAACTTCCAAAGGAACAACGTCCCTGAAGACGGAGATAAGACCACCTACCTCGACCTAGAACAAAGAGACTTCCCGACACGATACAGACCGTCATACAAAACTCCACAGATACTCGAACCGTATCGAAACCCGTCGTACAGACGATTACCCATCCTTACACAATGTCAAGATAAATAGTAAAAGTTTAAACGAAAAGAAAAACGACAAGACTAACCCACTAAAAGAAAGAAGATAGACGGTCTAAAGAACGTGTAAGAAGATACAGAGTAGGATACGATAAGTAAGGAAGATAACACAAATAAAAACGGTAACTTAATAAGTAAAAACTATCCCAAAAAAATTATAAAAATAAAGGAATAATTTTAATAATATTAAATCTAGATACAAAGAGAATTAAGTCAATTGTAAAATTAGTACTTACTAAACTCAAGAAATAGAACACTTCACAAATAAAAACAAAATATTAAATAAAAAAAAGTCTAAAAAGGAGAAAGAGAATTAACTGTCTCTTGATGAAAAAGTAAAAACAACTGAAAGAGACGGAGATATATAAATCTACTTTCTTAATCGATAACATCAGAACTTCCTCGTAAGAATATACCCTCAAGAGGGGTATGTCTGACGTACCCACTCCACCTCAACTACACTTACGTTTAGGGTAGAAAGGAATTCCAAACGACAGTCGATCGTGGAACCATCCCGTACCCCGACCTCTACCTCCACGAGTTGACTTCGACATAAACTTCAGCCTGAAAGGGAGAAGAGTCACCGACAGTACCGGGAAAATCCTAACCGTAGATTATCGTTCATTGACCTCGATTTTGAGACTCACAACGTATACTTGACCGAGATAATGGGAACTCGAACACAAAAGAAGACAGGAACGTGACCCTGTATACAGGGTTTACCCATCATCCCGACTTCGTGTACCCAAGACATACCCGAGAACCGAGATCGACTGGTGTTTTTCTCATACTCGAAAGGGACTACGTAACGAAAAGGACCATGAGTGGAAACAAAAGAAGAAAGGTGAGACTGTGAAGAAACCCATACTTAAAGGAAGAATGAAAGCGTCGACTAGGAACAGGGGTCGGAGATAAAGGGGGTGAGATAACACCTCGGTGTGACGTCTCGACCCCACTACAAAAACCTGAAAACCACACATAGTCCTCCACTAGGAAACACACCGACATCGTAAACAAGATAAGCCCGACCACATCTTAGACTCCGTTACCGTCCTTTGGATCATCGGGAATGTCCTCTAAAAATAGACTGAACGGAACCCCCATACCGTGCTAAGTACTAGGAATGTTCACCTTAGGTCCGAAAGGTGTCCGGAGTTAAATCAGGGTAAACAGAAGGTTGGTTGGTTGACCCGAGTAGAAGGGACGTATTCCGGGGTTCTAACCTCGTGAGTTAGACTAAGAGTGGTCCCTTAGGGGTCCCACCTACAGACGGACACATAAGAGGAAAAGGAATCTGAGAAGAAGGTCCCCGTGTTCAGAACTGGATTATTGAAAAGAAGAGAAGGACGATCTAGGAATGTTGTAATTAAAATGTTCTAAGGAAGGTGGTCCAAGGTTAATTAAAAGTTACTCTTAATAAGGTGTATATTTACATAAAAAATACACAGGTACCCCGTTTCAATTAAAAGGTAAGTGAATAAGACAGTCGAACTAACTAAAGGGATCCCTTGTAAAAAAAAATTATCGAATGAACCCATCTTGATCATTATTTTTGAAGTTTTTTATAACTAAAAATAGTAGTATGAGAAAAATAGGAACAAAAGAAAAATAGTATAAAAGTAAAGGGGTCAAAAACAAAAATAAAATATATTTGATTTCTTATCAATGTGTGAGATAACAACAATGTGTCTTTACAATGACAGAAGAGTTTGTTTTTAAAGTTTTACGACGAGGGAACTTAAATCACTAATGGTTTATTTTTAAATTTGTGTAGGATCGATCTGAAAACGGAGACGTACGACCGTAAAGACTTGATCTCAGAGACGAACACCTTGTACGAATTCGCCTATTAAATGTTCCGAAGAAATGACCGGAAACGTAACCAAACAAGAGTAACTGTAAACTATCAAAATATGTGTCTGGTTTCGACGGTTACTTATGTTAGAACTACCTTATGTATTAACCGGTCATCACTCAAAGGTATAAATACCTTGTATGGTTATCATAAAATATATGCAAACTTACAAACTACAAGTAAAGTGTCAAAGTCATATAAGATATTTTTTTAATAATCTGGGACCTTTCTCCTATGACGATTATCGTTGAAATACAACAAATGGAAAGTTTCAAATGCAGGGAGTTTAAAGGGTCATAACAAGCACCTTCGATGAACTTACCAGGATTATTAAGAATTCATCTTTAATACTGTTAAATCAGAGAAGGCCCAGTTGACGTCAATCCAGTGGAGAAATATTAAAATGAAAATACATTATCTATCTATTGTGAAACTTAGTAATTAAATATGTGGTATTTTATTAGTACCACAGAACCTTAAACGAGAATTTATAACTAATTTAAATACTAGAATGGAAAGTATAAGAGTTTGAAACTGTTTTCTCAGTTCTTATGTGTTACCTCTTTTCTGTTAGAGAAATTGTTCAACACGACCCTTTTGACCAGTTGGCGAACATTTTCTTACTTTGTTCCAGTGAAAAATTGTGGTATGTGTTTTTATTTGATTTTTACCTAATTTCTAGATTTGCATTCTGGTCTTTGATATTTTGAGGATCTCCTCTTGTATCCGTTTTGTGAGAGACTGTATTTAGTGTCGTCCTAGGAGATACTTGGTGGAGGGTCTTATAACCTTTATTTTCGTTTTTATTTGTTTACTCTGGATTAATTTGAATTTTCGAAGACGTGTTGTTTCCTTTGATATTCGTTCCACTTTTCTGTCGGAAGTCTTACCCTCTTTTATTATCGTTTACTTCATTGACTGTTTCTTGATTAGTGTTTTTATATGTTCGTTGAGGACGTCGAGTCAAGGTTTTTTATTTTCTGGATTAGTTTTTTACCCGGTTTCTTGATTTATCTGTAAAGAGGGTTCTTCTGTATGTCTACCGATTGTTTGTGTACTTTTCTACGAGTTGTAGTGAGTAATAGTCTCTTTATGTTTAGTTTTGGTGTTACTCCATGGTAAAGTACGGTCAGACCTACCGACGTTAGGTTTTCAGATGTTCGTTATTTAAGACCTCTCCCACACCTCTTTTCCCTTGTGAGAATGTGACAATGTCGGTGATACCTCTTGTCACACCTCTAAGGAATTTTTTGACCTTTATCTTGACGGAATACTGGGTCGTTAGGGTGAAGACCCGTATGTGTGACTCCTTTGGTCTTAATTTTCTCTGTGCACATGGGGTTACAAGTAACGTCGTGACAAATATTATCGGTCCTGTACCTTCGTTGGTTCGACAGATAGTCCTCTACTTACCTATTCTTTCGACACCATGTATATTTGTTACCTCATAATGAGTTGGTAATTTTTTTATGTAAACTTAGTCAAGATTACTCCACCTACTTTGACCTCGACTAATATGTCTCACTTCATTCGGTCTTTCTTTTTGTGGTTATGTCATATGATTGCGTATATATACCATAAATCTTTCTACCATTACTATTGGGACATACGCTCTGTCGTTTTCTCTGTGTCTACATATATTATCAGAAAACCTGAGACACCCTCTCCCCCTCCCACCCCATTAAACCCTCTTACCGTAACTTTGTACACATTATAGTATATTCTTTACTTAGCGGTCAGATGTAAGTTACGTCCTATGTCCTACGAACCCCGACCACGTGACCCTACCGGGTCTCCCTACCATACCCCTCCCTCCACCCTCTCCCCAAGTCCTAGCCCTTCTGCACATGTGGGCACCGTCTAAGTACAACTACATACCGTTTTGGTTATGTTATAACATCTCATTAATCGGAGGTTAATTTCATTTATTTAAATTTAAATTTTTTATTTTTGTCTCTGTAATTTTTTATTTATTTTATAAGTTGTACTAAAAAGTTCTTTTAAACGTTAACTTTTATATGTTATATTTCGACAGAAATTGTAAAACGGTTAACAACTCTAAGTCTGAGTTAGTAATCGTCTTTATTACGGAAAAATTAAAAAAGTCGGACATTCATCAATCCGAAGTATTCATAAAAATCCGTATAGACCACGACAGTCAATTTTGCGGTTTGAAGTCTAAAAAAACGTCACTTTTACGAGTTTTTGTTAGTAACTCTCCAGAGAGAGGCAGTATCGTTTGTGGACGACGACAGAGGTTGACAGTGGAGAAAGAGTCCTCAGGTTCGATGGATGACACGAAGGGTTTACTGCGGAGGGGGAGTAGTTGGTGGACGTCGAATACGGTTGACTGAGAAAAAGAAAGAGGAGGAGGAGTACTCTTTGATGGACGACAGTTTTTTTTTTTTAATTCCCCTATGAAAAAAAAAAAAAAACCGTTCATTATAAAGGACTGACTTATTCTTGTATTGACGACCTGTAATCAGTGAAGTCTTATAGAACTATAGGTCACTTTGAAAAGACAGACTCTTCTTACGAGTAGTCGAATTATCATGAACTAAACTTTTTCTTTAAATTATAAAATAGATCATTGAAAAAAAAGTTCATTGAAAAGTTTTCGTTGTAAAATATCAACTAACTCGGTCATTGTTTTAATATACGTTTCCTTTAAATACTTATCAATCTGTGACAAATCTTCCTCATGTTGAAAATATAATGAAAATAATTCTTAATCTAAAGTTGTCGTTAAAACCAAATGAATCAAATTAAGTCTTTGTTTTTATAAATAAATCAATCTGACTACTCTCATCTCAACCAAGTGGTCTAAAACACATTAATTTAAGACTTCCTTTCATAAGACCTCGAAACGAAATAAAGATCGAAGTATTAATGACAGGTTATAAAACCCGAAGGGACCACCGAGTTTACCATTTCTTAGACGGACGTCACGTCCTCTGAACCTAAACTAGAGACCCAGTCCCTCTAGGGGACCTCTTCTTTTACCGTTGGGTGAGGTCATAAGAGCGGACCTCTTAAAGTACCTGTCTCCTTGAACCACCTGATGTCAAGTACTCGAGTGTCTCAACCTGTGCTGAATTACTGATTCTTGTCGTTGTTTTGTACATAATTAAATTCGATTTTAAAATTTTTTATCAGTTAATTAAATCATTTAAACTAATAATTGATGACCTACTTTCTCGTTTTGTCCGTAGTAGTCTTCTTAAATAAAAAAATCCGAACATAAAAAAATAAAATTTAAATAAATAAAATTAACCTCCGATTAATGAAACGTTATAACATAACCAAAACGGTATGTAGTTGTACTTAGACGGTGCCCACATGTGCACAAGCGGTAGGACTTGGGGGGAGGGTGGAGGGACGGGTATGGTAGGGAGACCCAGTAGGGTCACGTGGTCGGGGTTCGTAGGACATAGGACGTAGCTTGGACATTTTAAAATAGAGGAGTTATGACGATATTTTAATATTTTGTCAAAATCGTCTGTAATGATTTGTTTCAAGACTACTATTGAAACCCCAGTGTCGAACCTCAAAAGTGTATAATATAACCTATAAAAAAGTACGATAAGTTTAAAGACTGCCAGTAAATAACCGATATAAAAACGATCTAATTGTATAGTTCTAACGTTAACAATCCCTTTAAATTATTTAATATGGACGAACAGTGAAGACGATATAAACAAAACCGAATAAAGTCAGTTCCTGTGATTAATCGGTTTTGACCCAGAGACGAAAAACAGTATAAAACAGAACATAAAGAATAATAAAAGGAGACGAAAGACTCTTTCATAGAGACCAAACGTAATACAGTAGTACTAGTAGTAGTTTTAAAACTAAAAGATTTTACGACTAAAAATAGAAGTTTACAAAGATAACACCTAAAATTAAAATGATGTCCAAAATCATTAAATTAAATATAGAATTGAATATAGAATATGGAGTAAAAGAAAGAATAAACAGTAGAACAAATACGACGACGACGACGACGACGATTCACCGAAGTCAGAATAGGCTGAGACACGCTGGGGTATCTGACGTCGGGTTGTCCGAGGGGGTAGAGACTCTAAGAGGTCTGTTCTTGTGACCTCACCCAACGGTAAAGGAAGAGGTTACGTACTTTTACTTTGCACTTTCACTTCAACGAGTCAGCACAGACTGTGAAACTCTGGGGTACCTGACGTCGGATGGTCCGACGAGGTGGGTACCCTAAAAGGTCCGTGCTCATGACTTCACCCCACGGTAGCGGAAGAGGCGTAGAACAAATATTATATGTATTAAGGTAAATAAAATACTTCTTGTCTTGTACGTCAGGTTATAAAAGGATAAAAGAAAACATTTATTAAAACATTTTAAAATATTAAACATATCAAAAATATTAAAATTTATCTTAAATATTAAAAATAAAAAGTATCTTTATCAATAAAAAATTATATTGTCTTAGAATAATATCTGAGGTACAACAAGAAACAGTATTCCAAATAAATAAGAACTTATTCCTTTCAATATAGATCGTATATATGGTTTGTAGATGAAGTAACCCTAGACATACTAACTAAGGAGAGACAACAATCTTAGGGGAGAGTCAAAAGTTAGACCTACGAACGAACTGTACGTATTGGTATAAGTTTATAAGTAAAACGAAATAGATCAATTTGAAGTTACTATATCCGTCTGTTAAAAGGACGAGGGTGACGGGTTAGTACCGCGATATGTCTTGACATGAATGAAAAAATGAAAGAACCGATAGTCTAAGTGTGATCTATATACTAAAGTCCACTCTACAAATTGGACTTGTTGATAAGGGACGAGAGACATCCTAATAGAACTTCATATTGAGTGTACGGTATAGTAAAGTAGACGTTAATAGAGTTGTACATAGAGACTTTGTTTTATTAATGATTTTATTAATTTTATATGACAATAGTGTGGACTTTGTAATTGTGATTGAAGATTTATAAATGTATTAGGTCACAAAAAAGAGTAAACTTCACTTCACCGAGTCAGCACAGGCTGAGAAACACTGGGGTACCTGACATCGAATGTTCCTAGGAGACAGGTACCTTAAAAGGTCCGTTCTCATGACCTCACCCAACGGTAAAGGAAAAGGTCCCATAGAAGGGTTTGGTCCCTAGTTTGGGACTAGAGGGTGTAACGTCCGTCTATGAAAAGAGTAAATAGTGTGACGTAAAATTATAAAATTTCAAAAAAAAAATCAAGTATAAATTTATCTAAGTGGGATAAAACTAACCACTATATAAAATTCAAAATTTTTTATACATTCAAGAGAATGGTAGAGAAATGAACGACGGAGGTAAGGAGGTAAGGAGAAAGAAAAATAACAGAACGACTTCATTGGTCCAAAAAAAATTTATTTAAATAAATAAAATTAACGTGCAATTAATGAAATGTTATAACATAGCCAAAACGGTATGTAGTTGTACTTAGGTGGTGTCCATATGTGCACAAGGGGTAGGACTTGGGGGAAGGGAGGAGGGAGGGGCATGGTAGGGAGACCCAGCAGAGTCACGTGGTCGGGGTTCGTAGGTCATAGTACGTAGCTTGGACCCGACCGATAAGAAAAGTATATACTATAATATGTAAAAAGTTACGGGAAGAGGGTTTAGTAAGGTGGGAACGGGAGAGGGTGTCTCAGGTTTTGACAAGATATGTAGACACAGAGAAAACTACAGAGTGTATGTCCCAACAGTAATGGTAGAAAGATTGAAGGTATATTTACGCAATCATATGACATAACCACAAAAATGTCGGTGATACCTCTTGTCACACCTCTAAGGAATTTTTTGACCTTTATCTTGACGGAATACTGGGTCGTTAGGGTGACGACCCGTATGTGTGTTTCCTTTGGTCTTAACTTTCTCTATGTACATGTGGTTATAAGTAGTGTCGTGACAAGTATTATCGGTCCTGTACCTTCGTTGGATCTACAGGTAGTCGTCTACTTACCTATTCTTTCGACACCATGTATATGTGTTACCTCATAATGAGTCGGTAATTTTTCTTATGTAAACTTAGTCAAGATTACTCCACCTACTTTGACCTCGGATAATATGTCTCACTTCCTTCGGTCTTTCTTTTTGTCTAACAAAAACGATACGTCAAAGGGAAACAGACCCTTATCGTAGGGATCTATAACGGATTTAAAAAGAATAATATCGAAAAAAAGGATATTTAATACACATACATATTTATATGTGTGTATGTGTATTTAACATATATGGTAAAAAAGGTCCTTTCTCCGTTCTGGTATAGTATCCCCGTAATTTATATGTGTCTGAAGAGTTGAGTGTAAACCATTATGACTCTTCTACTTCCCATATATCTTTCCCTTCCTAAAGTCAAGTCAAGTCAAGTCAGCGAGTCAGTACAGGCTGAGGCGCTGGGGTACTTAGCGTCGTGCGGTCCGGAAGGACAGGTAGTGGTAGAGGGTCTCAAGTGAGTCTGAGTGCAGGTAGCTCAGGCACTACGGTAGGTCGGTAGAGTAGGAGACAGTAGGGGAAGAGGAGGACGGGGGTTAAGGAGGGTCGTAGTCTCAGAAAAGGTTACTCAGTTGAGAAGTGTACTCCACCGATTTCATGACCTCGAAGTCGAAGTCGTAGTAAGGAAGGTTTCTTTAGGGTCCCAACTAGAGGAAGTCTTACCTGACCAACCTAGAGGAACGTCAGGTTCCCTGAGAGTTCTCAGAAGAGGTTGTGGTGTCAAGTTTGTGTAGTTAAGAAGTCACGAGTCGGAAGAAGTGTCAGGTTGAGAGTGTAGGTATGTACTGGTGTCTCTTTTGGTATCGGAACTGATCTGCCTGGAATCAGCCGTTTCATTACAGAGACGAAAACTTATATGATAGATCCAACGGGTAGTGAAAAGAAGGTTCCTTACTCGTAGAAAATTAAAGTATCGACGTTAGTGGTAGACGTCACTCAAACCTCGGGTATTTTTACTTCAGACTGTGACAAAGGTAACAAAGGGTAGATAAAGGGTACTTTACTACCCTGATCTACAGTACTAGAAGTAAAAGACTTACAACTCGAAATTCGGTTGAAAAAGTGAGAGGAGAAAGTGAAAGTAGTACTCCGAAAAATCGAGGAGAAGTGAAAGACGGTATTCCCACAATAGTAGACGTATAGACTCCAATAACTATAAAGAGGGTCGTTAGAACTAAGGTCGAACACGAAGAAGGCCCAGGTCGCAAAGAGTACTACATGAGACGTATATTCAATTTATTCGTCCCACTGTTATATGTCGGAACTGCATGAGGAAAAGGATAAACCTTGGTGAGACAACAAGGTACACGCCAAGATTGACAACGAAGGACTGGACGTATGTCTAAAGAGTTCTCCGTCCACTCCACCAGACCATAAGGGTAGAAGAAGTCTTAAAAGGTGTCAAATAACACCAGGTGTGTCAGTTTCCGAAACCGTATCAGTTATGTCGTCTTTATCTACAAAAAGACCTTGAGAGAACGAAAAAGGTACTAGGTCGTCTACAACCGTTAAACTAGAGACCAAGGAGACGGAAAAGATTTTGGTCGAACTTGTAGTACCTCAAGTACCAAGTGTATAACGACTTCGGACCGAACCTCTTAAAACTCGTAATGAAATGATCGTACACTCTACTCACGTTAACACGTAATCAAACTCGTAAGAAACCACAACGAAAAGAAACCTTAACCTTACTTTTGACTGGAAAAGGTCAGGACACCGATGACGACTCAAAAGGTTTAAACTACTGTATAACTCACGTCGTGAAAGTGTCGTAGTAGAAAGTCCTCAACTTTATCGAGATGACCTTAAGGTAGTGGAGGTGATCGAAACAAGTATCACTACGAAAGATTCCGGGTGAACTGAAGTGTTAGGTTCTACAGACCAAGATCTAATCACTAATGTAGTAGTCCTAATAGTCCCAGTACTTCTAGAAAAAACATGTCAAGAAGATACATAAGAACGGTGGAGAAGAATTATAGAAGACGAAAACAATTCAGGTCTGGTAAAAACAGGAAAAAGTTCCGGTAGAAACACACTTTACAAGGGAACCATAGAGATTAAAAGAATTTCTCTAGAGATCAGAAAGGGTAAGACAAGAAAAGAAGAAAAAGAAACGTAACTAACGACTTCTTTCGAAAGAATAGAGAAGAACGAAAAGAAACCTTGAGACGTAAGTCTACGAATATAGAAAGGAAAAGAGGAAACGAAAAGTGGAGAGAAGAAAAGTGTCGATAAACATTCCGGAGGGGTCTGTCGGTAAAACGAAAAAACGTAAAGAAAAGGTACCCTTACCAGAACTAAGGACAGAGGACATGTTACAGTACCTGGAGTCACGTATCAAGTAGTCCGTGAGATAGATAGTCTAGATCAGGGAATTTAAATAAAGAGTGAAGGTGACATATTAGTCTTCCCTAAACTAAATTCAGTATGGACTTACCAGATCGTCAAAAGGGATGAAAGAAGTTAAACTCAGACTTAAACCATTATTCCTCAGTACTAGACTCGGTGTCTGTCGAGGACCAGAATAAAAAACAACTGACATATCTCGAAGAGGTAGAAACCGACGTTTCTTATATTAGTTAGACTAAAACTACAACTGGTAGACCACTACAGGTACACATCTCAGAAGAGAACACAACAACCTTCTCCCACAAACGATACTGGTCACGTAAAAGAACCGTTTAGAGATAATCAGAAACGGGACGAAGTAAGGCGTAAGGTTCCGGTTTAAACGGACAATGAGGTCCACAAAGAACTGAAGGATGAAAACGTAAGGTCAGGGGATATTACTTTTCCTGTAGAAAAAACCACAATCAAGATTTTCCAGAACATCCAGAAGTATTTTGGTAAGTTGAAGACGAAGAAGTCGCAATGACTAACCCCGTATCTGAACCTATTGACACTATAACTTACCAAACGGAACCTCTGCTTGTTTCTAGTAAAACAACAAAAACTCTAACGTAGGTTCATGACGTATAGCCTGAGAAGAGAACTGGTACTACCGATGAGGTAAAGAAGACTCCCTAAGGAAGGGCGGTATATTCCCTTCCTATTTACAGAAGTAAATAAATGATTCTAAACCCTAAAGTATTGTTAATTTTCCACGAATCGTAGGAGGTATTCACTAGTTACTTCAAAAATAAACAAAAAATTTATATTAATATTCGAACTATTATAAACTACATAAATTTATACAAAATCGAAATACAATCGTAAATATAAAACTATACACAACGAAAACTAATTAAGACGTAAAATACCTACTGTTCCATGAAGTCCGAATAGAACATGTAGACTTCGGATCTGGGATTTATAAACGTCGGGTACTTTACGTGGATACGGTAAACGAGAGCTAAAAAGATGGTATTTTTATATTTATTAATATATATTGAGTCGTTAAACGAACATAAGAAGATGAGGTTTCCTGAAGTCTTGAGAAAGATAAGAAGGAAATAAGGAAGGGTATGATAATAGGAACCTATAGATAAAGATCAATGACAATAAGTGAAGTTTATATCATATCGATGATAAATCCAAAACATGGTAAGTCGTGGAGAAAAGGAAATTCTATAATTTTTACTTGTAAAAAAAGATCGTGTACTGAATCAAATACCGAAAAAAGAAAGTAAGGAACGTCTCTAAAAGGGATCAGAAAAGGAGAAATTTTTAAAGGCCAGATTGGTCAGAAATAGTGAAAACATTATTCCTTCTTGTTTAGACTAAGGTATAATCTAAACAAGTCAGGAATACGAATCAGTACGACCGAGACGTGGAAAACATTTTTTACGACAGATTTCGGACTTTAGACGTCCTTTTGGGTAAGAGTTCCGAGATTGGAAACTCAAGTAATTATATCTCTAATTTTCAACGTCCTGGCTCTTATTGTAAACGAAATAACCTTCAAAGGTCCCCGTAATACTGAACTGGATGTACCTGTAGATAGTCAGTCAGTCAAGTCAGCGAGTCAGCACAAGTTGATAAACACTGGGGTGTCCGACGTCGTACAGTCCGAAAGGACAGGTAGTGGTTGAGGACCTCGAACGAGTTTACATACAGGTAGTTCAGTCACTACGGTAGGTTAGTAGAGTAGGTGACAGTAGGGGAAAAGGAGGACGGAGGTTGGAAATTGTCGTTTCTTAAGACTGTGGTTCTTCAAACGTTGTTGATTGGTATAGAGAGGGGTGGAACGGAAATTTTCGCGAAAAATTTTAGCAAAACTCAAGTCTCAAACTCCCCGTAGTCGGTGTACAGAAGAACGTACTGGGACGTCATTTGGAAACAGATGAGGTTTAATGTAAAACCAAACAAACTGGAATGATACGTGACCCGTATACTTGAACGTAAGTCACTGTTAAAATCGTCTACTAGAAAGGATGTTGAAAAGAGTGTATTAGTTCTAGAAACATGTACTTAGACGAACTACGAGGAGGTAATGTTATAAAGACACGTAAAAGGTTATTATAAGAAAAAAGGGGGAAGGGTAGAGACTTCTTACTAACCGGTAGATGTAAATCTTCTAACTAAGACACCAGAACAAAGAGAAGGAAAGATGAAGAAAGCTCTGGACCTAATAGTTAATTGTTGATAAAAAGACCGTGTGAATTACAGAGATTACAAGACTAAAAAAATATTCTTATAAAGGCAACCAAGGTGTTATGATATGATTGGACTAAAAGGAGGGTGAAATAACTTATAAAGATGAACTACAGATGAAGAAAAAAGATTGATATTATTAATTAGTACCTAAATGAAACTGGTTAAAGGGAAAAACAACACAAAGTGTCAAAGTAAATCCTCTGACTTACAATATATAAACAATTATCTTCCCCCGAACCTAGGTCTTACGAACTCGAACTTACGAACTAAGGTACCAAAAGACATGAACTTTGTAACCAGAACAATAAACAAAAGACAGACGGAACAATATGGTTGACAATATACCTCTATTAATAATGATCAAATTTCTCGAAAGATTTCAATTCTAATACACTTAATCATGTACATTTCACAACTTTTGTTACACGACTTTGCATCATTTAATATTCGACGGTATTTATATATCACGATAATAATTCATGATGGTACACTATTGGTAAAATTCTCGGACGTATTTCATTCTTTACTTTTTCTCGTATTACTTCCGTTAGGGTAATCATAAGTTTTACTGTGTCCGTCGAACGTCCTGGAAAAAAGGAATGGTCTCTGACTCAGACCTAGGGGACGTCACTTTCGTGTCTCAGGAATGATGGCCTGACGGTTCCTTTAGGGTTCCTATACAAAGACTGAAACATTGACTTACACACATCCACCCAGGGTCAGGGAACTCTTTTTACTATTTTTCCCATTCTTCATCGATCTTGTTACTTCAAACATATCCATCCTATCCCCTCTAAAAAAAAAGTCTCCCAGACTACGGACTTGACCACGAACTTCCTACTTACTTCTAAAAGTCGACCTATTTGACTACTTTTTATGAAGTATTACTCTCATATCTCGTACATCTGTTCTTGTTTCGTAAATTTGACGACTGCTATTAAATAAGAATAACCTCGAAATTCTCCCTGATACCTCCGTGTCCTTTACAGGGATCACTCTGTCCGTGCCGGTCCAGTATAGTATGAAACTTGGACACACTTCTATCGAGAGATTAGTAATAGAAATCAGAACTAGTGAGAAATAAAAGTGTAAAGGTCGAAGAAGAAGGTCCGGGAATTAGTAAATATGGTCTTCATAATATAATCGGACTAATAGTCAGTATTTTAAAAGTCATAGAGGTACAATGGTTAGGTCGAAAGTAATAATAAGAAGGTACAAATGTTTGTAAGTTTAGAATAGAAATTAATTGTTTCATCCGGGTTTGATGTACTAGATTAGAGGTATATTGATAGGTTAAATAAAGGGGTCAGAGAATAAGTATCGGAAATAAGTTCGGGAGGGAGATTTTAAGGACTTTTCTGAAGTACAAAAATATAAAATGTGCTAAGGTGTATGAGAGGAGAGTTACCTTACTATAGAATAGTTGAGGAAGACTGATTTTAGAATAGATAGTAAGTCTACTATAAAAAGATTTACGGTTAAAGTAGATAACTTATGCTACAGAGGCAGTCGAAGTGCACATAAATCGATAGTAAGACACGGGTCATGTGTTTGGTAAATCCCTCCGCGACAACAGAGAGAAAATGTATTAAATTTTAACTTCTGGTTTCTTTAATTTTAAATTTTTTTGTTTGGATTTAAGTGTGTCAATTCACTGTCTCAGACCCAAATTTTATCAAAATAAACGTAAATCGAGAGAAACCATGGATAGTGTTTTGTTTCGTGTGACAGAACGTGTACAAAAATAAGTTCTACTCAACACCTTACGTTCGTATTTAATTATTACCTTTTTATATAAAGGAGTTAAAGTATCCTTTATTCCCCCCTTTGGTCGTCTGTAATCTTAAAGTGGGAGTCATATCGTGTTTAGTATAAAAAAGGACTCTTTAAAACTTTCGTTTAATTTACCACAGATTCTATTTCGAAAATTAAACTTATCATGATATGTGTATGTTCTTAAAAATTTTAGTAACATCTATAATGTGGAGTGTCCTTTAATCAACTTAAATAAAACTCTTCTGAAATAACTCCTTTAATCTACATCGTTATTTAAAGTACTACAACGTTGTGTACTGTGTCGAATACTCGGTTATAAATTTGTCAGTCCGGATGAATGACCAGTGTTCCCATAGGAACTAGATTTCTGATGTAAATCATTCATATTATGGGAATCTCAATCACCGATAATAAAAGATCCCAAGTATTTTAAAGTAAACCGGTTATAAGTTCGGATTTGCACACTCACATACACGAATTTATATGACCTGATCATTCAGTTTGACAAAAGAGGTCATGAAAGAATAAAATGAGAGGAGGGAAAAATTAATTTAAATGAAATTCGAATTAGTGAACTAAATCGTTTAATTCTGGTTTGTAATTCTCCGTCTCAGTCATAATCCGATTTTATTAAAACCACGTCAATCTTGTAATCAAACAGAGAATCTCTGTCAAGTTAGTCGATGAATTTTGGAAATTTTATCGATCTTTCATTTGGAGGTCTAACTTTACGATATCCTTTTTGGTGATAGTAATAATATACTTACTACGTGTAGTAAAAGGGGGGTAAAAGTTGTATGTGGAAATAAAATACGAGGTTTCTGAATATATATCATACGACTAAAAAATGTCAACGGTCCTTAAATTATAATCAGGAAAATGAAAAATCGAGAGTCCTACACAAACTTCTAGTGACTTAACATATATTTTAAATTAACAAAAAGAGGGTTAACCTCTTATCTCTTTTCAACGACGTCGTATAAATTGGATACCCAAGACTAGATATAAAGAATGAGACACTCCGTGTCTTATAAAAAAGTATACAGGAGGTTTAGGTCACACACTAATCTTTACTATAATACTTTTCACCATAATCTCCATGTAAAACAACTTAAGACTGAGTATTTACCTGTCTAAGTAGTATTTCCACTTTTCTCATTTACCCACCCTTTATAACTTAATGATGAGACTTACTGACTCTTATCTTGATCTTATCTTCTCTTTATTACCTGATTATTTTACCTCGTACTCTCACATAATTTTTACCTTCAATTTTCCAATCTCTCAAGAAACCGAATCAAGTTCAGTGTATATGAGAGACTTGAAGTCACACGAGTAGATACCCCTATTATTAATAGTATAGTGTTTCTAAACTGGTGATTTACTTTTACGATGTCTTCCGGAACCTTAACCTAAATTCATTACCGTAACCGTATGGAAAAAAAAAAAAAAAGGAGACGGAAAAGATTTTGGTCGAACTTGTAGACCCTCAAGTACCAAGTGGATAACGACTTCGGACCGAACCTCTTAAAACTCGTAATGAAATGATCGTACACTCTACTCACGTTAACACGCCATCAAACTCGTAAGAAACCGTAACGGAAAGAAACCCTAACCTTACTTTTGACTGTAAAAGGTCAGGACACCGGTGACGACTCACAAGGTTTGAACGACCGAATAACTTACGTCGTGAAAGTGTCGTAGTAGAAAGTCCTAGACTTTGTCGAGTTGACCTTAAGGTAGTGGAGGTGATCGAAACAAATATCACTACAAAAGATTCCGGGTGAACTGAAGTGTAAGGTTCTACAGACCGAGATCTAATCACTAGTGTAGTAGTACTATAGACACAGCACTTCTAGAAAAAACAGGTCAAGAAGACACATAAGAATATCATTGCGTATATATACCTTAAATCTTTCTACCATTACTATTGGGACATACGCTCTGTCGTTTTCTCTGGTCTACATATCTTGTCAGAAAACCTGAGACACCCTCTCCCCTTCCCAACCTACTAAAACCTCTTACTGTAACTTTGTACATATTATAGTATATACTTTAATTAGCGGTCAGGTCCAAGCTACGTACTATGACCTACGAACTCCGACCACGTGACCCTACTGGGTCTCCCTACCATGCCCATCGCTCCTCCCTCCCCCCAAGTCCTACCCCTTGTACACATAAGGACACCGTCTAAGTACAACTACATGCCGTTTTGGTTATGTTATAACATTTCATTAATTGAAGGTTAATTTTATTTATTTAATTATAAAAATTTTTTACTCGAAAAGGTACATTAGAATACCTTTTTGAGTTTGTTTGAAAACCGGTTGGGTATTATATGGTGAAGTGAATATGACACTATCGATGTTAGTTTTTCAGTCTATTATTTTTCGTGTCTACTCCTAAACCTTTTAAGTATATATCACGAAACCTATGTTATACTGTAAATTAACAAATTTGTATGACAATGGTATACTGGGTTATTAAGGTGTCGATCCCTTAAATTTTATGTATAGGTGGATATTTTGATACACTTGTAAGAATCGTCGTGATAAGGAACATTGGTGTTTCATCTTGTTATATTTGTAGGTAGTAGACTGTTTATTTTACACTAGATATTTAGACTATTTATTTAGTATATAAGTATATTATCTTACAAACTATATTTCTTTGTCTCATGACTATGTTCGATGTTGTACCTTTCACGAGTGTTTCCTTGTGATTAATATAAATGTAATTAACAGATCTTATCCGTTATAAATTCCTATATTTCATCTAATTATCAACGGACGACGACCACAAGACCACCTTTGTAAACCCTACATACTATAACAGAATACTCCATCATTTTTTACCGGTGTTCTTCTCTGTCCCCTCTCTGGGTCCTACTTTTTATCAAATAGTATAAGTATCCAGGATCTCTGTCCTCCATACTGTACGTCACGTTGTACCCTATCTCTGATCCCACTAGTCCTCCGTCTTCACTCTCCTTCCAAATCTGTTCTCGGAAATGACCTCAAAAGGTCTTTCAGTTCTACTCCGTCTCACTTCTATAATCTTAACTGGATCAAACTTATTAAAGATACTCAAGACCCGTTCAACGGACCATGTATCGGTTCTACTAATTCCGTTCTCACATAACGGAGGACCCCATACGTCTGGTCTGTCTCCTCCACACTGGGACTTAACCAATGAAATGCATAGTTTTCATACAAGTGTTGTCCCCGGACCTGGGAAACAATAAAGATTCTTAACCCATTGGATCCTCCCCTGTCATAGAGGGATGGTCTTTTCTTAAAAATTCTACAGTTTTCCAGTATTATATGTCTCTTAATGTGTATGTGTGTTTATGTTATGTCCCTTATTGGTAAGTACCCATATCCCAAAGAAAAATTTCACTACTTTATTAAATTTGAAATATCACTACTACCTAGTGTGAGATACTTACACGATTTTCAGTCACTTAATATGTAAAATTTACTCACTTTACATACTATGTAACGTACTATAGAGAAATTTCGACAAAAACTTTTTCATACGATTTGTCGGGACCAAACTTTGGTCCAAAACGATGGATTATTGAAACGTTGAGAATGTTCATTGTTAATAAAATTCAAAGTCAAAAGGGAAAATACTTTACTCATAGTAGTAGAAATGATAGCAGTAGTAGAGATGGTGTACATCAAGAATATTCCCAATAAACTGTATTGCAAACATTTCACCGTTCGTACCGTAGTACGTATTTTGTTAATTGTTCAATAAGAGAAACCCGTAGTCAAAGAAAAAAAATTTAAAAATAAAAATGAAATAAAATGAAATATTATGACATAACCAAAACGGTATGTAACTGTACTTAGGTGGTGCCCACATGTACGCTAGGGTTTGTACTTGGGGGGAAGGTGGAGGGAGGGGTGTTGTAGGGAGACCCAGTAGGGGCACGTGGTCGGGGTTCGTACGACATAGGACGTAGCCTGTATCTGACCGCTAAGCTAAGAATGTACTATCATATGTACAAAGTTACGATAAGAGGGTTTAGTAGGGTGGGAGAGGGAGAGGGAGACTCAGGTCTTCAGGCAATATGTGTAGACACAGAAAAAACGACAGAACGTATGTCCCAGTAGTAACGGTAGAAAGATTTAAGGTATATATACACAATCATATGACATAACCACAAAAAGAAAGACCGAATGAAGTAAGACATATTAGCCGAGGTCAAAGTAGGTAGAGTACTCTTGACTAAGTTTACGTAAGAAAAATTACCGACTCATTATGAGGTAATATATGTGTTACCCCGTAGTCAAAGAGATGCATGTATTACTTTCTAAACATGATTTATCTAAACTTCAAAGGAAATTTTCAAAATTAATTGTTAATGTACTAAGTTCGGTATTTGTAGGATGTAAATATATTCTTACGGTAACTAGTTATATAAAGGGTTTTGTTAAATATAAAATTACAATAACTTTTAAATTAATTATAAAATCAGGTTATTCAGTACTAATATTTTTATACTAAAATGACGTCTTGAAGAGTTCCGAAAGAACCACCGAGTCGTCATTTCTTAGACGGACGTTACTTCCTCTACACCCAAACTAAGAACCGAACCCTTCTAGGAGACGTCCTTCTTTACCGTTGGGTGAGGTCATAAGAACGGACCTCTTTCGGTACCTGTCTCTTCAGACTGTTCGATGTCAGGTACTCCAGTCTCAGTCTGCACTGACTGATGTTGATAGATAGGTGGACAGAAGAGCTCCGATGTCTTATAAATAATGTACAAATAATAATAATAATAATAATAATAATAGTAATAAAACGATGTGGTACACCCGTACGCCCTAGAGTCAAGGGACTGATCCTTAAATTAAGCACGGGGGACGTCACCTTTGTACCTCAGAATTGGTGACCTGACGGTACCGTCAAGTGTTTGTAGTAAAGGTTTGGACTTTATGATCCCCTACGATAAATCCGTTTATTACTGGTTTTAAAAAGAGACAAGACGATGTTAATGTTAGTATCTATGGTATTAGAACATCAATAATAATCATAATTTAAATTAATAGTAAAATGATAAATATTTTTTTAACACCAGTCCTTTATAAATTTAACATGTAAGATTTTTCTTGTAAGACAAAAATGTACTTTTGATTATAAATAAATGGTTTGTACATTTTTCGTTTTGTTTTGTGCCTCGTGTACAATTGACGATCTTATCAAACTCGGGGTCCCGGTATATACATTGTCCCTAAAGATCCGTCATTAGTTTTTTAACCTTTCCAGTAATTGTGACTCCGTGAGTGTTAAGTAGTAGTAAAATATTGAAACTTTTCGTCCTTCACCAACAAGTTGTAAGACACTATGGGAGTTTCGTTATAAAGGGTTTTATGTTAAACTCTAATAAAAATTTTTATATTTGAATAAATAAAATTAACTTCCAATTAATGAAATGTTATAACATAACCAAAACGGTATGCAGTTGTACTTAGACGGTGTCCATATGTGCACAAGGAATAGAACCTGGGGAGAGGGAGGAGGGAGGGGCATGGTAGGGAGACCCAGATTTACGAATTAAGTACCAATATTTAAACCAGTTATCTCTCTAGTTACTTGGTCGGTGTGTTCTTTATTTTCGTGTAGAAGACTAACACGAGTTATCCTAAAGTCTCAAACCTCAGAAACTGTCTCTTCCTCCGAGAAACTTCTTTCGTACGAGTATCTCCTCTTTAAATTATGGAAGCAGAGACACAAGGTCTCATAGTGTATGACCCCGACCTTACTATTGTGTTTAGTCTTCGTTATTCAGTACCATCCTTTCCGTTTACTAAAGTCTGAACTCTGTCCATTTACTCATTTGGTCCTTCCAATATTTTATAATCTCACCATTCCTTAAAATGTACGTGGTACTTTTCTATAAGTTTAAGATCTCTAAAAATTTTAGTGACACCCCTGGTTTCATTTAATGAACTTAAATCAAGGAAAAGACGGTCATATTCGAAGACAGTTGATTTGAGTGTCTTCCCAACAATTTATACTAAATCAGACTTGAAAGAAGATCGATTTTCGTTCTTAAAACTCTTTACGTTTATTGTCGCTTTTAATTATACTCAAAACCACGAACACAATATTTGTTCTAGTAGAATACGTTTGAAACTCTATCCTATTATAAGAAAATTGGGAAATAGGAGGAAATAAGAAGAAAAAAAGGAAGGTAAGATGAAAGAAGAGGAGAGATGGACAGGAACAATGGATGGTTTTGGATAAAAGAGTCCGTTGAAGGTACAGGTGAGGGAATAAAAAAAAATGAGGAGGGAACTGAGAAGGTTGTTGTGTTCTCTTCTGAGATGTTTACCTGTAGTGGTCTACCAGTTGTTGCTTTAGTATAACTAATATAAGAAACGTCGGTTTCTATCTCTTCAAGATACGTCAGTTGTTTTTGTTCTGTTCCTCGACTGACACCGAGTCTAGTACTTAAGGAATAATGGTTTAAGTCTGAGTTTAATTTCTTTCATCCCTTTTGACGATCTGGTAAGTCCATACTGGATTTAGTTTAGGGAATAAAAATATGTCACCTTCACTCTTTATCTAAATTCCCGGATCTAGACTATCTATCTTACGAACTACTTGATACCTTACTCCAAACACTGTAACATGTCCTCTTCCCTAGTTCCGGTAGGGATACCTTTTCTTTACGTTTTTTCGTTTTACCGACAGACCCCTACGGAATGTTTATCGACACTTTTCTTCTCTCCTCTTTTCGTTTCCTCTTTTCCTTTCTATATTCGTAAACTTACGTCTCAAGGTCTCTTATCGTTCTTCTCTATTCTTTCGGAAGAAGTCGCTAGTTACGTTTCTTTATCTCCTTTTGTTGTCTTACCCTTTCTGATCTCTAGAGAAGTTCTTTTAATCTCTATGGTTCCCTTATAAAGTACGTTTCTACCCAAGCTATTTCCTGTTTTTACCAGACCTGGATTGTCTTCGTCTTCTCTAATTCTTCTCCACCGTTCTTATGTGTCTTCTTGACATGTTTTTACTAGAAGTGCTGGGTCTATTAGTACTACCACACTAGTGAGTAGATCTCGGTCTGTAGGACCTTACACTTCATTTCACTCGGAATCTTTCGTAACGATGTTTGTTTCGATCACCTCCACTACCTTAAGATCAACTCAACAAAGTTTAGGACTTTCTACTACGACACTTTCACGACGTGAGTTGTACGGTCTTTTAAACCTATTGAGTCGTCACCGGTGCCCTGACCTTTTCCAGTCAAACGTAAGGTTAGGATTTCTTTCCGTTACGGTTTCTTACGAGTTTGATGGCGTGTTAACGTGAGTAGAGTGTGTGATCATTTCTTTACGAGTTTTAAGAGGTTCGGTCCGAAGTCGTTATGTACTTGATACTTGAAGGACTACAAGTTCGACCAAAATCTTTTCCGTCTCCTTGGTCTCTAGTTTAACGGTCGTAGACGACCTAGTACCTTTTTCGTTCTCTCAAGATCTTTTTGTAGATAAAGACGATATAGCTGATACGGTTTCGGAAACTGACACACCTAATGTTATTTGGCACCTTTTAAGACTTTCTCTACCCTTATGGTCTGCTGGACTGGACGGAGAACTCTTTAGACATACGTCCAGTCCTTCGTTGTCAATCTTGACCTGTACCTTGTTGTCTGACCAAGGTTTATCCTTTTCCTCACACAGTTCCGACATATAACAGTGGGACCAATAAATTGAATATACGTCTCATGTAGTACTCTTTGTGACCCGACCTTCTTTGTGTTCGACCTTAGTTCTAACGGTCCTCTTTATAATTATTGGAGTATACTTTTGCTGTGGTGGGAATACCGTCTTTCACTCCTCTTTGGTTTTTCGGAGAATTACTTTCACTTTTTACCCTTCACTTTTCCAACCGAATTTCGAGTTGTAAGTCTTTTACTTCTAGCACCGTAGACCAGGGTAGTAAAGTACCCTTTATCTACCCCTTTGTCATCTTTGTCACAGCCTGAAATAAAACTCCCCGAGGTTTTAGTGACGTCTACCACTAGCGTCGGTACTTTAATTTTCTACGAGTGAGGAACCTTCTTTTCAATACTGGTTGGATCTATCGTATAAGTTTTCGTCTCTGTAATGAAACGACGGATTCCAGACAGATCAGTTCCGATACCAAAAAGGACACCAGTACATACCTACACTCTCAACCTGACACTTCTTCCGACTCACGACTTCTTAACTACGCAAACTTGACACCACAACCTCTTCTGAGAACTCTTAGGGAACCTGAAGTTCCTCTAGGTTGGTCAGGTAAGACTTCCTTTAGTCGGGACCCTAAAGAAACCTTCCTTACTACGATTTCGACTTTGAGGTCAGGAAACCGGTGGAGTACACTTCTCAACTGAGTAACCTTTTCTGAGACTACGGCCCTCCCTAACCCCCGTCCTCCTCTTCCCCTACTGGCTCCTACTCTACGGACCTACCGTAGTGACTGAGCTACCTGCACTCAGACTCACTTGAGACCCTCAACCACTACCTGTCCCTCCGGACCGCACGACGTTAAGTACCCCAGCGTCTCAGACTGTGCTGACTCGTTGACTTGACTTAACTGAGAATCTTAGGACACCCTCACAGGTTAATCAATCATACGTTTATTGTGACGAAAAGGTTAGATTTGGAGACTACAGAACATGTTTCTCCCCACTCATTACACAATTTTAAGACCTGGTACCTCAAATGAACTTTCACTTTCACAATCAGTTAGTCAGGACAAACTGAGAAACACTGTGGTACCTGACATCGAGTGGTCCGAGGAGACAGGTACCTTAAGAGGTACTTCCTTATGACTTCACCCATCGGTAAGGGAGGTCCCATAGAAGGACTTGGTTCGAAGTTTGTCTCCAGAGGATGTAATGTCCACTGAAAAAATAGCAGACTCGGAGGTCCCTTCGGTCCTTCAAATCAATCCACTCACGAATAAATCACGAAATTTTCCCAGTATATAAATTGGAAATTACTACCGATCTTACTGTGTCTTGAACTCCCGTCCCTAACTTTTCTGTAGAACAGTGTCACGTATAATACGAGACGTAATAAAATTATAGGTGACTGATAAATGGATATGGTTTCGATCTTTTTGAGTCCTCTTTTTACCTCTTTCGAAGTGAATTTTTTATATAAACTTCCACCTTTTGTACGTTAAAAGTGAAAAAAAAGGTCATCAGTTGGTATGAAACGGTGTTAATTTCGGTTAGATTAACAACCGAACAGTATACAATGTCCCATTCTAGTTTCAAGGTATCATTGTTTTAGTATTAAGTATTCTAAAAGTATGTGTTCATTCTTTTTTTATTATCTAGTCTTCTAAGTGTATGAATACACTCACGTGTTTTTTTAGTACCGGTTTACTAGTTACTGTATTCTACAAAGATATCTGTGTCCATTATAAAATTGTATCAGGAAAGAAAATACAAAGATGTGATAAAAAGTATAGTTAATAGGACTCTATTTTACAATACAGACATTACAGAATTTATTTAATATATTATCAACTTACAAAGTCTTTAATTCAGTTAAAATTGAATTTATTTAATTAGGAGTTCCTTTATAAAAGAAAGGTATAAAAGTTCATTTTTTTTTTTGGAAGTCTTACCCTCTTGTATTATCGTTTACTTCATTGACTGTTTGTTGATTAGAGTTTTCGTATGTTCGTTGAGGACGTTGAGTTAAGGTCTTTTTATTTGTTGAGTTAGTTTTTTACCCGGTTTCTTGATTTATCTGTGAAGAGGTTTGTTCTGTATGTCTACCGATTGTTTGTGTACTTTTCTACAAGTTGTAGTGAGTAATAGTCTCTTTACGTTTAGTTTTGGTGTTACTCCATGGTAAAGTGCGGTCAGACTTACCGACACTAGGTTTTCAGATGTTCGTTATTTACGACCTCTTCCACACCTCTTTTCCCTTGGAAGAATGTGACAACCACCCTTACGTTTGATCATGTCGGTAATACCTCTTGTCACACCTCTAAGGAATTTTTTTTGACCTTTATCTTGACGGAATACTGGGTCGTCAGGGTGAAGACCCGTATGTGTTGTTCCTTTGGTCTTAACTTTCTCTGTGCACATGGGGTTATAAGTAACGTCGTGACAAATATTATCGGTCCTGTACCTTCGTTGGCTCTACAGGTAGTCGTCTACTTACCTATTCGGTAATTTTTCTTATGTAAACTTAGTCAAGATTACTCCACCTACTTTGACTTCGGATAATATGTCTCACTTCATTCGGTCTTTCTTTTTGTGGTTATGTCATATGATTGTGTATATATACCTTAAGTCTTTCTACCATTGCTATTGGGACATACGCTCTGTCGTATTCTCTGTCTACATATCTTGTCAGAAAACCTGAGTCTCCCTCTCCCTCTCCCACCCTACTAAACCCTCTTACCGTAACTTTGTACATATTATAGTGTATACTTTACTTAGTGGTCAGGTCTAAGCTACGTACTATGACCTACGAACCCCGACCACGTGATCCTACTGGGTCTCCCTACCATACCCCTCGCTCCTCCCTCCCCCGAAGTCCTACCCCTTGTGCACATATGGTCACCACCTAAGTACAACTACATAGCGTTTTGGTTATGTTATAACATTTCATTAATTGAAGGTTAATTTTATTTATTTAAATATAATTAAAAATTTTTTTTTTAGATTTTCCTTTTCTATGAACAACTATCTTACTAGACTAGTTAACTGTCTTATAAACAATGACGTTTTAATTTTAATCTTTAAATCAGTTTATAATGAAATATTGATTCATTTTAAACGGATTACAGTTTAATTTTTTTTACTCTTGTGACCTCTCTTTTACAGGAATTTATAGTCACTTTACCATAGAGTTACTGTTTAATTGACCATTGATAACACATGATTCATCTAAAGTTTTTTCACTACATTTCCATATCAGTATATGTACGTACTTTTGTGTGTGTCTCTCTCGATAAAATTATCGTTAATTACCCTGAAAAACTTTTTACGAACTCTCCGGAAATACTATCTGAATAAATTACGTCAATCATCAATAATACAAAATTAAATTTATGAATATACAAATTCCGTTTATAAAATCTTTCTTATTAACGGTCTTTTCTAAAACAAGACACGAGTAAAGGTATCTGTAAAAAGATTCTCTGTTTGTGTGAAGAAAGTCTTCTCGACAGTCGGAAGTTAAGACGATATAAATAAGAATTTGTACTAACGTTCCACCACTCTTCGTCCATAATATTATGGAAAGGTAATATTTAATTAAAGTGTCCACTTAGTTTTCAATCTGATTTCCTTGTACCTCTTCCTATTACTCTAACATCTATGGTCTGTCTCTAAATTTATTCGGTTCTTTTTACAAACAAAATCTAGAACTTAGATATCTCAAAAGGTACTCCTTCCTTTTCGTAGCTTTGGTCGTCTTTACTGAACGATTTTTGTGTCACAAATTTCTCTTTGTTTCCAATGTCTACAGGACTGTAATACACGGTCTAAAATTGGTGTTCTCAAAAACTTTGGATTCGTTTGTATACCAAAATCGTTAAATCTTTTAAGGAAGTTTACGTATACTAAAACGTTAGATTTTATTAAAATACTTCTCTTACTGAAATATATTTAAGAAATTAGTGACGGGATCCTTCTAATAGGATAGTGAATTATGTCTATCTTGAAGAAGGGGGTACCTCTTTCTTTTTAATGAAACGTGGAACATGGTAAAATTTTAGTAAATCTTTTTTTGTTCCCGTAATTAGTCTTGTCTTCTAAAATTTATAGGTACTTGACCAAACTTACCTTGTCATGTTGAAATTATTCGTAAGAACACGAGGACACTCTTGTTTTACAGGGAAAGTACTATGATAGTGTGGTAAAGACGACACTCTGAGTAAATGAAATAACGAATAGTACAATTCTGAATAAAGAATCTGATCATAAGTTCCGAGAAATATATGACTGAATGCGTAGGACAGAGAGTGATAATGGTCCTGATAATGATAATGAAATAAGATCAGTCTGTTTTATTAACGATAATTAGGGTTTCGAATTGAAAATAAGTCTTATGTACAGGAAAGGAAATGGTTTAAAAAGACATCATAGAAGTATTGAAAAATACAAAGAATTACAGTGTGTCAAGTCAAGTCAAGTCAAGTCAAGTCAGCAAGTCAGTATAGGCTGAGACGTTGGGGTACGTAACGTCGTGCGGTCCGGAGGGACAGGTAGTTGTTGAGGGCCTCAAGTGGGTCTGAGTGCAGCTATCTCAGTCACTACGGTAGGTCGCTAGAGTAAGAGACAGTAGGGGAAGAGGAGGACGGGGGTTAGGGACGGTCGTAGTCTCAGAAAAGGTTACTCAGTTGAGAAGTGTACTCCACCGGTTTCCTGATCTCAAAGTCGAAATCGTAGTAAGGAAGGTTTCTTTAGGGTCCCGACTAGAGGAATTCTTACCTGACCAACCTAGAGGAACTTCAGGTTCCCTGAGAGTTCTCAGAAGAGGTTGTGGTGTCAAGTTTGCGTAGTTAAGAAACCGGGAGTCGGAAGAAGTGTCAGGTTGAGAGTGTAGGTATGTACTGGTGACCTTTTTGGTATCGGAACTGATCTGCCTGGAATCCGCCGTTTCATTACAGAGACGAAAAGTTATACGATAGATCCAACCAGTATTGGAAAGAGGTTCCTTATTCGGAGAAAATTAAATTACCGACGTCAGTGGTAGACGTCACTAAAACCTCGGGGAGTTTTATTTCAGACTGTGACAAAGGTGATAAAGGGGTAGATAAAGGGTACTTTACTACCCGGGTCTACGGTACTAGAAGCAAAAAACTTACAACTCGAAATTCGGTTGAAAAAGTGAGAGGAGAAAGTGAAAGTAGTTCTCCACAAAATCAAGGAGAAGTGAAAGACGGTATTTCCACCACAGCAGACGTATAGACGTCAATGACTATAAAGAGGGTCGTTAGAACTAAGGTCGAACACGAAGGAGGTCGGGTCGCAAAGAGTACTACATGAGACGTATCTTCAATTTATTGGTCACGCTGTTATATGTCGGAGCTACATGAGGAAAAGGATAAACCTTGGTCAGACAACAAGGTACAGGTCAAGATTGACAACGAAGGACTAGACGTATGTACAAAGAGTTCTCAGTCCAGTCCAGCAGACCATAAGGGTAGAGAAAGTCTTAACAGGTGTCAAATAACACTAGGTGTGTCAGTTTCCAAAACCGTATCAGTTATTTCGTCTTTATCTACAAAAAGATCTTGAGAGAACGAAAAGGGTACTAGGTCACCTACAACTGTTAAACTAGAGACCAAGGAGACGGAAAAGATTTTGGTCGAACTTGTAGACCTTCAAGTGCCAAGTGTATAACGACTTCGGACCGAACCTCTTAAAACTCGTAATGAAATGATCGCACACTCTACTCACGTTAACACGTCATCAAACTCGTAAGAAACCGTAACGGAAAGAAACCCTAACCTTACTTTTGACTGGAAAAGGTCAGGACACCGTTGACGACTCAAAGGGTTTAAACGACTGTATAACTCACGTTGTCAGTTAATTACAGTGATCATGAAGAAATACGTGGATTGTAAGATCGTGACTTACTTTATGATGGAAGATCTTGTATATAATAAAATTTATTAATACGAACAAAGAAATGGACAGATAATATTGGAACTCTTTTTACAGGAACATAATATAAAAGAAAAAATAACAAGAGAATAGAAGATGGTAACACTAGTAATATATTTATAAGTTCTATGAATTTAACTTAGACTTAAGTTACAAACGAAATAGTATATATTAGTTACTAAATCCCTTTAACTTTAATTGAATTGAGTCCTTGGTTTTTGGAGGTATATACTAAACAAGTGATACAATAATTGTACTGTCAAGACAACCTTATCATTACAACTTAAAAAGGTAAGAGAAGATACGTCTAGACACGACGAATGAATCACCCACACCTGTACAAAAATATATTAAGTATATCGATCTTATACTAGTCAATTATTGTCTGAGTCCTTTTCGTTGTAAGTCGTTAACCCTGTTTGACAGAATTGAAAGACGGAGAGGAAGTTGTCATCAAGTCCACTGACGGAATCAAGTAGTGCTGTACTGACAAGTTTCAGTGTTCCCATAATAAAATTGTGGACCTTTATAAATTACAGGTTAGAAAACTGATTAACAACATAATCTCAGGAATACGGATCTTTAACTGAACTCAAGAAGGTAATAATTCTATTCTGACGGATACTATTTTGTATCAAAATACAAAGGGGGGGGGGGGTGGGGGCCCTACTTAAATGTCCCCGTCATTCAGTCAAAATTAGTTGAAATTAAAAGGAATTCTGGAGTTACATTCCTCTACTTTCCTTCAGTTACTTCGTTCTTCCCAACCTCAACCTGTATGATCGAGAGTAACATCAATTTTGTCGTCTTACCCTTTCACACAGTTTTAATTCTCATATTTTCAAATATTTTCCTAAAAAAAAATGTTTAGTCACGTATCTCTCCCGTTATCCTTCTATAATTTGTCCTTTATGGTTGTACACAACTTTATAAAGTTAAATTTATAAAATTTATAAATTTTCGTACTAATTTGTTTCTTTAATTCATCTACTTTAGTTTTCTCACCTTGAGATCAAAATTTTGAAAAACCAATCGAAAAGAAGAGTTTGTACGATGTGTCTTATCTACCTACTTTGTACCAGATCGTAGTCTGGTTTATTCATTTCTCTTCAGTATAGGTATCTTTCTTTTATCAGACAAACCTTACACCGGACCTATCACTCCAATATAGATGAGAATGTACTTCAAGACAGAATTAAATTACGAATCTTACTTAAGTCTGTACTCATACCAAATTAAATAAAACGACTGAGATTCTTCTATCCTCTCCTGATTGCGTTTCTCTTCTCATCGAAAATATAAATCGGAGGAGCCACTAACCTCTGTTTCATAAAACCTAATTAACTACAGTAATATACTTAAGTACTAAAACACAATTCCCCCTTAATCTAATTCCATTTCGACTATCAACTTTCGTATTTAAATTAAGAATTTTTATTAATTTTTCCTATCTTTCGTAAAGGGAAAATACCACTTTTATTAGTACCCTATTTTTTATCAATAGTTTAAGTCAAAACGTTCCACTTGTTCAGGATTTCAAGATTACGTTTTGTTACACTTATATAAATTGTGATAACTCGATATGTTAATTTTTACCAATTCTACTTTTGACATTACAATACACACAAAATTGGTGTTCTTTTTATGTTATATAATTTTTCATTTATGGTTCCTACGACTTCTATAACCCTTTTTGACTCTTCTCTATAACATCCGACTTGTATCAACCCTCGTTTGAGTCTATGCCAGAAAAGATAAAGTCAGTTTATAAACTTTTATTTAGTATGTATTACTATGTTGTAATAATTTTTATTTTTTTTTGAAACCGTTTCTTGATTGAAAAATTTCCGTGAAAACAAAACGGTAAGAATTTATGTATATATACTTAGGGACCAGATTCAAATATATTAATTTTGACGATTGATATGTATACGGGTAAACAAATACGGTATTATTTAAAAGAATTCGATTCTTTTATATCTAATTTCGATAAAATTAAAATGAATTTTGAAAAATGAAAATAACTTCATATCTAAATCACAATAAAAATAAAGACACATGTCGTCACTAAGTTAATATGTATGTACATAAGAAAAAGTATAAGAAAAGGTAATACCAAATAGTGTCCTATAACTTATCTCAAGGGTCCCGATATCTCATACTGGAACAACAAATAGGTAACATATATATTATAAAACGTAGACGATTAGAATTTGAGGGTTAGGAAGGGAGTGGGTACCGTTGTTGTTCAGACAAGAAATACAGACACACAACAAAGAAAAGTCATCTATTCAAGTAAAATCTAAGGCATATATTCATTATGGAACGTACACATACACGACAGTGAAGTCAATACAGAATGAGAAACACTGGGACACCTGAAAATCGGGTGGTCCGAGGAGACAGGTACCATAAGAGGTCCGTTCTTATGACCTCACCAAACGGTACGGGAGGAGGTTCCCTAGAAGGACTGGGTCCCTAGTTTGGGTATAGAGAATACAGAGGACGTAACCGTCCACCCAAGAAATGATGATCGTGGTGGACCCTCCGGGGTTCACTATATTATGTTTTGGTATTTGAAGTCCAACGGTCCTAATAACCATATTACGTCAATAAAACTTAAGTAAACCATAAACGAATTTTCTCTGTTACAAAATATAAAGATTACATCGTAAAAAATTTTGTTTCGTTACTATTAAAAGTCAAAAAAATAATTTAATGTAATCACAAAATAACAGTATGAAATAATCATTACGATATACAAAGGTACTTTAATTTATATATGATGTCTCTGTCCTATCACAACGAACGGTTAATGTATACACTTACCAAAAAATTCTACGTTAAAGAGTGATAAAAACTTTATCTACTCATCTAACATGTTCGTTCGATATCAACTATAGAAGTAGTTCTTCCAGTCCCACAAAGATAGAGTCAGATGATTCTTGAAAATTCTCCTTGAATGTTATCACTTTGTCAAGTCCCCAGTTTATAGATCTTAAGACTACAATGAAACACTAATCTCATCTGCACATAAGTGGACTCTGTATTGAGAGTCAATTAAACGTCTCCTTTTGTTTAGATAGAGTACGATTTTTATATCTTTGAATAGAAAACCGTGGTTTCGTTAAGTATCCTTCTTTCTTCGTTTCGACACAAAACAAAAAACAAAAAAATTAGTATCATCCGGGAGTAACAAGGTCTTTCTTAATGGAACCCACTGGTACAAACTTGGGTAGGATACCGTAAATCTCTCCTTGGAAAGTCGTCGTACACCGTACCAAACTTATACTATCATTGTGTAACCCCTTCTGACGAGAATCGTCAAAACGTTATTAGTTTTCACAAGACTTAACAAGTCAAAGTACCGTTTTTTGTCATAAGTCACTAGATGAAAGAAATCTCGTACTTGTTACCGAAAAAAGTAGAGACAGTTCCTTTCACCTTCGTCACATACAATCGGACCTTTTCTTTACCGAAATTCCTTAAAGTGTTCGAGTATTTAGACCTTCACTGGAACTCTCCAGTCGACTTGACGTGTAAATCTGGTGTGGATTCCGTTAGGACCTCTCTACTCTGAGACGGGTCTGTTTACTCAAGAACTTTAAGAAACCGTTATCTTTGATTTACTTAACACTCTAGAAAGAGAGGTTCTTATTATAGAGAATAAAACACATACCTAAGGACCAAGGAGGAATTCTTTAGTTACTTTTAAGATCAACGAAATTCTAAAATAGTTTGTGGTTCACCCATTTTATAATTGGTTAGAAGGAATTTCGTTATATATAACATTTTCTAATTGATAATTCTCATAAATTTACTTACACTATAAATCCCCTTTGTTATTTCTTGTATCATAACGAAAATAGAAAGAAGTAAAACAAAAAGTAATGAACTACAATAAAATATTGTATAAATGTAACCCTTATCACTTAAAACAATATAAAAAGAGTGAAACCATAACGTCAATAATGAATAATAATAACGGTAATATTGTAAATACCCACTTAAATTAAAGTTTATATATATAAACTTTATATTACGGTAATAAAAGAGAATTTTTACGTTTAGTATCAAAAAATGGATAGTCATCTTTGTGACCAAACTCCAGTTACAAACATAAAAGGATATCGTTCTGACGGTGTTACGATAGAAACTAAGTAATGAATGAAAATATGGAAACCTTCATTCTTAATAAAACTCGTACGATTACAAAATTCTTTAGTTTCGATATAAAGTAAATTCACCATTTTTAATGTGATACTCGGATAACAAAATATAAGAAATTTAACTTAGAGGAATTTACGGGTAAATTTTTTTTTTAACTTTTTGTAACAGTCTCCCTAAAACAGGATAAACTTTTGACTCTTTGTAAACAAATCATATTACATTGTCAAAATATATAGTCTGGTTCAAGTCTCTTAGGATTGTGTATATGTAAACAATACTTCGACGATCTTTAAGGAATAGTACATTATGATATAAATGTGTAAACAACAACAGTGAGTCAATATAGATTAAGAAACGTTAGAGTACCTGACGTTGTGGGGTCCGAAGGGACAGGAAGTGGTAGAGAGTCTCGAACGAGTTTGAGTACAGGTAACTCAGTCACTACGGTAGGATGATAGAGTAGGAGACAACAGGGGAAGAGGAAGACGGAAGTCAGAAAGGATCTTAGTCCCAGAAAAGGTTATTCAACCGAGAAGAGTAGTCCACCGGATTCATAACCTCGAAGTCAAAGTCGTAGTCAGGAAGGTTACTTATAACTCCTAACTAAAGGAATTCCTAACTGACCAAACAAGAGAAACGACAGGTTCCCTCTTGTGTAATTGTGTATAAATTTAAGTTAATTAACATTACGACGTCACTAATCACTCAAAGAACTAAATAGTTAAGTTTTATTTATCTTCGATTGTTTCTCGTTACGTGTGTATGATATATCAGGAAAGATTTATCCTTTTTTTTTTATGTTCTTTCTTTCGTTAATTTAGACATAACCACAAAACATAATAAATGTAACATCTTGAATGGGTACGTTCTTGACTCAAACTTCAACATATACTTGCCTATAAAAATAATGAATTTTACCCTTTTTTTTAAGGTAAAATGGTCCGTCTTCTCTTTTTGTCAATGTACTGTATCACATCCATGACAGAAGTAGTGAATTATTTTATGTTTATATTAATATAATGTTAAGTTAAAGTATAGATATTAGCAATTGGGTGTGAATAAACAACCACGTCTATAATAAACTTAGATTTATATTTTGAACAGTTAATTAATTAACGAAGAAATTTTTTATAAAACACTAACATTCGTAACCGTCATCCCTCTTTTATCTTTTTTTGAGTGTAGAAATATCTCAATAGTAACATCATCGATCAACGTCTGTCACTTGTCTACTCATTTTATACATCTCACGGATTACCAGTGTTTACATTAAAAGTTATTCTTGGACTTTCCTGTGACTCTTTCAAAGTTACCCTGTGTCTAAACTTACTCACTACTTTCGACATCTTGTTTCTTTGTCGTGTCCTTTAGATTCTGGACTTTACAAGTTTCTCTTCGTTCCTTCGTTGTACTGACTTCTCCTCGTTCGTTCATCCTCTCATTGTCGTTGACTACAGTTTCTCTGTTACCTAACTTTCTCCTCGTCGATCACATCCTAACACAGGTAAAATACTTTAAACGAATACAAACCTATAATACCCTGTAATATTCTCATAAAACTTACTGTACTATACTAAATATAAAATTTTCCTAATACAGTCTACGACACGAATTTTATCTAAAATCTCTCTGTATACACCTCCGTTCCTATAAAATCTCTTCCGTGTCTTTTCCCTAATATTATGTCGTACACATTAAGACCTCCAACACTTTTTATTAGATTGAGACTGTCTTGACTGTTATAAACGACTGTCTGACTTATGTCCTATACTTTAATTTTCAAGTATCTTCACTAAGGTTCTACAATTCGAAACCTTTACTTATTTTCGTCAATGTAAAATAACTCTATCTAATAATCGGAAGGGGGAGAGTTAGAGTCTTCATGGAGACTTAATACTCAACATCTCAATGGGGTTAATATCTCTTATTTCGTCCTCTTCGTTCCACAAACCCTTCACCTCCGTCAATCAACTAACAAAGACTGTTAATTCAAACTCTACTAAGAATCCACAAATTCACCTCTTCATGTCCACTAATCTTATTCTCATAGATAAAATAAATAGAATATCTACTCCCGGTGCGACCTATATGTATTAACACTTACCAGTCGTAAACTACCAAAAAGTCGAGTACTCTAAATTTCTCGAGTGGTCTATTAAACTT
Organism: Capra ibex; assembly: GCA_006410555.1. Classification (NCBI taxonomy): domain Eukaryota; kingdom Metazoa; phylum Chordata; class Mammalia; order Artiodactyla; family Bovidae; genus Capra; species Capra ibex. Next base: position 18,321,609 of record SJYO01029184.1, read on the forward strand.
TAGTGTTTTACTTATAATTGGTTCGTTTAATGAGAAAAGACTATAATAACATAATAAAAAATTTAGTTAAATTAATAAAATTAACCTCTATTAATGAAATGTTATAATACCACCAAAAACAGTGTGTAACTTCACTTAGTCAGTACCCATGTGTACACAAAAGGGTTTGACTTAGGGGACGGGTGGATGAAGGTGTGGGGGTAGGGTGACCCAACAGGGTCTCGTGATCGAAACATACGGGACAAAGTTCGTAGTTTGAACATGACTAGTAGATAAAAGTCAAGTCAAGTCAGTGTGTCAGTACAGACTGAGAAACACTGGAGTACGTGACTTCGTGTGGTCCGAAGGGACAGGTAGTGGTTGCGGACGTCGAACGAGTTTGAGTACAGGTAACTCAACCACTACGGTAGGTTGGTAGAGTAGGAGACAGTAAGGGAAGAGGGTGACGGAAGTCAGAAAGGATCGTAATTCCAGAGAAGGTTACTCAGTCAAGAAACGTAGTCCATCGGTTTCATAACCTCGAAGTCGAAGTCGGAGACAGTAAGGTCACTTATAAGTCCTGACTGAAGGAAATCCTAACTGACCAAACTAGAGGAACTTCAGGTTTCCTGAGAGTTCTCAGTAGAGGTGGTGGTGTTAAGTTTTCGTAGTTGAGAAACCACGAGTTAAAAGAAATATCAGGTTGAGAGTGTAGGTATACACTGATGACCTTTTGGTATCGAAACTAATCTGTCTGTAAAAAACTGTGTTATTACAGAGACGAAAAATTAAACGACAAATCCAACCAGTATCGAAAAGAAGATTCCTCGTTTACAGAAAATTAAAGTATCTCAATAAATTAAAGACGTTAGTAAAACCTCGGGTTCTTTTATTTCTGCGAGTCACAAAGGTAGTAAAGGGATAGATTAAACGGTACTTCACTTCCCTGACCTACGGTACTAGAAGTAAAAAACTTACAACTCAACATTCGGTCGAAAAATGAGAGGAGGAAGTGAAAGTAGTTCTCCGAGAAATTAAGGAGGAGTGACAGAAGGTATTCCCTCAACAGTAGGTGTATATACTTCAATAACTGTAAAGAGGGTCGTTAGAGTTAAGGTCGAACACTAAGTGGGTCGGGTCGTAAAACGTACTACATGAGACGGATATTTAATTCATTTGTCCTACTGTTATATGTCGGAACTGTATGAGGGAAGGGTTAAACCTTGGTCGGACAACAAGGTACAGGCCAAGATTGACAACGAAGGACTGGACGTATGTCTAGAGAGTCCTCCGTCCATTTCACCAGACTATAAGGGTAGAGAAATTTTAAAGGTGTCAAACAAGACTAGATGTGTCAGTTTCCGGAACCACATTAGTTATTTCGGCTTCATCTACTAAAAGACCTTAAGAGAACGAAAAAGATAATAGGTTGTCTATAACCGTTAAACTAGAGACCAAGGAGACGGAAAAGATTTAGGTCGAACTTATAGACCTTGAAGTATCAAGTACATGACAACTTCGAACCGAACCTCTTAAAATCCGTAATGAAACGATCGTATACTCTACTCACGTTAACCACCATCAAACTTATAAAAAACCGTAAAGAGTAGAGCCCCTAACTTTACTTTTGACTGGAAAAGGTTAGGACACCGGTGACGACTCAAAAGGTTTAAAGGACCGTATAATTCACGTCGTAAAAGTGTAGTTTTAGAAAATCCTAAACTTTATCGAACTGACCTTAACATAGTGAAGGTGATCGAAACAAGCATCACTACGAAGGATCCCGGGTGAATTAAAAAGTCAGGTCCTATAGACCGAGATCTACCGACTATTGTGGTATCAACAATAGACCCGGTATGTCTAGTAAAAAACATATCAAAGACACATAAGAACGGTGGAGAAGAATTATAGAAGACGAAGACAATCTAGACCTGGTAAAGACAGGAAATAAGACGGGTACAAACGTACTTTACAAGTGAACCATAGAGATTAAAAGAACTTCTTTAAAGATCAAAAAAGGGGAAGATAACAAAAGGGGATAAAGAAACGTAACTTCAGACAGAATAGTATAAAATGTATACCACTATATGTATAAAGTTACGATAAGAGAGTTTAGTAGGGTGGGAGTGGAAGAGAGTATCAGTTTTTCAGACAAAAATATAGACACAGAAAAAACAACGAAACGCATATACTACCAACAATGATAGAAAGAATTAAGGTATATGTACTCAATTATATTACATAACCACAAAGAGAAAGCCTGAATGAAATGACATATTATCCGAGGTCAAAGTAGGAGAGGTAATATTGACTGAGTTTACACAAGAAAAAATTATCGACTCATTATAGAGTGACACATATACTTGGTGTTGAAGGAATAGGTAAACAGAAGGTTGCCTATAGATCCAATAAAGATACAGGATCGATAGCAAGTGTCATGACGTTACTTGTAACCTCATGTATATAGAGAATGTTAAGACCAAAGGAGTCATACGAACGGGTGGTCACCCTAACGACCCAGTATGCTGTCAATCTAAAAGTCCAAAAATTCCGTAGAGGTGTTACAAGAGGTATCAACGATATGCTCAAAAGTAAGGGTGGTTGTCAAATTCTCACGAGAGAGAAGAGTTGTAGGAGAGGTCGTAAATAACAAACATCTCAAAAACTACCGTCGGTAAGACTGACCACACTGTACCACGGAGTAATACCAAAACTAAACGTAAACAGATTGTTACTCACTACAATTCATGGAAAAGTAAAGAAATAATCGGTAGACATACGGAAGAAACCTCTTTACAGACAAATCGAGAAAACGGGTGAAAAACTAACCCAACAACTAAAAAGACCATTACTCGACATACTCGATGAAAATATAAAACCTCTAATTAAGACAGTCAACGAAGCAAACGATAATAAAAGAGGTAGAACTTCCGACAGAAAAGTGGAACGAATATCAAAGGAAGTAACATGTTTTCGAAAATTCAAATCAATCCATGGTAAACAAATGAAAACAAAAATAAAGGTAATGAGACCCTCTACCCAGTATCTCCTAGAACGACACTAAACATAGTCTGTCACAAGACGGATACAAAAGGAGACTCAAAATATAAAAGACCAGAATGTAAATATATAAATTAGGTAAACTCAAACAAAAACACATACCACAAGATCAAAGTAAGAAAATGTCCACCGACTGATTAAAAGGGTCGTGATGGAAAAGAGGTGACATATAGAGAACTGTTTCTATTCGACAGGTATTTACATGTCTAAATAGAGACCCGAAAGATAAAACAAGGTAACTAGATATAAAGACAGAAACACAATCATGGTACGACAGAACTACTGACATCGAATTATCATATCAGACTTCAGTCCTTCCAACTAAGAAGGTCTAGGTAAGAAGAAATTGTACTAACGAAACCGATAAACTTTAAAAAAAACTCAAAAGTATGTTTGACACTTGAATAAACAAGATCAAGACACTTTTTATAGTAACCATCGAACTATCCCTAACGTGACTTAGATGTCTAATGAAACCCGACATATGAATAAAAGTGATAAAACTAAGAAGGTTAGGTACTTGTACCATAATAAAGATGTAGACTAACACAGTAGAAACTATAGAAAGTAGTGTTCTTTTTGTAGATTATTTGTTGGATTAAAATGTGGATTTCGTTGATATTTTACTTCTTGTCTTCTTGGGGTCTCAATCATTCTCCTTTCTTTGGTATTTTTAATCTCGTCTTTATTAACTTTTTCTTTACTTACTCTGATATCGTTTCTAGTTGTTTTGATTTTCGACCAAGAAACTCTTCTATTTTATCTGTTTAGTAATCGGTCTGAGTACTTCTTTTTTTCCCTCTTATTAGTTTAGTTATTTTAGTCTTTACTTTTACCTCTATAGTGTTGTCTGTTGTGTTTATATTTTCTAGTATTCTCTGATGATACTCGGTTATTTTCCCCTTTAAACCTGCTTTACCTGTTTAAGAATCTTTTCATACTCCAAGGTTTTGACTTGGTCCTGTTTTATATTTTAGAATTGGCTGAGTAGTGTTCGTGCCTTTAGCTTTGACATTATTTTTTAGAACGTTGTTTGTTTCGGGTTCTGGTCTACCGAAGTGTCCACTTAAGATGGTTTTTAAATCTCTTCTCCAGCGTGGATAGTATGAGTTTGAGAAGATACTTCAACGTCTCCTTCCATTTGAGGATTTGAGTAAGATACTCCGGTGGTAGTGGGATTATGGTTTTAGTCTGATTTTATGGTGTTTTTTTCTTTTGATGTCCGGTTATAGTGACTACTTGTGTCTACGTTTTTAGGAATTGTTTTTAAATAGTTTGTCTTAGGTTGTTGTATTATGTTTCTAGTATGTAGAACTGGTCAACCCGAAATAAGGTTCCTACGTTCCTAAGAAGTAATAAGTATTTAGTTATTTACACTAAGTGACATAATTGTTTAACTTTCTATTTTTGATATACTAATAGAGTTATCTACGTCCTTTTCGGAAACTGTTTTAAGTTGTGGGTAAACACTATTTTGGGAGAGGTCTTACTTCCTTGTATGGAGTTGTATTAATTGCGGTATTTACTGTTTGGGTGTCGTTTGTAATAGAAGTAACCGTTTTTTAAATTTCGTAAAGGAGATTTTAGTTCTTCTTCTGTTCCCACGAATGAGAGTAGTGATAATAAGTTGTATCAAAACCTTCAGAAACGGTGTCGTTAGTCTCCTCTTTTTCTTTACTTTCATTAAGTTTAACCTTTTTTTCTTCATTTTCAGAGTGACAAACGTCTACTGTACTAGGAGATGAATCTTTTGGGATTTATACGGTGTCTTTTGATGATCTCGATTATTTACTTATATCATTTAAACGTCCTATATTTTAATTGTGTGTCTTTAGGGAACGTAATCATATGTAACTGTTACTTTTTTGTCTTTCTCTTTCATTTATTTATTAGGGTAAGTGGTAACCTTACTTTTCTTATTTTGTGAATCCTTTTTTAAATGGATTTCTCTGTTTTCTTGATATCTATCTTTTGATAATATATAAGAAAATTGTCTTTAATGATGAATGGGATGTATGACTACAAAAACAATGGAATTTGAGATCTTATTTGTAACTCGTAAAAATCTTATTTTATTGTTATTGTGTAAAACGTAACTTGTCTCGTGACTTAAACCTTAACGGTTGGTGTCATTTAAATCTTATTTTCATATGTTATTATGTCATGTACTAATACGATATTATGTGTTACTATGATTTTAATATAATATTAAAGATATATTATAATAAACGAAGTTTCCTTACAAAATTCCTACTCTACCCTATCATATATACATTCACGAAATAGTTAGCACACTCCAGACACCAATCCCTTCTTATCGTCGGTGGAACATTAAGTGAAAATAAGGGCATTCGAACGTGTTAAGCACTCTTTCCAAATCCCTTCCTTGTATCACTCCCTCTTTCTTATCTCACTTCTCAGTTGACTGTAAAATTAAACAATAAAAAGTTTACGAGTCCGACCATAGAGGGAAGAGTATAACAACGGAGTGTAAAGGACAAGTGACCGACAAGTAGTAAACGTACCAAAAGTATATAATTTCGTTATAATAAAAGGTATACTATTAAAACTTTTAATAAAAGACGAATCTATTCTACTTTTAACCGTCCACTCACGTTTTACTCTATTTCGAAGACTTTGTTAAGGGAATTCGAAACTCTTTCTCACCCTTGTTCCACTATAACTGTTGGTGACTTTAAGTAATAATAACGTATAATTATCAACCTTTGACATTCAAAGTAGGAGAATAAAAATATGAAAATTTGGAAACGTACATCCGTTTTTAATAAACACAGACTGTTTTTTTTTTAAGACCTCTTCTTTTACCGTTGGGTGAGGTCATAGGAACGGACCTTTTAGAGTACCTGTCTCCTCGGACCACCCGACGTCAGGTACCCCAGCGTTTCTCAGCCCGTGCTGACTCGCTGATTGTGATTGTGACTGTTTTAACGATTAAATATCTGGACATTTACTGGGTACTCCAAATACTTCGGACGTTGGTACTACGATTCTAGTACTATCTTATGTCTTAAATAATTCTGTATGTTATATAAAAAATTTTTTGATGTTCATTAGAAAAAATAAAGGGTTATAAAAGCTATAGATCTTGTACCATAAATAGTGAGTTCTGTTTATTCCCTCGTCTAACTTTACGAAATATTAGATTTTTACAGTAAAATTAGAATATTAACATCATATTAATACGTAGAATGATCTTATAATACTAATATATAATACATATATAATTGTTAATGTCTTGGTTAAACTATATAATGTTAAAAATTCGTTAAATACTAAAAGATACAACATTTTCAATGAAAATTATTAAACATTATTTAATTTATATTTTAATAAGGAAATAATATTTTCGTAGTCACTTTTTACCATGAAAAAATTAAAAATAAAAATGAAATAAAATGAAATATTATGACATAACCAAAACGGTATGTAACTGTACTTAATTGACAATAAGGAGTCGAAAAAAAATCAACACCGTTACTTACTTGAATTAAAATTTGAAGAGTAGTCTTTTGAATGATTTATTCAAAGGTAATAGTGATAGTCGTGACTAAAAGATTGTGTACATTCTACAATTTATTTAGTTAATAAAATTTATAATCGTTTCAAATTAACTCCTATCAAAGTTTTTTATCGAATTACAAGGATTAATTTTATGGGGGTTTACGTCTAACTAGAGTCGTATGTCAACAGTACCTCCTTTAAAAATTCGTTCCCTTCTACTCTTCTGGTTCAACCTTCACAAATGTACTTAGACTTCCGTACCTCAACGTCTTATTTTAATAAGTTCAACGGGTCCGACATACTTTACGAATTGTTTTCAAAGGTCCTTTTGGGTAATCTTTCTTCGAGTCATCATACGATATCATTCTTTTTTACCCTTTGTTTTATGAAATCTGTAATAATAAAAATAAAAAAATAATAAAAATAATAAAAAAAAATTAAATTTAAAAATAAAAATGAAATAAAATGAAATGTCATGACATAACCAAAACGGTATGTAACTGTACTTAGGTGGTTCCCACATGTATTTAAATAAATAAAATTAACCTCCAATTAATGAAATGTTATAACACAACCAAAACGGTATACAGACACCCTCTCCCTCTCCCACCCTACTAAACCCTCTTACCGTAACTTTGTATATATTATAGTATATACTGTATAAAAAATTCAGTTGTTAAAAATAAAACGAAGAATCAGAAAAATGTCATATGTTCCTTTTAAAAAGAGGAATTTCCGACCTCGTATTATTTGGGAACATTCGACTTATAGTAAAGTGAGAAACGAAAAAAACAAAAAAGACCAAATGAATACACCGGAGTTTACAAAATGGACACGTCTTTTTATATACATTATCCTAAAACGACAGGTTAGGTCCTCTGTACCTAAACTAGGGACTAGACCCTCTTACACTGTTCTGATAACTCGGACACGAAATCTCTGACCTCGGTGTTAATGACTTAAGACGTACAGGATTTCGGATACGAGACGTTGATCTCTTTGGTGACGTTACTCTTCGGGTGTGTGGTGTTGATCTGTCATCGGGGAGTAGTGAGTGGTATTGATCTCCTTTCTGACCGTCGTTACTTTTGGTTCCTATCAGTTTTTATTTATTCATTTATTTTAATAAATTTTTTATTTTTCCATTCACAAATTAACTTACTCGTTGTTACTACTCTATTAACGATAGTATACAAATCGTTATGTCTAGTATAATATTTCGTATACTCACAGCTATACATTCACTTGTCGTATCAAAGTTCGGTAAAAGAAAGAAAACAAAAAACTAAAAGTAATTGTTTAATTGGTCGGTTGTAAAAATTGGACACATTATAGTTTCATCGAGAAACTACTGAGGGTAAAGACAGTATTGGTTTCTAAATTTTCAACTAAAGGATCATTTCGGATTAGCGAAAGACATTTAAAACCTCTTCACCGTTTTCCAACAATAAAACAATAAATAAATCCGAGAAAATAATAGATGGTCCATAACACAATGGTCATTTCCACTGGTGATAAAATAAAATACCTACATAGTTATAGGAGTATACGATCGTTTACAAAGATTAGAACCTACTATGTGTCTCTTACTGGTTAGTAGGACCCTCACCAAAGGAGCTTATACTGTAACATTGACAATTTTAAATCTGTCGGACCCGTTACAGAACCACGAATGTGACAAATGACTTGGGTTCCATCTATTCCACGTTGGTCCCTTCGACTTTCTTCTGAGTTCCTCGACACCCCTGACGTCTGTACAAATAAGAGAGACTCGTCATCGTCGTCCCTCAGAAGTTTCTGATGACTAACAACCCTCGACGCAATCCGTAATGACTGTTTTACCTCCGTACCGGGGTTTGGGGAGAGAAACATGGTGTCCGTGCCTGGGTCCTACTTCCTCAATTCGGAACACTAAGACTGAACAAAAAAGGAGAGGAGTCGACTCAACTGACTTTTCCTTATAATTCCACGAATAACAAGAACTCTCCTCGTCCTCTTCCGTGTTTCGGAAGACGTCGAGACGAGTTTCTTATTGAGTATTTCAATTAGTGACTGTAAACAAATTCCTGAAAATGTTTTCTCACAAGGTCCTACTCGTGTATCCGGCGTCGAACTCCGGTACCCTCCCTAACGATAGGCTTCGGATAAATACTCCTTTTACAAATATTGTTTCCTCAAATGACTTAAATCCCGAATCTTTATTAATTTTATCAATCTTCAATTTCTAAATTCCTTACAACATTACAATCGTATAAAATGATATCGAATATCTCCAATCCTTAAAATCTCTATGATTATCGATCTTCGGAAAAATTCTCTATCACTCGAGTCCTACAATCCCCGTTCGTCCTAAATCTTTCTATTCTTTATTTATCCTTACATCGTACTCAATGTTACATTAGTGTTCAATTGATATCCCGTGCATTCTCCTTCATCTATTATCTACCATTTCGACTAAGGCTCTCTTAGCGACTTCGTCCTTGAGACAAACTTCCCGTTGTCGCTAAAAACCTCTATTATTTAGACCTACTCCCCCTTGACTTTTACAGTTTGGAGACATGATTACGAAAAGATTTTCATATTTTCTTTTAGAATTTAAACTTTATTTACGTGTCAGGTTCTTTTAACTCTCCGACGTAGCAATGAGCGACTGTGGCAGGGAGGGAAGTCCAACTTAGGGACCGACCACCTCGACCTGAGGCCGTTCACCGTGGACCTTGGCCCCTGTGACTTCTCATTCATTAAACACTAACATTACGTCCCACCAATCCTAACATGGACACCCACCGGCCGTGCGGAGATGTCAAATCCGTTCTTCCCATGGGAAGACTCTTCCCATGTCTTCCTTATTCTTATAAGAGATTTTCTTACCAAAGAATAACTTTACAGTGCGTTCACGTACAAGGAGCTAAGAAACAGAGTGGTGTTGTTTCTAAACCTCACTACCTGTAATTTCGGGGAAACCACACAGTGTCAAGAGTCCAGAACCTATCTGGTACAATATCGAGAGTCCAGAGCTTACCTGGTACAATATCGAGAATCTGTTTAGTCACAATGTCAAGTCACAATGTCGAAATAAAAAAAATCTTCTATCGTCCTTTTGGGTAGAAGCTCCGTACTCCCGTGTAGCTAGATTTCTGTACTCCTCTTCTCTCGGAGTCGCGCGCCCTCTCTCTCTCGACCGAGACCGAGGAGATAAATATACAAATAGAGAGGGACCCGGACAGGATACATTTAACCCGGTCGGTCCTCACAACGAACAAAATGGACTCCAGGAGAGAGGCCAGGAGTCTGGAAGAAAACAAAGTAAAAGTGTCCGAAAAGGGAAGGAACAGACATCGGTGACGGTAAAACCTGAGGGAAAGGGACAAGATGGATGGATTGTCTTTATAATGAAGTGTACAATCGGGTATCTCCGTAATTTCATTCGTGTCCTTCTGACAGATTTAAAGATACAAACAAAATATGAAACATACCCGGTCTTTTCAAGGACATCTACGAAAACGAGACACCTTATACTAATCTTTACAGGACCTGTGGGTAGTATTCCGACAATCTGTCGGATACCCCCTCCGATATCGTCACCTACCACCCAGAGGTGGAAGATACGTCTAGTACAAAAGACGGTAACTGTTTCTTTTCTTCCCTCTGACACAAGATAGAGGGTTCCTTCCTCTCCCGAACGTCCTGTGACACCGGTCCGCGGGACCGGTCGGGGGAGGGGGAGATGTGTTTGGAAATTTTTAAATAGGTGGTGAAAGACTAAATTCCACTAACGGAGGCCGAGGTAAACGTGGAGGGTCACGAATCCTCCAGGGGTGAAACGGGGGTTTCGGAGGGTCTCGTAACGGATTCCGACTCCTTCTATTTCTCAAAAAACTTTGTTCCACTTCCACTTCAGCGAGTCAGCACAGATTGAGAAACGCTGGGGCACCTGACATTGGATGATCCGAAGAGGCAGGTACCCTAAGAGGTCCGTTCTTATGACCTCACCTAACGGTAAAGGAAGAGGTCCCCTAGAAGGGCTGGGTCCCTAGTTTGGGCCCAGAGGGCGTAACCTCCGTCTGCGAAATTGGAGACTCGGTGGTCCTCTGGGAAAAACTTTGTTTCCTCGAAAATTTCGTCTGTGTACGTGTTATATGTCTCACACGAGGAACCTCTTTTGGGGGAGTCCCCCCGGAGTGGGTCCGATCCTCTCTTCACCTTTCTGTCCCTCTGAACCGTTGTTATAATTGGGGACTGTATGGTCAATGAGACTAAGGTTGTCCTCACCGACCGGGAAATGGACTGTAGTAACATTCCGAACACGACCCCGTATCGAACGAAAGGGAAGTTCCTTAAAGTCACCACGGACTACATCATCTAAGACTAATATGACCCCTTTAATTTCAAAACTAGAGTGGTTGTGGTAGAGAGGGAAGTCCAACTTAGGGACCGACGACCTCGACCTGAGGCCGTTGACTATATGATTCTCTATGTTTCATCATCGGGTACCGGTTCACCCACGGGTCCGGGTCACCATGGTTCCAGTCGTTATAGTAACAAATGTCTTGTATTCCATTCTTCAGCACTCTCTCACACGGTCCTCGGTCGCACTCCTTGAGGTGGGTACCGTTTCCAGTACTCCTTCCTCCGAAACCGCATGCGTTTCCGCCCTAGCTCGGAGTCCTCTGGGGGACAAGGACTCCTAGATGGGGGTTTTGGTCTCACGGATGAAATGACAAAATACGAGAGTGGATATGGAGACTGAAATACTCCCCGACAAGGGGTGGTCAAGAGAGCCTCTTCCTCATTTGAACGTCGAGGTCAGTTATTTTTAAGGACCCGTACTGTTCCCACAGAGTCCAGTTTCGAGAGACGACCGTCTGATCGAACACACTGTCCTAATAGGTATGAGGACGGTGATGCGTGTACTAAGAAATGATAGAGAGTTGGTATTGGTCGTGTCTCTCAAACCTCATAAAACTTTTAGAATTAATCGTATCCCGAAAAGAGTAACAACTCAGTTACTGACGACGGTCCGGAGGTATAGGAATCCGTGGACCCTTATATAATTACATAAACCTTATATGTTTTCCTTTATATCATCAAAAACTACAATGGTTATGATCTAAAAAACTCAATTACTTAAAAGAGAAAACAATATCTAGTGACATGAAACAATATCTAGTGACACAGGAACGATACATTTTTACATTGAAATAGTGATAGAATTTTGATTTATCTAGAATTCCCCTTGTAACCACTTCCTAAAAGTAAACGACCCGACTACAAACGACGATTTAGAGGTATAAGGGACGGGAATATTACTTATATCGATCGTATATCCTCTTTATTCATAATTGGAAATCCTAATTAGTACAATTGGAATCCAATTTACTTAAGGAAAGAATCAACATTGGGTGACGTGGGAGGGGGATATCCTTACGTTGAAATAGACCATGGAAACCTCTCACCGTGGACCAAATTCTTTTTTTTAGTGGGGACCTTTTTTATTCAAAAGACCAACTGACTGACAATAGTTTTTCCCGGTATTTTACGGTCGTCCGGAGTACCGGTTTTCTACTACATTTTGGGGATTCTGGAAACATATTAAAATATACTACGTGGACTAAAACTGTTCCCAGTCCAGACGACTGGGGGTGCACTGAGACATAAGTAGGGATACATATTGTTTTTCATATATTCGTTTGTACTTTTTATTTCTTTAGTCTAGTCAAAGACCTTTCTGACTAAGGGGGCACAGCAAGAAAGAAAGGGGAAGACCGACTTAAGGATAGACCTTGTACCCATGAGTGGTTCGGACGATTAAAACGGACCTGAAGATTCTAGTCTGGTCCCTCCGGAGTCACGGAGAAGAGGAAGTCCTCTTGTCTTTCTGTGGACGCCGGATGCATCCACCACGTTCGAAGAACAGAGTTTCGAAATAACCATAGGGTACATTTGGTTCAATAAGTCGGAGAAAACGAGGTGATTATAAATGATGATGTGATAGGAAAAGATTAGAGAGAAATATGAAAATTAATTTATTCAAAAAAGGATCCTACGGATGAGGTAGAGGGGAAGCTTAATGGGACCTAGGTGGCCCCGACCTGGGGTCGTTCTCACCCCGTCCTCTCGGACTGACTACGGGACAACAGTCAATAAAAGAGGTGTCCGTTTGACCATGGATAGAATCGTCTACAGTAATTATATAAACTTTTATCAATAAAAGTTTTAGTTTAGTCCACATAGTGTGTACTTTGATGATTTTGATTCATTCTTTTCAACGATCCGTAGGTCTTACTTTCTACATACGTCCCAAGATTACCAGGGACGTTACGAACACTGGAAATTTCTTCTGATACAACAATGACCTAATAAGGAGATCTTACTGATGGTGTAGGTACTGACCGTATTATCCACAAGGTGTTTATATATCCGTTTACTAAAAAAAAAATTTAAATCTTTCACGACTGGCTAACTATCGTGGTTTTATTTATTACGGAAAAGAAATTTTCGGTATAAAGATGTGTTTTAAGGATATAGTGATAAAAAAGAAAGGTCAAAGATGAGTGTATAAAATAATAAAATAATAAAATAAAGTAAAACGAAATAAAATGAAATGTTATGACATAACCAAAACGGTATGTAGTTGTACTTAGGTGGTACCCACATGAAACTGTTTACCAAAGTTTTCAAAATGATTTTACAATATTTTCTTTAAAACGTTTTTAAATTCACGTTAGATAAATACTTTTGGATAAGTGTGTATTTCACTATTGTTTTTATCGTTTTCATAGAGTCTAAGGATACCCTCTTTTTAATCCTAGTATTAAATAGATTGAAACTGAACTGAGTAACCTTTTATGAGACTACGACCCTCCCTAACCCCCGTCTTCCTCTTCCCCTGCTGTCTCCTACTCTACCGACCTACCGTAGTGACTGAGCTACCTGTACTCAGACTCACTTGAGGTCCTAAACCACTACCTGTCCCTCCGGACCGCACGACGCTAAGTACCCCAGTGTTTCTCAGCCTGTACTGACTCGCTGACTTGACTTGACTTCGTCTGGTAAAAACTCTTTTCATTCTATTACAATCAGAAATATTTCAACTCTTTATAAATTATAGAAATTAATATAAAAAATCTGAATTAATCTATTATAAATTTATTTGAAAACAAGTCTATGAATCTAGTTAAATTTTTCTTTTACTTTCGATTTCGGAATATTACTTTAGTCATAGAATGTAAATTTATTTTATAAAACTAAAACAACGAAGAGTCCACCGGGTCATCATTTCTTAGACGGACGATAACGTCCTCTACGTTCTATGTACACAAACCGGGGACATAACCCTTCTAGGGGACCTCTTCCTTTACCGTTAGGTGAGGTCATAAGAACGGACATCCTAAGGTTCCGGTCTCTTCGGACCGTCAGATATCAGGTAGGTGCCCTACCGTTTCTCAACCTGTACTGACTCGATGACTTGTGCGTGTAGAATTAAAATATAAAAATCATGAGAATGTATAAAAGTTTCACGTTAAGGTAAAATACATTGCAAATACCAAACGGTTTAACAAAATAATAATACATTTTTAATCAACTTTTTCGGTAACCTTTATATTTACCCCTCGATTCAATTAAGGTAGTATCTTCATTCTCATCATGTCCTTACCTCTATCGAGTTGTCTCTTCAATCCAATCTTACTTTATTTATAAAAGTTATATTTTTCCTCCCATAGTCGTCCTTGTATAAAGAAGAACCTGACACGGTAGAACTACTCAACACTTATATTAACTTATTGTATATCATATAAGGTATTATCGTTGATGTTTTTTCTGAGAACCAAGAGTCTGTAACTGTTTTACTATAAAAAGAAAAAACTTCTCTAAAAAAACATAACGAAAAAGATGAAAAAGACCTTCCTTTATCCACGTAAATAAAGAGTAAAGACTTGGGTATAGACGATAAGATCTCAGTTGTGAGAATACAACATCTTCATTAGATTAATAAAGGGACAAAAGAGAAACTCACCGATCTTAGTCTTTATTATACTTTTTACCTGATCTGTACTTTTTTTTGATCGTAAAAAGTACTCGAGAATTATCTTAATCCAAAATCTAGAAACGAATATATTAAGGAGAGAATTTTATGGAAGAGTAAAGATAACATGAAAAGTAGAAGGCACTATTAAAGGGACAGGTAGGATCGGGTAAACCAAAAAGGACGTTGATTTGAGATCGTTTATATGATCAGTAAACTTTAACATCGAGGAACTCACGTCGTGAATTTTATATGAAGGATTGTTAGTCGTTTTTAGTAGTCAATTAATTAAATAGATTGAACCGGGAATAAGAGATTTTTATTAAATTTGATAAATTCTTTTAGATATATCACGACCTTAAAGTCTATTGACTCTTTTCTCATATTATGATCCCATATACAAAGATCAGTTTCTCGTTATTAAAGACTCAGATACCCTCTCTAATTATGAGTGGTTTGTCACCTTTGTCACAGTCTGAAATAAAAACCCCCCGAGGTTTTAGTGACGTCTACCACTAACGTCGGTACTTTAATTTTCTGCGATTGAGGAACCTTCTTTTCAATACTCGTTGGATCTATCGTATAAGTTTTCGTCTCTGTAATGAAACGGCTGATTCCAGGCAAATCAGTTCCGATACCAAAAAGGTCATCAGTACATACCTAAACTCTCAACCTGACACTTCTTCCGACTCGCGGCTTCTTAACTACGAAAACTTGACACCACAACCTCTTCTGAGAACTCTCAGGGAACCTGACGTTCCTCTAGGTTGGTCAGGTAAGACTTCCACTAGTCGGGACCCTAAACAAACCTTCCTTACTACGATTTCGACTTTGAGGTCAGGAAACCGGTGGAGTACACTTCTCAACTGAGTAACCTTTTCTGAAACTACGACCCTCTCTAACCCCCGTCCTCCTCTTCCCCTGCTGTCTCCTACTCTACCGACCTACCGTAGTGACTGAGCTACCTGTGCTCAGACTCACTTGAGGTCCTCAACCACTACCTGTCCCTCCGGACCGCACGACGTTAAGCACCCCAGCGTTTCTCAGCCTGTGCTGACTCGCTGACTTGACTTGACTTTCTACGAAAGGGAAGATTATCTAGGAAAGTCTTGGTGTGACATTATCAAATGTAGGAGTCATGATCTTATGTATGTGAGATACGGGGTTATAAGATCCTTTTAGGTGGGTACTCTCCTACTTGAATAGAGGTCTACTTCTTTATAGATTGGGATATAAGTAGATATACTTAACAGAAGGACAATAAATAAATCAGAAGAACACCATGGAGGTATTGAACTCCTCAAAAAGAAAAAGAAAAAGAAAAAAAAAACTACTGGACCATCTTAGGATACCCGGGGTTAATTATTTCTATTATCGTATGAAAAAGACATAAAAAACAAACAGAGGGTTTCACGAACGGATTAAAGAAATAAAAGAATAGTGTAACAAATTAAAAAAGATGACGACATATAACTCATGGATAAAATAATGTTCGTAACTCCATTCACCATTAGTTGTTTTTTAGACGAGAAGACCTTCTCGACTGACATATTAAACCCTTTATCTATAGTCAGTGTATTTATGTACGTTTTGACGTCAACACTGTTCTCAATCTTTATGTTCCATGTGTCAAAATGTTATATGGGGTGTTGAAACCTATATATTAAAATTTTCCAGTCCTTCTTTATAGGCTCCTTTACTGTGACTTCAACTTTCCATTTCCTATGGATATCCTATGGATCCACTTATTACAACTATTTTTACAAGGTTACTTCTTCCTACGTGTGACGTTACCTGGTTACCTTCTCACACCTACTACCGGTCACACTGACTTTACCTCTCTTATTCCTTCACACGTCAAGTTTTATTCTATCCTATTTACTTCTCTACACCGTAATCCGAGTTACTCCAATCATTAAAATTTTTAAAGAAATAAAAGAAAATTAAAGATGTAATATCAAAACCAAAGACGGTACGTGGTTGTGTTTAGTCGGAATTAACACGTTTGTAAGGAAGGAAGGGATCGGAGGAAGGAGAGGGAGGTAGGGTAGCGAAGTCCAGTAGAATCTCACGGTCTAACTCGAGGGACACGATGTGTCGTTCAAGAGTGGTCGATAGATAGAATGCGAACTAGCACATATATACAACTACAATGAAAGAGGTAGACAGGATGAGAGAGTGATGGAGTGACACAGGTGTCCAGGTAAGAGATGGAGACGTGGAGGTAAGGTAGAGACGTTTATCTAAATAGTTATGGTGAAAAGATCTAAGGTATATATACGTAATTATATGATATAAAAAAAAAGAAAGACTGAATGAAATGAGACATTGTTCGAGATCCGAGTAGATGGAGTAATCTTGACTGAGTTTAAGTAAGAAAAATACCGACTCATTATCAGGTAACATATATACATGGTGTATAAGAAATATGTAAATAGACAGTCACCCGTAGATCCAACGAAGGTATAGGACGGATAAAATTTATCACGATGATACTTGTAACCTCACATACACAGAAAGAGTTAATACTAAAAGAGTTCCATATACGGATCATCACTCAAACGACCCAGTATACCATCTAAATAAGAATCCAAAAATTCCTTAGAGGTGTGACAAGAGGTATTACTGACATAGTCAAATGTAGGAGTGGTTGTCACCTCCTCCCAAGGGAAAAGAGGTTTAGAAGAGGTCGTAAAAACTAAGTATCTAAAAAACTACTAATACACTAGTAGACTGAATACACTCCACTATGGAGTAACATTAAAAAAATAGTACTAGTGCAGCTTGTCTTAGATGTAGAAAAAGGAGTAGGAGACGGTGTTTCAAGGAGTGTAGAAGAGAAAGAGAATTGTATAATATCGAAATGTAAATGAATAGACTAATGTGTGATCTGACGATCGGACAACTAGTACAAATCGAGCAAATAATAACAGGGTTTGACACTTGGACTATAAGTAGAATAAAAGTACACTCCGTCATATTTCTCGACGTAACTTAAATTTTACAAAAAAACATAAAAGTCGTAAACTGTGTAGTTACTTGTGTATCTGTTATTATTTCTGTACAATGACTGACTTCCTTATAACCGAGACTAGGTACAAAACCCTTCCTAACGAACATGAGACTGAAATCTGAATTTCTATTTTAACGATTATAAGGGATTACGTAAAATTCTATATTTACTAAAAATTGGATAGTGTCCTAATCATTCACATTATCCTTTACTCCATGTTTTGATAAAATTGTTCAACTGACAGATGAATCTTTTCTTTTCGATATTTATGTTCATTATGGAACTCGATTCTCACTTCATTATGTAATTTTTCACCCCTTTCACGCCTTATGTTTGTACACGATTTTATTGTATTTCCTTGTGCACAAATCACACCTCATCCTACTTAGTCCCTTCCGAAAATTCTGTTTGATTAAAAGTTGAGTATAGAATTTACCCTTTCCCTGTAGCTAAAGTTTTTTTTTTTTTTTTTTCGGTCTTTAAACAGAACCTTCTCCTGTCTCTCGTCATTTTACGTTTACATATTCGAATTGTAAAAAGGTTTATAAACGGAAGTCAAAAGGAAATTTTCACTGTCAACTCGAAGTAACAAAAATCGTTACACGTCAACCAGTTAGATATAAGGAACAAATATCTGAGAAGTAATGGACATTTTATTCAATAAACTTTTGTCTTTCTTTTATATAAATATGTTAGGTTTACTATATAAGGTTTGAATACTATCGTCATATAGATAACTTGTATACACGTTATGTTTAATTATTGACCACAATGAATACGTAAAAAAAAACCACCGTGACTCAGAAGGAGACAAACGAACCCTAAAGAGATCAACGACACTTACCCCCGATGAAAAACAACACCTCACACCCGAAGAGTAACATCACCGAAGAAAACAACACCTCATACCCGTGATCCGTGTGTCTGAAGTCATCGACGTAGTATACCCGAGTCTTCAACTTTACACGTAAGAGATCTCGTGTCCGAGTCATCGACACCTCGTTTCTAAACAATGAGACGTCTTACACCTTAGAGGGGTCTAGTCCCTAACTTGGGTACAGGGGACGTAACTGTCCGTCTAAGAATAGGTGATGGTGGTCCCTTCAGGGTTATTGACTGTAATTTAAGTCAGGAGAAAATATGAAAGGGGTGGGTTAATTTTTGCGTGTGTGTGTGTGTGTTTATATATGTGTTTACGTATGTGTATAAAGAGTTTAAGGAGAGTAAAAGGGTACTCAATGTAACGTTAAGATCGATCTTGTAATGAGCCACGAAAATAATTTTGAAACATTTTAGTTAGTTAATGAAATGGTAATAATAAAGAAAAAAGAGAACATGTTGTACAATAAGTAGTATCACATCATTAGTAAAAGGAAGAACAACCAAACAACGATACATGAAATAATTAACTTGAAGTGTAAGAGGTCCATATTCAGAGATAAAAATTATATAAGTGTGTGTAAGATAGTTAAAGCAGAGAAACTTCTCTGGGGCGGACCTCGAAATAATGGATGACGTTTGAACCGAGGAACGACAGATCTTAAGGAAAGACCGATGGTAAAGTCTTGACGGGAAGTGCTTGAAAGACACCTAATAAAACGAGAAAATAAAACAACCTACGACAAGTCTCACGGTACCAAAGGAGAAGGGTCATAAAAATTAGTGAATAAATCTCCTAGTATGAGAGGTCCTGTATAAAACTCTTTCCAAGGTACCGTATACTGATTAAAAAATTATATTTAAATAAATAAAATTAACCTCTAATTAATGAAATGTTATAGTATAACCAAAACAGTATGTAATTGTACTTAGGCGGTGTCCATATGTGCACAAGGGGTAGGACTTGGGTAGAGTGAGGAGGGAGGAGGGAGGGGCATGGTAGGGAGACCCAGCAGAGTCACGTGGTCGGGGTTCGTAGGTCATAATACGTAGCTTGGACCTGACCGCTAAGTAAAGTATATACTATATTATGTACAAAGTTACATTAAGAGGGTTTAGTAGGGTGGGAGCGGGAGAGGGTGTCTCAGGTTTTCTGACAAGATATGTAGACACAGAGAAAACGATAGAGCGTGTGTCCCAATAGTAATGGTAGAAAGATTTAAGGTATATATACACAATCATATGACATAACCACAAAAAGAAAGACCGAATGAAGTGAGACATATTAACCGAGGTCAAAGTAGGTGAAGTAATATTGACTTAGTTTACATAAGAAAAATTACCGACTCATTATGAGGTAATACATATATATATGGTGTCGTAAGAATAGGTAAGTAGACGACTACCTGTAGATCCAACGAAGGTACAGGACCAATAATATTTGTTACGACACTACTTGTAACCCCATGTACACAGAGAAAGTTAAGACCAAAGGAGTCACACATACGGGTCGTCCTCCTAACGAACCATTATTCCGTCAAGATCAAGGTCAAAAAATTCCTTAGAGGTGTGACAAGAGGTATCACCGACATGATCAAACGTAAGAGTGGGTGTCACATTCTCCCAAGGGAAAGGAGATGTGGGAGGGGTCTTAAATAACGAACATCTGAAAACCTAGTGTCGGTAAGTCTGACCGCACTTTACCATGGAGTAACACCAAAACTAAACGTAAAGAGACTATTACTCACTACAACTCGTAGAAAAGTACACAAACAATCGGTAGACATACAGAAGAACCCTCTTTACAGATAAATCAAGAAACCGGGTAAAAAACTAACCCAGTAAATAAAAAGACCTTAACTCGACGTCCTCAACGAACATACAAAAACACTAATCAAGAAACAGTCAATGAAGTAAACGATAATAAAAGAGGGTAAGACTTCCGACAGAAAAGTGGAACGAATATCAAAGGAAACAACACGTCTTCTAAAATTCAAATTAATCCAGGGTAAACAAATAAAAACGAAAGTGAAGGTTATAAGACCCACCACACAGAATCTCCTAAGACAACACTACATACAGCCTCTCACAAAACGGATACAAGAGGAGATCCTCAAAATATCAAAGACCAGAATGCAAATCTAGAAATTAGGTAAAACTCAAATAAAAACACATACCACAATCTTTCACAAGATCAAAGTAAGAAAATGTTCACCAACTGGTCAAAAGGGTCGTGGTGAACAATTTCTCTAACAGAAAAGAGGTAACATATAAGAACGAAGGAAACAGTTGCTATTCCACAGGTATCCACGTACCTAAACAGAGACCCGAAAGATAAAACAAGGTAACTAGATATAAAGACAGAAACACGGTCAAGGTATGACAGAACTACTCACACCGAAACATCATCTCAGACTTCAGACCGTCCAAGTAAGGAGGTCAAGGTTAGAAGAAAGAGTTCTAGCGAAACCGATAAGTTCTAAAAAACATAAAGGTATGTTTAACACTTTAATAAACAAGATCGAGACACTTTTTATGACAATCATCGAACAATCCCTAACGTAACTTAGATATTTAACGAAACCCATCATATGAGCAAAAGTGATATAATTAAGAAGACTAGGTACTTGTACCATATAAAGAGGTAGATAATCACAGGAGAAACTAAAGAAAGTGGTCACAAAATATCAAAAGATATATATCCAGAAATCAAAGAAATCCATCTATATAAGAATTCATAAAAGAAGAAAAGCAACGTTACCACTTACCCTAACAAAGGAAGTAAAGAGAAAGATAAAAGAGTAATAATCACGTATCCTTACGTTCCCTAAAGACACACAACTAAAATATAGGAAATTGAAATGATATAAGTAACTACTCGAGATCATTAAAAGACCACCTCAGAAATCCCAAAAGATACATCTCCTAGTACAGTAGACGTTTGTCACTTTCAAAATGAAGAAGAAAAGGTTAAGCCTAAAGAAAATAAAAAGACGAGACTAACGACACCGGTTTTGAAGGTTTTGATACAACTTATCATTACCACTTTCACCGGTGGGAACGGAACAAGAACTGAAATCCCCTTTACGAAAGTTAAAAAGTGGTAACTCCTATTACAAACGACACCCAAACAGTATATATCGAAAATAATATAACTCAATATAAGGAAGATAAGGACGAAAGATCTGTCAAAAATGGTATTTACCTACAACTTAAAAAGATTCCAAAAGAGACGTAGATAATTCTATTATTATACCAAAATAAAAAGTTAAACAATTACACCACATAATGTAACTAATTAAACGTCTATAACTTCTTAGGAACGTAGGGACCCTATTTCGGGTGAACCAGTACCACATACTGGAAAATTTACACAACAACCTAAGACTAACGATCTTAAAACAACTCCTAAAAACGTAGATACAAGTAGTCACTATAACCGGACATCAAAAGAAAAAAACACCGTAGAAACAGTCCAAAACCATAATCCCACTACCACCGGAGTATCTTACTCAAACCTTCAAATGGAAGGAGACGTTAAAAGACCTTCTCAAACTTATTCTATCCACAAACGAGAAGAGATTTAAAAACCATCTTAAGTCGACACGTCGGTAGACATGGACCCGAAAACAAACGACCTTTTAAAGACTAATGTCAAAGTTAAAGACACGAACACTACCTAGACAATTCTAAAAGATAAAGAAGGACTAAGTCAAAACCTTCGAACATGAAAAGATTCTTAAACAGGTAAAGAACGTGTAACAGGTAAAATAACTGTATATGAACGACTATCGTCAGAGAAGACTAGAAAACGTAAAGACAAAACACACAACGCTAGAGAGGTAAAAGTAAAGATTAAAATAACTAAACTAAAAAGAGGGAAACAAAGAACTACTCAGACCGATTACCAAACAGTTAAAATAAATAGGAAAGTTTCTTGGTCGAAAACCGAAACAACTAAAAACGATACCAGAGAAAACAAAGAAAACGTAAATAAAGACGGGATTAAAAATTCTAAAGAAAGAAAGATGATTGGGACCCCAAGAAGTAAAGAAGGAAAAGATCAACGAAATCCATATCTCAATCCAATAAATAAACTGAAAAAAGAAAAAAGAACTCCATACGGACATAACGATGCTTGAAAGGGGAATCGTGATGAAAATGTCACAGGGTACCCAAAACCCAACAACACAAAAGTAAAAGTAAGTAAAGATACGTATAAAACTAAAGAAAAAGCTAAAGAAGACACTAAACAACCAATAAGTCGTCGCACAACAAGTCGGAGGTATATAACCTTAAAAATTATTAAAAAAGAGGAGATTAACTCTAGATTAGAATGACGTAACAAAAGTCTTTTCTATGAACCTTACTAAAGTAAAAATTTTTTACATGGTTCCGATCTAAATACTGGGTCCTACACTAGATAGGACCTCTTCCAAGGCACACTCGAACTCTTTTTCCACTTTAAGCAACAAAACCCCACTTTACAGGATATCTATAGTTAATCCAGATTGACCAGATAATATAGTAAATTTCAAACGTAAAGAAACAATTAAAAGACAAATCAACTAGACAGGTATCCACACTCACCCCATAATTTCAGAGGGTAATAATAACACAATAACAATTAAAGGGGAAAGTATGAACAATCGTAAACAGAACGTATAACGCCACGAGGATACAACCCACGTATATATAAATGTTAACAATATAGAAGAAGAACCTAACTAGGAAACTAATAATACATCACAGGAAAAAACAGAGAAAAGTGTCGGAAACAAAATTTCAGATAAAATAAACTATACTCATAACGATGAGGACGAAAGAAAACCAGAGATAAACGTACCTTTTAGAAGAAGGTCGGGAAGTGAAAGTCAGACATACACAGGGGACAAAACTCCACCCAGAGACATCTGTTGTATATATCCCCAGAACAAAAACATAGGAAAGTCGGTCAGAAACAGAAAACAAACTCCGTAAGTTGGATATGACCTTTAATAATAATATTTTAACACGTTACTGAAGACTATGTTGAGTCACCTAAAGCTGTTTTACTGTGTCCAATTTCCACGTTAAGACTTGTTCTGATGAATAAATTCTGTAGTTGACATTCAAATTCCCTAGAGTCCGGAGGATATTAAGACTTTTAAACCGATATTATAACCTTTAGAAAGGGGAATCTCAGTTCTTAAGTGATATCACTGTTGTTATTCCTTTTACGATATGTATATCAACATCAAACAATATCGTTTTAATTTGTTAAGTTTTAGTCCATTTCCTCTCTACATATTCTACTCCATACCCTCCTGGAAAATTCAAAATTAAAAGGAGCAAGAATCCTAAGTCCGTTCAGTGGGAGGACCGTATGGTTATACACCGATGTTCCTCATTATAAAGACGTAGTTCCCTAGAGTAGGCTCAAAACCACAGACATACGACCCCTCTCAAAGTAATATATCCGTACTATATGATTTAATAATCAGTGAACTAACTTTGATTAGAGGTCGGTAAAAAAGGGAGATACCTCCTTTCCGTTTATAGTATACCAGGTTTCGAGGTTGAGAGATTATTGTATTAACTGGAATGAAGGTACTGGTCGGGGGTACGATATAGTAACATAACGGGATTCGAGAGATACCTAGGTGGTAATCAGTAGAATAGTCGTACTAGACTTACACAAACCTCCCCGGGTTCTACTTATTGTTTCTGTGTGGATAGTGATCCTTTTAATGTTTTTTTTTTTTAATCTCCGATGTAAGGTCCCTGTTTCCGGTCCGTTTAAGAAGTAATGCGTTCAAATTTTTTTTTTTGACATATACCTTGTACCCAGGTTGATATAATATGTATCAACTTATCTTTGAATTACCGTATTTTATTCGGTTTAATAATGTTCACAATCAGATAGTTATCTAATAATAAAAGTGTGAAAAGTTAAAGAATAAAAAATTTGTTTATGTATAAGTAAAATATCTATCTTAACGTATATAATAAATCTCTACAAACCCTTTTACGTAAGTCTCTTTTCGTAAGTATTTACATTACTGAATAAAGAACCTTGGTAAAATGTATAAAAAGTTCAGTGACTTTTATCTGATCTTGCAAAAATCCGTTTTGAAATTTTTGAGTTAAGGTATCCTCTGTAACTGTTTATGACGTAATTTTACAGAAGATAGGTGACTACACTCTATACCATCTAAAATTTATTCTTCAAAGAAGAAAGGATCTTAGTCATCGTCCGAAACAGTAAATTTTTTTTTTTCACAGAAACGTTTGATTGGTGTGCTGTTTATAATTTCAGTTTAGTAGACTTGACGTCGTCGTCGAGATTTGTATCGATAATAGAACTTGGTACAATTTTTAAACTTGAATTTTTACCAAGAATTTTTGATCATATACATTACTTACTGAATAATTGTTGTAGAATAAGAGACGGAGAGTCGTACAAGTTGAGACTTTTATATACGTTTAATAAGGAAAAGTTGGAAATTTAGTCTTATACTCCTTGTAGAACTTAATAGTATCTTTTGATTGTTTAATGTCACCAAAAGTGAATTTACTTATAGACAATTTCTCGATTCTGTGAAAACATCTTGTGTATGAGATACTTGATTTATTTTTGTATATGTTTTTTATATGTCTGTAAAATTTTACTTGTAACTTTCTCGATAACAAAAAAATATATTTAAATAAATAAAATTAACCTCCAATTAATGAAATGTTATAACATAACCAAAACGGTATGTAGTTGTACTTAGGTGGTGTCCATACGTCCACAAGGGGTAGGACTTGGGGGGAGGGAGGAGGGAGGGGCATGGTAGGGAGACCCAGTTTGTGTGTGTCCGTGTGTCTTTTATTAAGATTCCCTTTTCGTTTTTCTTTTAATACTGAACTATTTTCTTATTCTTTTATTAATCTTTACAAATGACATATATGAACTTAAATAGAAACGGAAATTTATACTTGAACGTAATTTTATCATAAGTATTTTTCTGAACCCTTACCCAATCATTAGATAAAGTTCAATTATATATTTTACTTTTCATTTTCTTAGTCGTCGGATAGGTTCCAGTTATATTTTAGTTACCGTGTCAGTCCAAGGATGAATAAATGACACTAGGGACTTTATTGGTAATGTAAAAACGGACGACAAACGTAGAGTACATGGTGGTGTCTTCCTATAAAACAAAAATTATTCCTTACTTCCTAAACAAACGAGTAATAAGAATAAAATTTCTTTCGTTAATCTAAAGTGTTGTATATACATGGATATAGACGAGTTTATTCGTTCTTTCTACACAATTAAGTAATTTTCATTACAGACCCACACAAACACATACACACATACTTTTAAGATCATGTTGTTATTTGACTTTCAGAAGAGACATTTCTTTTCCTTTAACCTTTGATTTTTTTTCGATAACTTTATTCGTGTTGCAAAGTTTGACTTGTTTGAAACTACAAAGTAACACTCCTTCTTCTTTCGGTTAAATAAATCTTTTTATACGTCTTCAAGTACTCTTCATCAGTAGATCACTGACAGAATTCTGTATAAAAGAAAAATAGATATCATTTCAGCGAGTCAGTGTAGGCTGAGACACTGGAGTACCTGACATCGAATGGTCGGAGGAGGCAGGTACCCTAAAAAGTCCGTTCTCATGACCTCACCCAACGGTAAAAGAAGAGGTCTCCCAGAAGGACTGAGTCCCTATCTTGGGTCCAGAAGGTGTAACATCCGTCTGCGAAATGACAGACTCGGTGGTCCCTTCAGGTTTCATGACGATTCAGTATTAAAACACCACAACTTTGAAAAAAGTACATCAGAGATACAGTATAAACAAAGTTGACAGTTATCAGAAAGTGAGGGAGATCACTTCAATGTCCTACGTATACAGTTACTATTTCTAACACAATAGTTCTCCTATACGGTAGGATATTTAGGATAACGTTTGAAAGACCCAACGTAGAAACGAGATCAACATTTTTAACAGAACGGGTTTCTCAAACGTTAAGTGTAGAATCAAAAGACAAAGAACGTCATTAACGTGTTTGACGTTGCCAGAATGAAACAAGGTACTGGATTAGTAAAGTAAAGTCAAGTCAGTGAGTCATCCCAAGCTAAGAAACGCTGAGGTACCTGACGTCGTGTCGTCCGAAGGGATAGGTAGTGGTTGAGGGTTTCGTATGAGTTTGAGTACAGGTAGCTCAATCCCTACGGTAGGTTGGTAGAGTAGGAGACAGTAAGGGAAGAGGAGGACGGAAGTTAGAAAGGGTCGTAGTCCCAGAAAAGATCACTCAGTCGAGAAGCGTAGTACAGAAAGGTTACTTATAAGTCCTGACTGAAAGTATCTGCCCAACCTAGAGGAAGTCAGGTTCCCTGAGAGTTCTCAGAAGAGGTTGTGGTGTCAAGTTTTCGTAGTTAAAAAGTCGTAAGTCGGAAGAAGTGTCAGGTTGAGAGTGTAGGTATGTACTGATGACCTTTTTGGTATCGGAACTGATCTACCTGGAAACAACCGCTTCATTACAGAGACGAAAAATTATACGACAGATCCAACCAGTATCGAAAAGAAGGTTCCTCGTTCGTAGAAACTTAAAGTATCGACGTCAGTGGTAGACGTCACTAACTCTCTGTCTTTTTACGTTTTTTTTAGTGTAAAATGGTTTCGTCTTGGGGAAGGTTCGTCTTTTGAGACATCCTTAGGTATGGTCTTTTTAGACTTGGTATTAAATTTTTATAAACCTCTGAGTCTCACCTCTTTGGCTCTTTGGACTCTGAATTTTTGAGGACCCCTCAGGGGAACGAAAACACTCATAAAACAAGACCTAGAGATGATCTAAGAGTATCGTTTTTAGTTTCTTTTAAAGGAAACCTGAAGGTTGTACCTTACCCTTACATTGAAAGTTTATACAGTCTCGAAGGTTGTACCTTACCCGCACAATTGAAACTTTATATAGTCTCTAAGACTGTACCTTACCCTTACATTGAAACTTTATACTGTCTTGTAAAATAACAAGAATTGTTCCGAAAGGAAGTTCTCTTTTACATAATGGTTCCCGATTTGAAAACCTTAAAATAGTTTCGATTGATTGAACTCTATTCAATTTATGGGTCAGGGTCAGTAAAAGTAATAGGAATCGTCCTCCTTCTCTTGATTTTCTATGAACACTTCAAATGTCGGTACCCTGAGTCCGAGTGATTTTCTGATTCTTGACCGGTATTCTGATCTCTTACGAAAGAGAGGTAGACCTGGAAGTATGGTGTAAGTCAAGTCAAGTCAAGTCAAAGAGTCAGCACATGATGAGAAACGCTGGGGTACTTAACGTCGTGCGGTCCAGAGGGACAGGTAGTGGTAGAGGTCCTCAAGTGAGTCTGAGTGCAGGTAGCTCAGGCACTACGGTAGGTCGGTAGAGTAGGAGCCAGTAGGGGAAGAGGAGGACGGGAGTTAGGGAGGGTCGTAGTCTCAGAAAAGGTTACTCAGCTCAGAAAAGGTTACTCAGTTGAGAAACGTACTGCACCGGTTTCATGACCTAAAAGTCGAAATCGTAGTAAGGAAGGTCTCTTTCGGGTCCCGACTAGAGGAAGTCTTACCTGACCAACCTAGAGGAACGTCAGGTTCCCCGAGAGTTCTCAGAAGAGGTTGTGGTGTCAAGTTTTCGTAGTTAAGAAGCCGTGAGTTGGAAGAAGTGTCAGGTTGAGAGTCTAGGTATGTACTGGTGTCCTTTTTGGTATCGGAACTGATCTACCTGGAAACCGCCGTTTCATTAGAGAGACGAAAACTTATACGATAGATCCAACCAGTATTGAAAAGGAGGTTCCTCATTCGTAGAAAATTAAAGTACCGACGTCAGTGGTAGACGTCACTAAAACCTCGGGGTTTTTTATTTAAGACTGTGCAAAGGTGACAAAGGGGTAGTAGACGGTACTTTACTACCCTGGTCTACGGTACTAGAAGCAAAAGACTTACAACTCGAAATTCGGTTGAACAAGTGAGAGTTGAAAGTGAAAGTAGTTCTCCGCAAAATCGGGGAGAAGTGAAAGACGGTATTCCCACCACAGTAGACGTATAGACAATAACTATAAAGAGGACCGTTAGAACTAAAGTCGAACCAAAAGAAGGTCAGATCGCAAAGAGTACTACATGAGACGTATATTCAATTTATTCGTCCCACTGTTATATGTCGGAACTGCAGGAGGAAAAGGATAAACCTTGGTCAGACAACAGGGTACAGGTCAAGATTCACAACGAAGGACTGGACGTATGTCTAAAGAGTTCTCCGTCCAATCCACCAGACCATAAGGGTAGAGAAAGTCTTAACAGGTGTCAAATAACACTAGGTGTGTCAGTTTCCGAAACCGTATCAGTTATGTCGTCTTTATCTACAAAAAGACCTTGAGAAAACGAAAAAGGTACTAGGTCGCCTACAACCGTTAAACTAGAGATCAAGGAGACGGAAAAGATTTTGGTCGAACTTGTAGTCCTTCAAGTGCCAAGTGTATAACGACTTCGGACCGAACCTCTTAAAACTCGTAATGAAAGGATCGTACACTCTACTCACGTTAACACGCCATCAAACTCGTAAGAAACCGTAACGGAAAGAAACCTTAACCTTACTTTTGACTGAAAAGGTCAGGACACCGGTGACGACTCAAAAGGTTTAAACGACCGTATAACTCACGTCGTGAAAGTGTCGTAGTAGAAAGTCCTAAACTTTGTCGAGTTGACCTTAAGGTAGTGGAGGTGATCGAAACAAGTATCACTACGAAAGATTCCGGGTGAACTGAAGTGTAAGGTTCTACAGACGGAGATCTACTCACTAGTGTAGTAGTACTAATAGACTCAGCACTTCTAGAAAAAACATGTCAAGAAGGTAATGATTTCAGATAAATAACCTCAAGGAAAATTGGATGAGTAGTATAGATCGAAAGTTGTTTTTCAACATTCCTTATTATTTTCCAACGGTTTTTTTTAAACTTTCTTGTCTCTTTTGTAGTCATGATCTCACTCCGTACCGTTTATTCAACCTATAAAATCTGGTATTTAATTTTTTGTTATGACACTAATTAAACGATTTCCGAATAGTCAATTCTTACGACGGAGGGTGTCGTCATTCGTTTCCTACACGTTTGTAGTTTCTAATAGTAGTGGGGATTACGACTCGGAACCCCCTTGAGTACTACCTTTGTTCCTTATGGACGACCAGTACTCTGATGTCAGTGAGAACTACACGTTGAACTTCTTTGAGTCCTACTCTTTTGTGTCCTACGACCGGGGTCTAAGGACTCCACGTCATATTTCCTTAATAAAGTCACTCGGCTCTGAGAACGTAGAAGGGTATATGTCTTTTTTTAATTTAAGGAATTCTATAGACCAAAAGAAATTAATTGTTGTTTATAATGGGGGAGAAGGTGGTGGAGGAGTCTCGTCAAAAGAGTCGTAATAGACTTTATGATAGAGGACCCGAACTTCAGGAGTCTTACAGACGTCTTATTTTAATTTAAGAGTCGAAAATCGAACACGTAAAAAAAAAGTTATCTGTCCGGTGGTACCTTTTTCATCCGTTGTACGTTCTTGTTTGTGTATTATATCCGTCATTCGAACTTTAGAACCCCCTTTTTTTCCGTTTTCCAATTTTTGTGATGTTGTCCTTACTTCTTATAGAAGTTGCCCGAGTAATAATTTTACCTTTAACGACCACTTCCTTAGAGACTCGAACTCTTATGTAGTTATATTCAATTATCTTTGCAGAGTTTGATTTTTCATTTCTTTTTATATTGCGTCTTTTAAGTTCATGTAATCCTGTTACTATTTTCCATTTTGTGCTACATGTACATTACTCTTATGATGTTCCTCTTTCCTTACCTTCTATAAAGACTTCTTTATCATAACCTCTTACAGTAGTTTGATTATAGTCTGTGATTTGGTGTCTAGATCCTTCCAGTCTCTCGTAGTCTTTCTTATTTACGGTTTTTAGGATGGATCTGGAAAATGTCAGTTTGACGTCTTTCAGTTTCTGTCTCAGAACTGTCTTTGGAATGGATATCTTCTCGATTCTATTCTTAAAATAACAACAGAAAGTCAACGATTCAGTATAGACTGAGAAACTTTGGAGTACCTACGGACCGAGGATACAGGTGGTGATAGTGGACCTCATACGAGTTTAAGTACCAGTAACAAAGTCGCGACGATAGATTGGTGGAGTAGGAGACGGTAGGGGAAAGGGAAAAACGGAAGTTAAAAAGGGTCATAGTCCCGGAAAAGGTCAGTCAGTCGACAAGTACAGACCACCGGTTTCAAAACCTCGAAGTCGTAGTCAGAAAAGTTACTTATAAGTTCCAACTAAAGAAAATTCTAACTGACCAAACTAGAGGAACGTCAGGTTCCCTAAGAGTTCACAGATGTGGTCTCGTAGTTAAGAAACCGTGAGTCGGAAAAATAAAAGGTTGAGTGTGTAGGTATGTACTGATGACTCTTCTGGTATCGAAACTGATATACCTGTAAACAGTCGTTTCATTGCAGAGACAAATTTTATCAGATACAAACAGTATCCAAAAGAAGGTTCCTCGTTCACAGAAACTTAAAATACCGACATCAGTGACGGAAGTCGTTAAAACCTTTAGTTCTTTTATTTTAGACAGGGACGAAGGTGAAGAGGGAAAAGATAAAATAAACTGAAACATATAAAAAGAGACTACAAGATCGAAAGATATACATCTATACATAATTACTAGATATTATTAAAGGAAGAGAGACTTCTTAAAAAAAAATTAAAGAATATTTCGTCCAGATGATATTTCGTTATTTACAAGAGTCACAAACGGACTCTTTCATAAATAAAGAGGAAGTGACAATTTCCTGTTAAAATGTCTTATATCTTAAGACCTAACCTCAAACCCAAAATAAAGAGATTTGTTAAATTTATAAAGTGAAGTAAGAGGAGAACGAACATACCAAAAACTTTTTTTCACCTTACATTAATAGAAGTTGGAAAGGAGTTTTGGTATGTTCGTTATCCTCTTACTTCATTTAGTAAATTTCACAACTCTCTTATATTTGTTTTTGGTTGACGAGGTTAGATCTTAAGACGTAAGAAATTTTAACAGAAAATCGTTACTTCTTCTTTACTTATGAAAGAGTCCTTTTGTAACTTTTTTTAAACAACGAAATCTCATCTGGACGAAATGTTCTTTACGTTTTTTTTTTAGAAGTCTCTCTTCCTTTAGATACGTTTAGTAATGGAGTAAAGATGTATATCTTTCCATCTCGTAGTCTCTTTTTATTCGTTCTAGTTATTCGTGAAAATAAAAAAAATCAACCAGATTGTTTGTTTAAAAACAGGTTTTATTATCGTCGTTGGTACATACAGTACATATTGATTTTACTTACTGACACTAATATGTTTCCTGGACTCCTTCCTTAAACCTCATAAAACAATAACATTCCATGAAGGAATACTTGTTTCGATTACCTCTACTACTTTAAGGACGACTCGATAAAGTTTGGGATTTTCTACTACTACAATTTCACGACATACGTTATACAGTCGTTTAAACCTTTTAAGTCGTCACAGATGTCCTGAGGTCAGTCAAAAATAAGGTTAGGGTTTCTTCCCACTACGGTTTCTTACAAGTTTGATGGTATGTTAACGTGAGTAAAGTTTACGATTATTCTATTACAAGTATTAGAAAATTCGATCCGAAGATGTCATACACTTGGTTCTTGAGAGTCTACATGGTCGACCTAAATCTTTTCTGTTTCCTTCATCTCTATTTTAGCAGTTGTAAGTAACCTAGTATCTTTTTCGTTTCCTTAAGGTCATTCTTTCTAAATGAAGAAGTGACTGATGTGATTTCAGAAACTGACATACCTAGTGTGTTTGACGCCTTTTAAGAATTTCTTTACTCTTGTGGACTAGTGGAACAGAGGATTCTTTGGACATACGTCCAGTTCTTCATCGTCAATCTTGGATATGTACCTTGTCACCAAGTTTTAACCCTTTTCTCATGTAATTCCGACTTATAACAGTAGGGTGAATAAATTGAATATACGTCTTATGTAATACGTTTTACGGTCCGACCTACTTAGTGTTCGACCTTAATTCTGACGATCCTATTTAGTTGTAGGAGTCTATACGTCTACTATGATGAGATTACCGTCTTTCACTTCTACTTAATTTCTCGGAGAACTACTCCCACTCTCTCCTCTCACTTTGCCGACCGAATTTTGAGTTGTAAGTGTTTTGATTCTATTACCGTAGGTCAAGGTAGTGAAGTACCGTTTGTCCACTTCTTTTACACTTTTGTCACCGCCAAAAATAAAAGAACCTGAGGTTTTAACGACACCTACCACTGATACGTGTTTTAATTTTCTACGAACGAGGAACCTTCTTTTCGGTACTGTTTGGATCTGTTGTATATTTTTTCGTTTCTATTGTGAAAAGGTTGTTTCCAGAAATATCAGTTTCGATACCAAAAAAGGCCACCAGAACATACCTACACTCTAAACCTGGTATTTCTTCCGAATCGTGACTTCTTAACTACGAAAGTTCAACACCACGACCTCTTCTGAGAAATTTCGGGGTACCTGTCCTTCCTCTAGTTTGGTTAGTTAGGATTTCCTTTAGTTGGGACTTATAAGTAACCTTCTTGACTAAGACTTCGACTTCGAGATTATGAAACGGTTGAAATACACTTCTTGGTCAAGTAACCTCTTCTGGGACTTCAACCCTTTCTAACTCCCGTTCTCTTTTTCCCCCGTTGTCTTCTACTCTACAAACTTACCGTAGTGGCTGAGTTACCTGTACTCAAACTCATTCGAGACCCTCTATCACTTCCTGATTCGGACTGTACAACGTCAGGTACTCTCGGGTTTCTCGGTCTGCTATAAATCGTCGACTTCTTGCCGTTGTCGTTGTACCATAAAGGTGAGGGACACTTCACACAATAGACTTTCGTATCACCATTTTTATATAACCCAATCACCATTTTTATATAACTGTCATGATTCTGTTGGTCAAATTTTTTGAATTTTCCGTCATATAAACTATACAATTCTTTCATTTTTGTTATCTTATTATATTTTGCGAGTGAATTTTGGTGTTTACCAGTTTTCTTATCTTCTCTTTTTATCTTGTTTTCACTTTTCGTCGTCATTTTTTTTGTCATTATCTATACTATAAATAATTAGATTGACATACTGGGTGTGACTTGTAGTTATGGGATTTATATTGTTATTTTATGTATTTAAAGGTCTGATCTACATTTTTGTTCTCCCTTGTACGGATAGATTTTCTTTGGGTAACGTTTTTATTTTCGTGTGTGCCTAATTATAATTTTCTTACATCCCTTAATATAATGCAGTTGTGGTTTGTTTTCTTTTGATACAATCGATGGAATTTAAGTCTATCAAGTCTCAAGTTACGTTCCTTTTGATAGTCCTTATTTCTCTCCATAATGTATAATCTTTACCCAGTTAAAAGGTTCTTCTGTGTTGTTTAAGAATTACACATATATTAGATTATTTTTGTTTTCTTTAGTCAAGTCAAGTCAAGTAAAGTCAGCGAGTCAGCACAGGCTGAGAAACACCGGGGTACTTAACGTCGTGCGGTCCGGAGGGACAGGTAGTTGTTGAGGGTCTCAAGTGAGTCTGAGTGTACGTAGTTCAGCCACTACGGTAGGTCGGTAGAGTAGGAGCCAGCAGGGGAAGAGGAGGACGGGGGTTAGGGAGGGTCGTAGTCTCAGAAAAGGTTACTCAGTTGAGAAGTGTACTCCACCGGTTTCATGACCTCAAAGTCGAAATCATAGTAAGGAAGGTTTCTTTAGGGTCCAGACTAGAGGAAGTCTTACCTGACCAACCTAGAGGAACGTCAGGTTCCCTGAGAGTTCTCAGAAGAGGTTGTGGTGTCAAGTTTTCGTTAAGAAGTCACGAGTCGGAAGAAGTGTCAGGTTGAGAGTGTAGGTATGTACTGGTGTCCTTTTTGGTATCGGAACTGATCTGCCTGGAATCAACCGTTTCATTACAGAGACGAAAAGTTATACGATAGATCCAACTAGTATTGAAAGGAAGGTTCCTCATTCACAGATAATTAAAGTACCGACGTTAGTGGTAGACGTCACTAAAACCTCAGGGGGCTTTTTATTTCAGACTATGACAAAGGTAACAAAGGGGTAGATAAAGGGTACTTCACTACCCTGATCTACGGTACTAGAAGCAAAAGACTTACAACTCGAAATTGGGTTGAAAAAGTGAGAGGAGAAAGTGAAAGTAGTTCTCCGAAAAATCAAGGAGAAGTAAAAGACGATATTCCCACCACAGTAACCGTATAGACTCCAATTACTATAAAGAGGGCCGTTAGAACTAAGGTCGAACACGAAGAAGGTCAGGTCGTAAAGAGTACTACATGAGACGTATATTCAATTTATTTGTTCCACTGTTATATGTC
Organism: Capra ibex; assembly: GCA_006410555.1. Taxonomy (NCBI): domain Eukaryota; kingdom Metazoa; phylum Chordata; class Mammalia; order Artiodactyla; family Bovidae; genus Capra; species Capra ibex. Next base: position 18,356,525 of record SJYO01029184.1, read on the forward strand.
GGAACTACATGAGGAAAAGGATAAACCTTGGTCAGACAACAAGGTACAGGTCAAGATTGACAACGAAGGACTGGACGTATATCCAATATTTGTTCGAACCGTTTCTCGTTTAACCATTAAAATTTTATACTAACTGTTCCCCAATTATTATAATTTTTATATATTTATCGAATACGTTGAGTTATAGTTTTTTCTTTACTAAATTAGTTTTTACCCGTCTTCTGGACATATCTGTAAAAAGGATTCTTATAGCTTTGTCATGGTCTTTTCTACAAGTTATAGTGATTATATCTATTTTCGTTTAGTCTTGGTGTTACTCCATATGGAGTGTGGTCAGTCTTTCTGATAGAAGTCTTTCCGATATTTATGTTTACAACCTTTCCTACACATCTTTTCCCTTGTGATCACGTGACAACCACACTTACATTTAACCAAGTTGTTGATACCTTTTGTGATACCTACAAGTAGTTTTCTGACTTTTATCTTAACTAGGTAATTAAGGTGAAGACGAGTATATAGACCTTTTTTACTCTCGTGATTAAATTTTACTATGTACTTGGTGTTATCAGTATCGTCGTGATAAATATCGTCGGTTCTATACCTTCGTTGGGTTCACGGATCTTCGGTTGTTAATCTAATTCTGTACTAAACATATGTGTGTGTGTGTGTGTGTTTGTGTGTGTGTGTGTGTGTGTGTGTGTATATATATATATATATGTACTTATATATGTATATAAACGCACTTTACAAGGGAACCATAGAGATTAAAAGAACTTCTCTAAAGATCAGAAAGGGTAAGACAACAAAAAGAGATATAAAAACGTAACTAGTGACTCCTTCCGAAAGAATAGAGAAGAACGATAAGAAACCTTGAGACGTAAGTCTACGAACATAGAAAGGAAAAGCGGAAACGAAAAGCGAAGAGAAGAAAAGTGTCGATAAACATTCCGGAGGGGTCTGTCGGTAAAACGAAAAAACGTAAAGAAAGGGTACTCCTAAACGACCCTCGGTCGCACTCCTTAAGGTGGGCACTGTTCCTTCCAGTACACCGTCTCGAGACTACCGTTCCGATTAGTCTGGAGTCCAAAAGGGGGACCTTAAAGGACTCGAAGGTGGGGGGTTTTTATTCTGAGACGGACGAAAAGGTGAGAAGACTAGAAGAGACCTTTTTTCAGTTGAGTCCCGAAATCAGAAGACGTAAACTTTCCCTACAAAGTCAATTTGAGGGAGACTATCGAGAGATCGAACGGATTGTCCAAGGGGCCTGGAGAATGTCAAACACTTAACGAATGTCGGGGACTTGACGCTCTCCGTGTTTCGAATTTTCGTAGAATATCTATGTCTCGGAAAAGATTTCTCAATTTTGAATATAACCATCTCCCAAAAGTGACAACTGAGTTACTAACGACGGTCTGGAGTATAAGAAATAGAAAATCCGTGGACCCTCCTACAATGAGTTACATTTGCCCTATACCTTTTCCTATATATCATCAAAACTACAATCGTTGTGATCTGAAAACTCAATTAACGAAGAGAAAACAACATTTAGTGACATGAGGGAAATGAACAATATTCAACGACATAGAAACGACACATTCTTACATTGAAATAAATCACGAAAGACTCTCACCGTGGTCTGAAACCCTTCTAGTTGTGTTTTTTCAGAAGACCAACTGTTTGGGAATAGTCTTTTTTCCGACATTTTACAATTAACCGGGAAAGACCGGTCTTCTACTACATTTAGTGGATTCTGAACACATATGTTAATCCATACGTCTCTCTTTTCGGACCAAAACTCCTCAGACCTGACGATTGTGACGTATTAAAAATAATGGGTAATTAAAGATACATGTTGTTTTCCATATTTTCCGGAAAGATCTGTTATCCCTGACCTCGGTCAGTGACCTGACCAAAGGGGGCACAGAGAGAGAGAGAGAAAAAGGAAAAGGAGAAATGAAATTAAAGTCCGACTTAAGGGTAGACCCCGTCTCCGAGCGGTTCAGATGAATGAACGGGACCGACAATTCTGGGCGCGTTTTCCCTCGGATTCCGCTCCGTGGGAATCTATAAGTTCGCTCGCGGCCACCGGGTTGCATCTACCACGTTCAAGGAACAGACCTTAAAATAACCAGAAGGTGCATTAGGTTCAATAAGTCGGGAGAAAGAGGTGAATTAAAAGGATGATGTGATAACAAAGAATTAGATTAGAATATAGTTAGTTATTTATTCAGAAAGGAGCGGTTGCGGCAGGTGCGAAGTTTAAGGGACCTAGGTGGCTCCGACCTGGCGTCGTTCCTAACAGAACTATCGACAGAGGACATGTTACAGTGCTTGGAGTCAGGTGTCAAGTAGTCCGTGAGATAGATAGTCTAGATCAGGGAATTTAGATAAAGAGTCAATTTGACATATTAGTATTTCCTAAACTAAATCCAGTATGGACTTACCAGATTATCAAAAGGAATTAAAGAAGTTAAATTCAGACTTAAACCATTATTCCTCAAGTACTAGACTCGGTATCAGTCGAGGGCCAGAACAAAAACGACTGATATATCTCGAAGAGGTAGAAACCGACGTTTCTTATATTAGTTAGATTAAAACCACAACTGGTGGACCACTACAGGTACACATAAGAAGAGGACACAACAACCTTCTCCCACAAACGATACTGGTCACACAAGAGAACCGTTTTGAGATAATCGGAAACGGGACGAAATAAGACATAAGGTTCCGGTTTAAACGGACAATGAGGTCCACACAGAACTGAAGGAGAAAACGTATGGGCAGGGGAATAGGAAGTTATTTTTTTATATTTAAATTTTTTTACACTCCGTTTTGATTATCTTAATATTATCTTCATCTACTTAAGTGATAATATGAACCTCTGAAATTGGGAGGTGATAGTCTTTATCCATCTATGATGTCCATCTTTTAGTCATTCCTGAATCGACTTGAACTATTTTGGTGGTTCGTTGACCTATTTTAGCTGAAGATATTTGTTGAAGTAAATTACTGTTGTCTTATTTGTATGAAGAGTATGAGTATACCTTGTATGTGGTTCTGTCTCGTAAGACATACAGTATTTTGTGTCGAAGTGTGTAAATTTTATTATCTTTAATTACCCCTCCCTCCACCCCCCCCCAAGTCCTACCCCTTGTACACATATGGACACCATCTAAGTGCAACTACATACCGTTTTGGTTATGTTATAACATTTCATTAATTGGGGGTTAATTTTATTGGGACCACCCAATAATTTCTTTCTTTAATTTACTTGTTTCCATGACGTTCCTTCTTTTCCATCAGAAAAGTTGTTTACCACTACTTTGATGACTTGTAGTACGTTTTGATTTAGAACTGTGTCATGAACGTGGGAAGTATTTTTAATTTAGTTATACCTAGTGTCTAGATGTACATTTTATGTTTTTATATTTTGAGGATTTTCTATTGTCCTCTCTATTGTTACATAAACCACTTTTGAAAATATATATCAACAAGGAAACATATGGACCTCCTAACCAAGGTCCTGAGGTATACTTGTAAGGGTACTTACGAGTTCAGGGACTGTCAACCAGAGAAGTAAGTGTCCAAGACGTAGACTCCTATACCTCCCATGTGACATGTTGTGGTTCCTTAATAGGTACTTTTTTAATCAACTGATTTACCGTATCTTTTTCAAGTCGAGGTGATTTTAGTCAGTTCTCTTACTTGTCTATCTGATGTCTGATCTTTTATGATCCTTTTCGTATCGACTATTTCTTGGTAATAGATTTTATACTTTTCTGGGAATTTTAAGTTGTTATTCCGTTACTTGTTGAGACAATTTTTTTTTGTTACTTTTCTAAATCGTCTGTGAATTAGTTTCTTTTATACTTCTACCGTTTGTTCGTACACTGTTCTATAAGGTGTAGTTTACAGTAATCCCTTTACGTTTAATTTTGTTGTTATTCAATGGTGATGTGTGGACAGTCTTATTGGTTTTGGATCTTGTGATTGTGATGGTTTACGAGTACTCCTAAAACTCGTTGATCTTGAGAATCAGTGACGACTACCCATTTGTTTTACCACATCCCTGAAACCTTTTCTCAAACCGTCAAAGAATACTTTAATTTGTATGAGAATGGTACTTTAGGTCATTAGTACGAGAAACCATAAATGAGTTTCCTCGACTTTTGAATAAGGGTGTCTTTTTGGAGGTCCTATAAATATCGTCGAAGTAAGTATTAACGGTTTTGCACTTTGTTGATTGTACAGGAAGTCATCTATTTACCTATTTATCTGTAACCACTAGGTCTGTTATTTTATGACAAATCTCGAATTTCCTTACTCGATGATATAGGTTTTATTGACCTTCTTTGGAATTTACGTATAATTATTCACTTTCTTCGATAAAAAATTTCCGGTGTATGACATACTAAGGTTGATATACTATAAAGACTTTTCCGTTTTAATCTCTCACATTTTTACAGACACTAACAGTTACACATTTCCTCTTCTACTTACTTATCTGTATAGCATCTCAAATAATTCTGTCAATGTTACGAGACATACTACGAAAGTACTACCTATGTATAGTAATATGTGAACGATTTTAAGTATCTCGTACGTTAGGAGTCTCACATGAGATTATATTTGATATTTGAAACCTACTGTTACTACACAGTTACATTCAAGTAGGAGGATCACCCCCTACAACTGTTATCCCTTCAGACAGGTACACACCTTCGTCTGTGATATATCCTTCAGAGACATAGAAGAGGAGTTAAAAAAACATTTAGATTTTGACGAGATTTTGTATTTCAAGTGAATTTTATTTTTAAATATCTTGTAAAAGGATTTGACATATAGAGTATGTCTCAACAACTCGTGAATGGTACACGGGTATCATGGGTGAGGTCATAAGAACCTGATAGGTGAGGTCACCATTCGATGGGTGAGGTCATTAGAATCCGAAGGGAGTACCGTGTAAACTATATCTTAGGTGGACGTTACATCCTCTGGACCCAGGGACTCAACCCTTCTAGGGGACCTTTTCCCTTACCGATGGGTGAGGTCGTAATACCGGACCTTTTAAGGTACCTGAGATATCAGGTACCCCAACGTTTCTCAGTCTGTACTGACTCGTTCAAAGTGAAAGTGATAGTATACGGTTCTTATAAAGAGTCTGACTAAGGTGAAGAATTCCTGACCTACTTCATAGACACGAGAGTTCATTGTAGTTGTATTATACTCCTTTCATGACTATCCCATAATCTGTAGAACGAGAAACCCTTTACAAAAGACACGAAAATTATACTCGGATCTTCGTGTAAATCTCAACCTCCTTCCATTCCTCAATATTAGGAATGAAATAGAAGACGTTTACCTTGGATTCAAATTTTTTTTTTCTCTTTTCTTGTTGAGATTTTGTGTAGTCACTTGGAATTATTCCCTCTGATAGTTCTACCACCTCTTCATTCTGTTCCTTTAGTGGAAAGAGGTGTATTTATGTATTTTTTATGTGAACGTACACTTTGTTGAGAATGTCTTGTGTATGACTTAGGACCTTCTTCTGGAGTCTGAAGGTTTTTCTGTTCGGTTCGAGGTGTCTTACTCCAGTAGCAGCACTTCAGCGAGTCAGCACAGGCTGAGAAACACTAGGGTACCTGACATTAGATGGTCCGAAGAGACAGGTACCCTAAAAGGTCCGTTCTCATGACCTCACCCAACGGTAAAGGAAGAGGTCCCCTAGAAGGACTGGGTCCCTAGCCTGGGTCCAGAGGACGTAACGTCCGTCTACGAAATGGGAGACTCGGTGGTCCCTTACTCCATCCTGTTCTCTATACTCCCTTTTTTCTCTGTTTTCTAAACCCGTCCCCTGAACACGGAACCCCTCCCTTCGACACTTCCTCCCTTTTAAAAGTGTGTGAGCCTTTGAGGGAGTACCCACCCTTGTCCCCCCTCGAAGTCGTAGAGTTTCCCCTTACGTCCTTGTCCACGAACCTTCCGTTTTTTCTCTTAAGTGGTGTCTCTAGTAACGACTGGTCGTGAAGGGTCAACCCTTCGTAGAACGTGTGGGTGGTGTCCCTCTCCCCCGACCCACGACTCCGAGTCTGAAGTCCCCAGTCTTCCCTCTCCTCTCTCCTGGTTCCTCTCCTGTCCAGGGTCCCTCTCCTGGCTCCAACTGACGACACCTCTGTGAGACTCCCCGACTATGCTGTATCGACTCCCTCAGGTCCTTTTTTGGATCCGGAGGGTCTTTCCTTTCTCTAGTAACGGTGTCCCTGGGAAATTGAGGAGTAAGAGTGTCTAGGGTTCTTGGGTAGAGGTTCTTACGGTATCCACCCTGCTCGTTGTCGACACTCGACGGGTTGGTGTCTCCATCTAGACGGACTGGTGGTAGTTCGGTCTCCACCTTGATCTGTACTGACGCCAAATGTTAGGGTCTTCCTCTTATGTTCGACTGGTCGGTGACGGTTTCGACCCCACTCACGGATTCCGTCCGCTGTTTTGTGGTGACGGTGCCAGGACTAGGGTCTCCATCGTCAATGGGGATTGGGTACTCATCCGTTTCCAATGACGGGTATGGAAGGAGACTCGGATACTTTGAACCGAGACGACTCCCTGTGTGTTGGGACCGGTTACGGGGATCCTCCTCGTGTACCGGATGGAGTTTGGTATCGTTGAAGAACGTCCGGAGTCGGTGTCGTCTTCTAGGGACGTGTGGAGACAACACCGAAGGTATGGGAAGGGAGAGGGGTCGAGTTGACTCGTTCACTCGGGATTATTCGACGATGGAAACGGAGGAGACCAGACCCACCCATTGTCTGAGATCTCCCACCGGATGTTCGTCATCACCCGGGGTTTGGTTTCGTCTCGTAGTCCCCGACACAGTCGTTCCTTCCCCTTCCTTAAGCCAGGACTTCAATGTCCGTATCGTCCAATTACGGACGTCAATCGGACTCTGACACCTGAAACCTCCGTTAACACCTGAAACCCGTGTTCATGTTCGACCTCGTTCCAGTCTAGACTCAGATTCGACTAAAGTGTCACGGGTGTCATCCAGGTCTCTAGAAGGATCTTTACAATCTCCTGAAAGACTCATCTGTCAAACCGACCACGAATGTCACACCTCTCCTGTTACCGTCTTAGTCCTGTTAGAAGAATGATCGTAAGAGAGTATATTAAAAAAAAGGAGATAAAAAACCAAACAAAAGAAAAAAAAAAAAAAAACATGACCAGATCACAAAAAATGATAAGGAATTCAAAAATAAAAATTGAATGAAAAAGAAAAATTTTTGTAAAATAAAATTTTATTTAAATAAAATACAAAAAGGATAAAAATGTCATCATAAATCCATATTACGTGAAAAGACATAAAAACTAAAACACAAAAAAGATCAGATCAAAAATCATAAGTAAAAGTAAATACCCAAACAAACAACCTAACTAACGAAAGAAGAAAGTACGTAAATAAGAAAAAAGGGAGAAAAAGTGAGAAGAAAAAAGAAACATTTACACTCAGAGCAACCACAAGAACCGACAACTTACAACGGAAATGGTAAACAGAACCCGAACATAGAAAACACTACACACGGAACACCTCAGAAGCACGTTGTCATTTTACAGTTCGGACTTGGTGACTCCATCCTCTGGACTCCGGTCCTGAAACCTGATGGTCTCTCGAGGGTTGGGGTACCTTATATTTAATCACTCTCGAGAGACTTTCTGGTGATAGAGTTGTGAATTCTGGTCCGTGGTGAGTTTCCGGTCGTTCGATGTCACGACCTGTGGAGTACGGTTTAGAAGTCGTTTTGTCCTTGTGTTGGAATGGGTAATCGTCTTTCATAGGGAATTTCGGTAAGGTTCGGGTATCTGTAGAGTTTTCATCTGTGTGTGATGACCTGTACCGTGACCGGGAGTCTCTCTTTACTAGGTAGACATAGGTAGTTACGTCCATGTTCAGGAAGGGGTGGAAGGGGAGTGTGGGGTCAGTCCTTTTGAAGTGTTCCGTGACTAGGTTGAGGTGTTTATTTTACTTGATACTGGAACGTCGGTAACCTTTTCTCTGACGTTTGTTTTATTTAATTTGTTTTACTTTTCTGTCTCTTTGTACGTCTTCTACTTCCTTGTACTATTTTGGGGTGTTCTGGTTCGTTTAATTCTTCATCCGTCATATGAACTTTTTCTAATAGGTTTTATAAACTTTATTTTACCTCCGTCTCTATTTATTTTACCTCCGTGTCTGACTCTTCTATCTTCTTTAGAAATTGTTCCCGTATCTTCTTTATTTCTTATCTGTTAGTCATTATGGTGTGTTAATGACTCTGTTTTATATATGATCTCCCTTGGTTATCGTCTTATTGACTTCGTATTCTTGTCTAGTCACTCGACCTTCTACCTTACAACCTTTATTGACTTCGTCTCGTCTTATTTCTTTTTTCTTACTTTTATTTATTCCTGTCAGAGTCTCTGGAGACCCTGTTGTAATTCGTGTGGTTGTAAGCTTAATATCTTCAGGATCTTCTTTTTCTCTTTTCCTTTCCAATACTCATTTATAAACTCCTCTAATATCATCCTTTGAAGGAATTCTACCCTTTCTTTTTTTGGTGGTTCAGGTCCTTAGGGTCTCTCAGGAGATGTCCTATTTAGGTTCCTCTTTATACGGTTCTGTGTATTATTAGTTTGATTACTTTTAATTTGTGTTTCTTTAATAAAATTTTCATCGTTCCCTTTTCTTTCTTTATTGTATATTCCCCTAGGGGTATTCCGATTGTCGACTAACAAGTTGTCTTTCACACACCGTGTCTCCATCACCGTCCTATATGAACTTCACTATCTTCCTTTTTTCGGATGTTGGTTCTACTCCGATGACTTAGTCCTTGAGTAAGTCTAAGTTTCCTATTTAGTTTACGAAATGTCTATTCGTTTTCAATTCTCTAATTCGTGGTGGTTTTGTCGAAATGTTGTCTACGATTTCCTTACATATATCTGTACTTTGTGTTTTCTTTCTTTTTTTTTTGGGATGGATTTGTTTCGGTTTTATCGTTTTATTTACTGTTATCTTAGTACACACAAACGTATCAGTGAAGTCAGTACAGGTTTAGAAACACTGGGATACTCGATATCGACCGGTTCGAGGAGACAGTACCCTAAGAGGTCTGTTCTTGTGACGTCATCCAATGACACGGGAGGAGGTACCCTAGAAGGGTTTGGTCTATGACTTGGACGTAGAGAAATATAGAGGACGTAACCGTCCGTCCAAGAAATGGTGATCGTGGTAGACCCTTAGGGTTATACTATATGTATAGTTATTAAAGGAATTTACATTTACCTAATTTAGGATATTGGTTTCCTGTGTCTAATCGACTTACCTACGTTTTTGTTCTTGGTATATATACGACAGATATTCTCTGAGTGAAGTCTGGATCTCCATCTGACTTTCACTCCCCATCCATTTTCTGTCATGTACGTTTACTTTTAGTTTTCTTTCATCCTCATCGTTATGAGTATTGTATTTATAGTAATATTCTCTGTTTCTTCCTTTAATTAATTACTAGTTCCCTAGTTAGGTTCTTCTTCTTTATTGTTAATATTTATCTTTACGTGGGTTGTATCCTCGTGGAGTTATGTATTCCGTGTATGTGTGTACGACTGTTAATAATTTCCCCTTTATTTGTCATTGTGTTATTATCATCCATGAAATTGTCGGGTGAGTGAGGTTATCAGTCTACTAGGTCTGTCTTTTAATTATTCCTTTTTTAGAAGTTTGTCATATAACCTGATCTCTCTAGATTAACTATATATTCTCATAAAATGGTTTTTGTGATCAAAAATTAAAAAGTGTTCACATGTACTTTGCAAGAGGTCTTATCTTGTGTAGAACCTAGTGTTTAGTTCGGAACCATTTAAAAATTTTTGACTTTAGTGTAGTTCGTAGAAAAGACTGGTGTTGTGATATTCTAATCTATAGTTTATGTCCCTTATTTTGATATTTTTGACGTTTATGTATTTCCGATTAGATATACGAAAACTTATTAGTTCTCCATTGACTTCTTTAGTTTCCTCTTTATTTTTAATTTGTTTACTGTAACTTTTGAGTTGTTGAGTTTTGGATACCCAACGTCATTTTTATCACAATTCTCCCTTAAAATATCGTTATTTCCAGATGGAGTTCTTTGTTGTGTTTGTAGCTTAGTCGTTGGATTGGAATATGGATTTCGTTGACCTTTTTTTCTTGTTTTGAGGGGTTTCTATCATTATTCTTTCTTTATTTCCCGTCTCGTCTTTATTTACTTTTTATTTTCTTTCTCTGTTATAGTTTATAGTTGTTTTGATTTTCAATAAAGAACCTCTTCTATTTGTTTTAATTGTATAGTAATTGGTTTGAGTAGTTCTTTTTGTCCCTCCTCTGAGTTCGGTTATTTTAACCTCTACTTTTTCTTCAGTGTTCTCTGTGGTGTCTTTATGTTTCCTAGTATTCTCTAATGATACTAGTTATGCGACATAAAAGATAAAGGAGAACCAAATCTGAACCTGCTAACAAGAAGAGATTCTTAAAAAGGTAAAGAAAGTCCAACAGTTAAAAAAAAACCCCCCCCCGTTCTTATATGTTACCTCTCTTCCCTCAGAGAAGTTTCTCATCACGACCCTTTTGACCTACCGACGTACATTTTCTTACTTTGATCTTGTAAAAAAGTGTGGTATATGTATTTATTTGAGTTTTACCTGATTTCTGAATTTACATTCCGGTCTTTGATATTTCGAGAATCTCCTTTTGTATCCGTAATAATGAGAGAAACCGTATTTAATCTCGTACTAGGATAAACTGGATGGAGAATCTCATTACCTATATTTTTGTTTTTTTAAAAAAAAATTTTTCCCGGGATTAATTTGAGTTTTGGAAAACGTGTTGTTTCCTTTTTACTTGTTCTAATTTTTGGTTGGGATTCTTACTCTCTTTTATTAACGTTCACTTTGTTGACTGGGTACTAATTAAATGTTTTATACACTCTTCGAGTATGTCGAAGTCTTTTGTCAGGTCAGTTCTTTACCCGTCTTCTGGATTCGTCTTTAAAGAGGTTTCCACTGGATGTCTACCAGTTATTTGAAGTCCTTTTTACGAGTTGTAACGAGTAATAATCTCTTTTCGTTTAGTTATGATGTTACTCCATAGTGGAGTATGGTTAGTCTTTCCGGTAGTAGTTTTTTAGATGTTTGTTTAAGACATCTCCTACACCTCTTTTCCCTTGGGAGAATGAGACAACCACCCTTATATTTACCTATGTCGTTAATACCTCTTCTCATACCTCTAAAGTACAACTACATACCGTTTTGGTTATGTTATAACATTTCATTAATTGGAGGTTAATTTTATTTATTTAAATATACTTATTTTTTTTAGATCCTTATATGGGACTCTTTCGGTGTTGAGATTTTCTGTGTACACGAGGTTATAAGTAAAGTCGTGATAAATGTTATTGGTCCTGTACCTTCGTTGGTTCTAAAGGTGACTATCTACTTACCTATCTCTTTTACACCATGTATATATACTACCTTACAATGAGTAGGTATTTTTTTTTTTTTTGTGTAAAGTCAGTCAAAATATTTTACACACTTGAATGTCGGACAACATGTCTCACCTCATTTAGTCTTTCTCTTTTTGTTTATATATTATTACGTACGACGATTCAGTGAAGTCAGCACAGGTTGAGACACGTTGGGGTATCTACCGTCGGGTGGTCCGAGGGGGCAGGGACCCTAAGAGGTCTGTTCTTGTAACCTCACCCAACGGTAAAAGAAGAGGTTACGTACTTTTACTCTTCACTTTCACTTCAGTGAGTCAGCATAGGCTGAACATCACTGGGGTACCTGACGTCGGATGGTCCGAGGAGGTAGGTACCCTAAAAGGTCCGTTTTCATGACCTCACCTCACGGTAACGGAAGAGGCTATTATTACATATATATACCTTTTTCTCCATAACTTGGATAAACGTCCCTTCCTTACCTCTACGTCTACACTTCTTGCCTGACCACCTGTGTCACTCCCTAACTCTCCCACCCTATGTACCTATTTAATCGTAACTGTATGTATGTGATAGTATACATTTCCTCTTTCCACCATTCTTCAACAATATTATGTCCCTCGGGTCTGACCACAAGACACTACTGGATCTGTCCACCTTGACTCCTCTCCTCCCTTCGAGTTCTGTCCCCTAAAAACATATTAATGCAGAAGAAGTGTTATGACATACCGTCTTTAGTTGTGTTATAATATTTCATTATGGAAGGTTTATTTTTATTTAAATTTTCTTACTTAATTTATCCTTAAATTATTTTTATTTAATTTATTAATTTTTTATTAGTTTTTAATTTATATTTAAATTTTCTTATGTAATTATCTTCTTCTTTACGTACGGACGAGTCAGAGAGTCAGAACAGACTGAGAAACAATGAAGTCACTGAAATCGGGTGGTCCGAGGAGAAGTATCCTAAAGGGTCCGTTCTTAGGACGTCACCCAACGATAAAGGAGGAGTTCCCCTAGAAGGACTGGGTCCCTAGTTTGGACGTAGAGACCACAAAGGACGTAACCGTACATCTAAGAAGTAGAACTTGGTGGACCCTTCGGTTTTCCTATTTATCAAGGGTGATTTATTTATTTATTTTGTGTAGCTACTTACGGGTTACTTAAAGAGTGAACTCAAATAATACCGAAATGATAATTTTTTTTTAAATTGGGATGATTGATATTTTGATGGTGTGAGATCAAATGATACCCCTTTTGTGGTAATAAATTTCTATTCAGAAATTCTTACCGTTTTTTAAGTATTTTTCGTTTGTGATTTGACTAAAACTTTCTTTAGTTTATGTACGTTCAGGGTTCAGATAAAAGTAATTCCAACATACAGGTAGTATTTCGGTGTTGAGATGAAAACTAATAACGAAAATCCTATGAAATGTAAATGACTTATAAAATTCTATATTGAAAATAGTACCATCAAGATGAATGAATAGGATTAAAAAGTAATATATTTTTTACAGTACAAATTTACTTTATACTGAGAGTACTTTCTTAATTTAATGTACTGTAGTTCCAACCACTATAAGTGAGTGATATTTATACTAAAATAACACTTTTGGTCATTTGATTATCAATTTAGTTTGATTACCATACCCCATTCTATACTTTAATGTCATATTCGACGAAAGAAAACTTAAACTTTTAAGTTATAGAAGTGTGGACCATATATATATATATATATATATATATATATATTAAATATTTTAGTTACTTGTGTAACCGATAAATTCTACCCGGGTTCTCTCACGACTACAAGATCTTTGTCTCTACGTATTATTTTCTTTACACCGACGTCTCATATACTGTTGATAAATAGAAAACTACTTATGGTTATTCACTTACTCCTCTCTTTATTTTATGTAAAGTATTACCTCATACCTGAATACATTTTTCATCAATCAGTACGTTTATGTGGATACGTACATGGTTTCTTTCCGTAAAATACTTAGTGAATTGTATTTTTACGATTATCATCAACAAAAATAAATCATTTCGTAAGAACTTTAAAGGGTTTATCTTCTTTCAACCCTCTATTTCATTCTTTATTATTGAGGAGTCGAAGTGACTATAAAGTAACGTAAGTTGTGATATGTTAGATCAGTAATACTCCGTTCTGACATTTTATTTAAAAGACAATTAAAAGAAACCTCTCACCTGAAATTACTTCAAAGAAATCAACTTATGGATATCACTCCTATTTTCTTTCGAGAGACTACTTATCGAGATGGAATGGATTACCTATCCCATATCCATTCTAAAGGGGTCTATATTGAAATCTTTCCTCTGTATAAATAAAAACACCCTACATTGATACTTTTATGTGTTTACTGTTTTGTTACGATTTACAGTAAATCTCTTTCAAGTTAAGTCAAGTCAAGTCTGAGAGTCAGGACAGGCTAAGAAACTCTGGGGTACTTAACGTCGTGTGGTCCGGTGGGTCAGGTAGTGATTGACGGTCTCAAGTGAGTTTGAGTGCAGGTAGTTCAGCCACTACGCTAGGTCGGTACAGTAGGAGACTGCAGGGGAAGAGGAGGTCGAGGGTTAGGGAGGGTCGTAGTCTCAGAAAAGGGTACTCAGTTGACAAACGTACTCCACCGGTTTCATAACGTCAAAGTCGTAATCGTAGTCAGGAAAGTTTCTTGTGGGTCCTGACTAGAGGAAATCTTACCTGACCAACCTAGAGGGACTTCAGGTTCCCTGAGAGTACTCAGAAGAGGTTGTGGTGTCAAGTTTTAGTTGTTAAAAAGTCGCGAGTCGTAAGTAGTGTCAGGTTGAAAGTGTAGGTATGTAAGTCAAGTCAAGTCAGCGAGTCAGCACAGACTGAGACTGGGGTACTTAGCGTCGTACGGTCCGGGGGGACAGGTAGTGGTAGAGGGCCTCAAGTGTGTCTGAGTGCAGGTAGCTCAGTCACTACGGTAGGTCGGTAGAGTAGGAGCCAGCAGGGGAAGAGGAGGACGGGGGTTTGTGAGGGTCGTAGTCTCAGAAAAGGTTACTCAGTTGAGAAGGGTATTCCACCGGTTTCATGACCTCAAGTCGAAAACGTAATAAGGAAGGTTTCATTAGAGTCCCGACTAGAGGAAGTCTCACCTGACCAACTTAGAGGAACGTCAGGTTCCCTAAGAGTTCTCAGAAGAGGTTGTGGTGTCAAGTTTTCGTAGTTAAGAAGTCGCGAGTCGAAAGAAATGTCAGGTTGAGAGTGTAGGTATGTACTGATTACCTTTTTAGTATCGGAACTGATCTGTCTGAAAACAGCCGTTTCATTACAGAGACGAAAAGTTATACGATAGATCCAACCAGTTTTAAAAGAAGGTTCTTCTTTCGCAGAAAATTAAAGTACCGACGTGAGTGATAGACGTCACTAAAACCTCTGGGGGGGGTTTTTTAAGACTGTGACAAAGGGGTATATAAAGGGTACTTTACTACCCTGGTCTACAATACTAGAAGTAAAAGTCTTACAACTCGAACTTCGGTTTAAAAAGTGAAGGGAGAAAGAGAAAGTAGTTCTCTGAAAAATCAAGGAGAAGTGAAAGACATTATTTCCACCACAGTAGACGTATAGACTCCAATAACTATAAAGAGGGACGTTAGAACTAAGGTCGAACACGAAGAAGGTCGGGTCACAAAGAGTACTATATGAGACACATATTCAATTTATTCGTCCCACTGTTATATGTCGGAACTGCAGGAGGAAAAGGATAAGCCTTGGTCAGACAACAAGGTACAGGTCAAGATTGACGACGTAGGACTGGACGTATGTCCAAAGAGTTCTCCGTCCAGTCCACCAAACCATAAGGGTAGAGAAAGTCTTAAAAGGTCAAATAACACTAGATGTATCACTTTCCGAAACCGTATCAGTTATTTCGTCTTTATCTACAAAAATTCCTTGAGAGAACGAAAAAGGTACTAGGTGGTCTACAACCGTTAAACTAGAGACCAAGGAGACGGAAAAGATTTTGGTCGAACTTGTAGTCCCTCAAGTGCCAAGTGCATAACGACTTCGGACCGAACCTCTTAAAACTCGTAATGAAAGGATCGTACACTCTACTCACGTTAACACGTCATCAAACTCGTAAGAAACCGTAACAGAAAGAAACCCTGACCTTACTTTTGACTGGAAAAGGTCAGGACACCGGTGACGACTCAAAAGGTTTAACCGACCGAATAACTCGCGTCGTGAAAGTGTCGTAGTAGAAGGTCCTAGACTTTATCGAGTTGACCTTAAGGTAGTGGAGGTGATCGAAACAAGTATCACTACGAACTATTCCGGGTGAACTGAAGTGTAAGGTCCTACAGACCGAGATCCACTCACTAGTGTGGTAGCACTAATAGAACCAGTACTTCTAGAAAAAACATGTCAAGAAGACACATAAGAACGGTGGAGAAGAATTAGAGCAGACGAAGACAATCCAGGTGTGGTAAAGACAGGAAATAACTCGGGCAGAAACGTACTTTACAAGAGAATATAGAGATTGAAAGGACTTCGCTAGAGATCAGAAGGGGTAAGACAATAAAAGGAGATAAAGAAACGTAACTAGTGACTTCTTCCGAAAGAATAGAGATCTATACGATAGAAGGTTCTTCATTCGTAGAAAATTAAGGTACCGACGTAAGTGGTAGACGTCACTAAAACCTCGGGGGCTTTTATTTCAGACTGTGACAAAGGTGGTAAAGGGGTAGATAAAGGGTACTTCACTACCCTGATCTACGGTACTAGAAACAAAAGACTTACAACTCGAAATTCGGTTGAAAAAGTGGGAGGTGAAAAAGAAGTTTTCCGAAAAATCAAGGAGAAGTGAAAGATAGTGGAATTGATGAAGATTTAGTTATCGTCGTATGATCCCATTGACTTACTCGTAAGTACTATATGATTTAAGTATGATCAGTTATAAAAATGAAAAATGGAAGGGTATATTAAAAAAGATTTAAAGAATTAATTTGTAGTTTTGGTAGTAAATTCATAGACCAAATAGAATTCTTATTCTTATTAAAATTTCCTTATTACAACTAAAAAAATCCAGTTGATACATTAGACATAGAAATAAAACGACAGACACGTCTTATATATCCTCTTCATTATTCTTAATAACCTTCAAATCTGGTGTTACAGATTTCTGATCTACATTTGTAAAAACGTACACGATTTGTCAAAACTTTTTATAGAATCTGTTTTAAAATACTACTAAGTGTCTTTTATTAAGATAACATTTACTTAACTTATGTACAAAATATAATGATATACACCCAGTCTGACAGTTTACAAGTAGTTTAGACAAACGAGAAAAAGGACCGTGTTTCAAGATGACGTAAAAGGTTATAGAGAACTTCAATCTATACTGGTACACTAACTTGAGACCTGTTACTTTATACTCTTCTCTACACATGGTTGATATCTGAAACGGTTCTTTTATGTGTGTATACACTTGGATGTCAAATTAAAGGACGGTGTACCATCTTCCTCGGATCCGTTGATTTAAAGGTAAACCTTTTCCGTCTGATTGTTGTGGGTACAACTACAAAATATATTCAGTTTATGTCCTAAACTAAAGAAATTCTATATCTATAAAACCTCCAAATGTCTAACGTCTTCGTTCACATAGAATAAATTGTGTGGTGTGATATAAGTGTAACGAAAATAGTTGTCTTTTGTTAGAGTCCTAAACAAATCCGGTCATCTAAAACCCCTTTCTAACTTGACTCATTGATAAATCAATAAGGAACGTCTATTATTTTACACATGGTTTCGGACTCATCATTTAATATGTTGGAGAAGATTTTGGATAATGATCTTTTACGATTTAAATGTATCAAATATAACATGGACTTTAGGTATACCTATTGTCTGTAATAAGTTTTAAACACATCACTGGTAAATAAACGAACCTTACAAAATATTTTATAATAAAACGAGAAGACAACATATACTTTTGTAAGAGCAGAAATTCGGAAGTATAAATAATGAATTTTCATAAAGTAATAAGACCATAGAAAGAACGGGAAGAACAATGATTTTAACACTGACATAATCATTATTGTAAAAATAATCAAGAAAACTATCGATCCTCTCATCTAAGTAAGTTAGTTCTATCGAGTTATTTATTTATTTTTATAACTTTCCTATATCGTTCTGGGAGTCCTTAGACCTTTTTTATTATATAACGTTCTATAATTCATTGACCTTTCGTTAATCTTTGGTTCCAGTCATCCGTCGAAGAAACAGATATCGGTAGAGACTACGGTAAGAATATAGACAAACTCGACGAAAAAAAAAGACAAGGTTATACACAAGAGACGAATAAGTACTTATGACACAAACGAGTCGAGTAACACTGGATACCGAGATCGAGACTAGAGGTCGGAGATAGGGTTTCGGAAACATGAAGTTGAAGGGGTCCTCCTAAAGGTTGTAAGAAACGAAGGGTTAAGACTTTAAAGGTTCCGTCCATAAACTAATTGGATATAAGAGACAAAAATATTCACTTAGATTCTAAACTATTGGGGAATTTTATCTACGAGTGAGACAAGATGAGTGGATTTATCTCCCGTAGGACATGTCGATGGAAACGGTTGTGTAAATCACTATCAGTAATAATAATAAACGTCCTCAAGACTTCGTTCTTTCTCTGGGTAACTAAGAGTTAAGTCACGTATTACCCCCTTACGATACTATCCCACTTTCGATAAAATTCTTAATTTGTCTCTTATATTACATATATACACATGTACGATTCAGTGAAATCAGTACAGACTGAGAAAACACTGAGATACCTTACGTCGGGTCCGAGGAGACAGATACCCAAAGAGGTCCGTTCTTATGACCTCACCAACGGTACGTAAGGAGGTCCCGTAGAAGGGGTACGTCTCTAGGTTGTCCACAAAGAAAATAGAGGACGAGACCCTCCACCCAAGAAATGGTGATCGTGGTGCTTCCTTCGTATATTATATATATGTGTTTGTTATTCGTGTTCACCTTAAGTGTCTCTAATGTTACCAACTTATTTCTTATGGTAGAGAAGGACAGAGAGTCTCCAAAGTCTCACGACTCTCACGATCGATATGAATATCGACATAAATGTAGATAGTTGACGTGACAAGAATGAAACAATGACAATGACATAAATGACCCAGTTTGTAAAAGTTAAGAAATCTAGGAATTATGAAAGGAATATGTCTTAGTTAATAAGATGAATTTCGTAATAACATCAAGTTCCCTTTTGAATGATTTAATATTGAAAATTTTGTTGTAAATACTATAGGAACGGAAACAAGAGAAGGACAAGGAATGTTAATATACTTTTGTGATTGTACTACATAATATTAACAGATAGGGGAGGTGATTGAATCTTTATTGAGATTACTTCCCTATCATAAATTGAATATGAGGACTTTGGATTGTATCACGAATCATCCATCATTTACGGGGTTTGTGTGAATAACGTAATCACTTTGATTCAAGAAAGTCCTTAATACCCTTTAAGTAACAAGTTTATTATATAAAGGATACAAATTCAGAAGTAAAGATCTAATGGTTATCTTTAAGTTACTTTAGTTAAAAATTTACATAGAAAAAAAATTAACTTCCTTTTAACGAAATGTAGTACAACAAAAGACAATTTGGAGTTGTACTTAGTCGGTATCCACATGTATACAGGGAAGGGAAAATTTAGAGGGAGGGTAGAGGGAGGTGTAGGGTGGGAAGATCCAACTATGTCTCGGGGTCAAACTCAAAGGACTCGATATATCGTTTAAGGGTAACCGATAGATAAAATATATGTCTTTACATCCAAAGGTACAATGAGAGAGGTATGTAGAGTGGGAAAGGAGAGGAGAGGGTTACAGGTATTGAGATAAGAGATACAGACAAAGAGGTAACGACGGGACATTTATTTAAGATGTCATTGTAAAAAGATCTAAGGCATATATACGTAATCTTATACGAGAAAGAGAAAGACTCAATGAAGTGAGACATATTATCCAAGATCCAAGTAGGTGGAGTAATCTTGACTGAGTTTACGTAAGGAAAAATACCGACTCATTATAAGGTAGCACATATACATGGTATTGAAAAATAGTTAAGTAGACAGTTACCTGTGGATCCAACGAAGGTAAAAGATCGATAACATTTATCACGACGTTACTTGTTACCATATTTACACAGAGAAAGTTAAAAGTAAAGAAGTCCTATATATGGATCTTCACCCTAACGACCCAGTATATACCACCAAAATAATTGTCAAACAAAAAAAAAAAAAAAATTCCTTAGAGGTATGGTAGAAGGTATCTCCAACATAGTTAAATGTAAGAGTGGTTGTCACGTTCTCACAAGCAAAAAGAGGTGTGGGAGAGGTCATAAATAACAAACATCTAAAACAAAAGAAAAGTTAAATAAAAAATTAACCTCTTTTTAACGAAATGTTACAACACAACCAAAGACGGTATGTTGTTACGTTTAGTCGGTATTAATATGTAGATAGTGGAGGGAGAACACGGAGGGATGATTAAGAAAAATAATAAAAAAAAGAATGAAATGTTATAACATAACCAAAACGGTATGTAGTTGTACTTAGGTGGTGCCCACACCGGTAAGACTGACCGCACTCCACTATAGAGTGACATCAAAATTAAACGTAAAGAGATTATTTCTAGTTACTTCGTGTAGAAAGGTACACAAACGATCGGTAGACATACAGAATAAACCTCACTACAGACAAATCCAGAAAAAGGGTGAAAAATTAACCCTAAAAAATAAAAAGACCATAACTCAACGTACCCATCGAACATATAAAACCTTTAATTAGGAAACAGTCAACAAAGTAAACGATTATAAAAGAGGGTAAGACTCCCAAAAGAAAAGTGGAACGAATCACAAAGGAAACGACCCGATTTTTAAAATTCAAATTCGTTCAGGGTAAACAAATGAAAACAAAAACAAAGGTAATAAAATCTTTCACCCGGTATCTCCTAGAACGAAACTAAATACAACAGTTCACAAGTTGGATCCTAAAGGAGATTCTCAAAATATTAAAGACCAGAATGTAAATCCAGAAATTATGGTCTGGTGGACTGGACGGAGAACTCTTTGGACATACATCCAGTCGTTCGTTGTCAATCTTGACCTGTACCTTGTTGTTTGACCATCCTTTTCCTCATGCAGTTCCGACATATAACAGTGGGACGAATAAATTGAATATACGTCTCATGTAGTACTCTTTACGACCCGACCTTCTTCGTGTTCGACCTTAGTTCTAACGGTCCTCTTTATAGTTATTGGAGTCTACGTCTACTGTGGTGGGAATACCGTCTTTCACTTCTCCTTGATTTTTAAGAGAACTACTTTCACGTTCTTCCCTCACTTTTTCAACCGAATTTCGAGTTGTGAGTCTTTTTATTCTAGTACCGTACACCAGGGTAGTGACGTAACCTTTATCTACCCCTTTGTCACAGTCTGAAATAAACCCCCCCCCGCGAGGTGTTAGTGACGTCTACCACTAACATTGGTACTTTCATTTTCTGTCAATGAGGAACCTTCTTTTCAATACTGGTTGGATCTATCGTATAAGTTTTCGTCTTTGTAATGAAACGGTTGTTTCCCCGTAGATCTGTTCCGAAACCAAAAACGTAATCAGTATATACCTACACTCTCAACCTGACACTTCTTTCGACTCACGTCTTCTTAACTACGAAAACTCGACATCACAATTCGTCTGAAAACTCTCAGGGAACCTGACGTCCCTCTAGGTTGGTTAGGTAAGACTTCCTCTAGTCGGGACCCTAAAGAAACATTCCTTACTACGATTTCGACTTTGAGGTCATGAATTTGGTGTAGTACACTTCACAACTAACTAACCTTTTTGAGACTACGACCCTCCCTAACCCCCGTCCTTCTCTTTCCCTGCTGTCTCCTACTCTACCAATCTACCGTAGTGACTGAGTTACCTGCACTCAAACTCACTTAAGGTCCTCAGCCACTACCTGTCCCTCCGGACCGCACGACGTTAAGTACCCCAGTGTTTCTCAGTCTGTGCTGACTCTCTGACTTGACTTGACTTGACTATGGTAAATTTACATTAGAAACGACCAAGATTTTTCTCTTTATTGCAGACTTTTGTAATTATAACTATTAATCCTTCAAGTCTCGACTTAAACACCAGGTAAAATTAACAAAAAATCTTGTATTATCGTACCTAAAGACGTATGATTAAAAGAGAAAGGAATACAAACGGTAATAAAAAATAAGTGAAAGTAGAAATTTAAAACATATGAAAATATGAGTATGATAAAACATTTAGTGATCAGATTCAATCATAAACAAAGTATCAAAGTGTTAGATACAGTTAATATTAAATTGTAGGTCTTAATCCAGATATTACCATACAAAATGTTATGACAACACGTAAACGAATTAAAATATAAGTCTTAAACTTTTTTATAACGATATCTTTTCCTAACTTATATAAGTGAACAATTTACAAAATTTTCGAGGAACTACAAAAGGATATACCGGTAATTTTTTTTTTTTTTGGAAACCTTTAACTTTTCACTTAGTATATATAAGTCGGTCTTTATTTTAAGAAAGGTATTTTATAATCTTTTAACAGAAAATGGTACAACTTATAAATCTTATATAACTTAGTCATCTTATACAAGTTTAATATAACGAAATAAAACAATCTGGTGTCTTTTTACGTTACCTTGTAAAAAAAAAATGAAAATAAATAAATAAATAAATAAAAAATTAAAATTTTAGAAATTAAGAATGTACGCAAGGGTTTGTACTTGGGGGGAGGGTGGAGGGAGGGGTATTGTGGAGAGACCCAGTAGGGGTACGTGGTCGGGGTTCGTACGACATAGGACGTAGTCTGTATCTGACCGCTAAGTACAAGTACCTAGCCTTCTTAGTTATATCACTTTTACTCATATGATGGGTTTCGTTAAATGTTTAAGTTACGTTAGGGATAGTTCGATGGTCGGTGTAAAAAGTGTCTTGATCTTGTTTATTAAAGTTCTAAACATACCTTTATGTTTTTTGGAGCTTATCGGTTTCGTTAGAACTCTTTCTTCTTACCTTGACCGCCTTAGTTGAACGGACTGAAGTCCGAGATGATGTTTCGGTGTCAGTAGTTCTGTCATACCATGACCGTGTTTCTGTCTGTATATCTAGTTACCTTGTTTTATCTTTCGGGTCTCTATTTAGGTGTGTGTATACCTGTGGAATAGAAACTGTTTCCTCCGTTCTTATATGTTACCTCATTTCTGTTAGAGAAATTGTTCACCACGACCCTTTTGACCAGTTGGTGAACATTTTCTTACTTTGATCTAGTGAAAGATTGTGGGGCGTGTTTTTATTTGAGTTTTACCTAATTTCTAGATTTACATTCTGGTCTTTGATATTTTGAGGATCTCCTCTTGTATCCGTTTTGTGAGAGTCTGTATTTAGTGTCGTCCTAGGAGATACTAGGTGGAGGGTCTTAAGACCTTTATTTTCGCTTTTATTTGTTTACCCTAGATTAATTTTAATTTTCGAAGACGTGTCGTTACCTTGTAAAAATTTAGTTTACACGAAACTATACATAGTTAGACCGATAGGTGAGGTCATAAGTCCGGATCTCTTAAGGTACCTGACTTATCACGTACCCCAACGTTTCTCAGACTATGTGACTCGTTGAAAGTGAAAGTGAAAGTAAAGATGTTTATCACAAAACAAAATAAAACAAGAAAGTCCATCAACTTCACTTTTCTTTGATAAGAAGAAAACACCATAAGACATTAATTGACCACGTAAAAGTTTTAATAAAGTCTTTAATACAACAGACACGGATTTGACGAACCTAGAGTGTTTTATTACTGATATCTTATCCTTTTTTATCATTTTTAAAAGAGATACTTCACAAAGGTAACATTTATTGACATTTGATAAAGATTTTAAAACCAAAGTAAGTTAAAATTTACTCCATATGAATTTTATTGGTGAGTTAACAACCGGTAATAATAAATTAATACGTAAAAGAAGTACGACTTAATTGAGTCGAACCGTATCTTAAAATAATTCAATAAAAGGTTGTAGAGGGAGACCATAACAGATTGTGAAGGATAACTTTAACGAATACGACACTTCTCTACGTACGACGACCGTGCACAAAGAGTGTCCCGTGAGATATCTTAAGGAAGGTCGTGTTACCTCCTCAAAAGTAGTCAACTCCAGAGGTCAGTATTCAGTGTTCTTATATATTGGGTTCTACATATTTTCGTGATCATTATATCCCTTTATTAAAAATTATAGTGTTATTTACGATAATCTCATGTCTCATTCACCCTGACGACAAACGTGTTACTTTATTTTCCCAAAAAAAAAGGTAAATAATGACTGGAGTATGTAGAGTAATTAGTGACAATAATTCGGAGAAAGTAAAGACTATGAGAAATGGGTACAGAAGAAAGATATAACTACGAGGGTTTATGTGAAATATAGGAAAAATTAACAAGAATAGAGTATTACTTTTCTCCTATTTTACTTTAATTTATGAATATGACTGGAGGATCTTCCAAGGACCTACATAATGTAAACAGTATATTGATATGACAAATTTTAGTCCGTGTGAACGTAGTCACGGAACTTTAACTTTTATCGAAGTCTCCCTTTTGTGGTTGACCTGTCACTCAACTTCATTTCCTTCTCACTCTTCTAAGCTCACTTAAGATGTTCTGTTCATTTGAAGGAATTGACGAAGGTATGGCGTCAGGTTGACTACTTTAGTGTACAAAAATGTTCTCGTTGTTTAGTTCATCTTCAAAGTCACAATAAGAGGTATCAAGAGATGATGTCAAGACGTTTATAAAAAGTGTATCATCTACTGTAACATGGGTCTCTCGTTATTAAATCCATTATGTAGACACTCGTGTCGTCAAAAGACATCATCTGTTGACTCGTTCCTGAAGTCATTACTAGGGCTTTACTATTAATTGATTCACTGATGATGACTATCCATTGATAAAAAAGTAAACATCTTAATTTCTTCATCTGAACTAAGATAGGTAAATAAAATTTTTTCATCTAATAAATTGTCAAGTACATACGTAAATAAAAGTCATTATAAAAATGAACCTCTACAGTCATAACGCAACCGTACTAAAGAGAAGTTTATAGTAAATACTAATACAATTTTAAGACTTTCATGTTTTCACTATAGTTTTTCCATTCAGAGGAAGGAAGGGTGGAGTTAAGGAACAGGGTTATAAGTCTATATAAATTTTTATCACATCGTAATAAAAACTTTATCTTTCCTTTATATAAATATGTAAATGTAACCTGAATTTTACCCCCTTTTCTGATATCGTCTGACATAAAAGGTTTTTATACAATATCGTTATTCTGATCTCTCGACTAGGGAGTACGTGATGATCTTAGAATAAGAGGTAGTCCCCTGCCTCAGTTAAAGGAACGGGGAAATTGGTCCGTCTGGAAACAATGACGAAGTTGTTTATCTTTCCCCATATTCAGTATAACGGTCACCATTTCTTAGACGGACGGTTACGTCCTTTGTGTTCTCTACACCCAATGAAGGGACCCGGGTCTTCCATGGGACCTCATCCTTGACCGGTTGGTGAGGTGATAAGAACGGACCTTTTAGGATACCTGTCTCCACGGACCGTCCGATGTCAGGTGCCTCAACGTATCGACTTGTACCGTGTGTATGTGTTAAACCCCATTGAAGTTTTCCCCTTTGAATTCTTGATCTTATTACCGTACGTTTACACACGAGCCCGAAGGATCCACCACGTCACCATTTCTTAGGTGGACACTTGTGTCCTCTACGTTCTCCGTACTCAAGTCATTTTACAAAATTATACAAATATAACAAACAGTCTGACCTACTTCGTGTTCGATCTTAGTTCTAACGACCCTCTTTATAGTTATTGGAGTCTATACTTCTACTGTGGTAGGATTACCGTCTTTCACTTCTCCTTGATTTCTCGGAGAACTACTTTCACTTTCTCCTCTCACTTTTTCGACCAAACTTTGAGTTGTAATTTTTTTGTTCCTAGTATCGTAGACTAGGGTACTGAAGTACCGTTTATCTACCCCTTTGTTTCCTTTGTCACTGCCTAAAATAAAAGAACCAGAAGTTTTAGTGACGTCTACCACTGACGTCGATACTTCAATTTTCTACGAGTAAGGAACCTTCTTTTATATACTTTTTATATCCGTCGTATAATTTTTCGTCTCTGTAATGAAACGGTTGTTTCTGGGCAGATCAGTTTCGATACCAAAGAGTTTCGATACCATACAATCTCAACCGGATATTTCTTTCGACTCACGTCTTCTTAACTACGAAAACTTGAAGCCACAACCTTTTCTGAGAACTCTCAGGAAACCTGACGTTCCTCTAGGTTAGACAGGTAGAATTTCCTTTGGTTGGGACTTATAAGTAACCTTCTTGACTACGACTTCGACTTCGAGGTTATGAAACCGGTGGACTACACTTCTTGATTGAGTACCCTTCTCTGTAACTAAGACCCTTTCTGACTTCCGTCCTCCTCTTCCCCTACTGTCTCCTACCCTACCAACCTACCGTAGTAGCTGACTTACCTGTACTCAAACTCGTTCGAGGTCCTCAACCACTAGCTGTCCCTTTGGACCGCACGACGTCAGGTACCCCACCGTTTATCAGTCTGTTCTGAATTGCTGTCTTGACTTGATTGATTACAGTCGGGTTTATAAATGTCTAAGAGATGTTGTTATTTGCCTTGAGGTTTAAAGTTTCATATGAAATTAAGAGGATTTTAGTAGAGTTAATTTGACTAGAGATACTACGGGTTATGTTATATCAAAGTATATCATTACTTTCCGAGTCAAGTCAACTCAAGTCAAGTCACCGAGTCAGCACAGGCTGAGAAACGCTGGGGTACTTAGCGTCGTACGGTCCTGAGGGACAGGTAGTGGTAGAGGTCTTCAAGTGAGTCTGACTGCTGGTAGTTCAGGCACTACGGTAGGTCAGTTGAGTAGGACCCAGCAGGGGAAGAGGAGGACGTGGGTTAGGGAGGGTCGTAGTCTCAGAAAAGGTTACTCAGTTGAGAAACGGACTCCACCGGTTTCATGACCTCGAAGTCGAAATCGTAGTAAGGAAGGTTTCTTTAGGGTCCCAACTAAAGGAAGTCTTACCTGACCAACCTATAGGAACATCAGGTTCCCTGAGAGTTCTCAGAAGAGGTTGTGGTGTCAAGTTTTCGTAGTTAAGAAGTCGCGAGTCGGAAGAAGTGTCAGGTTGAGAGTGTAGGTATGTACTGGTGTCCTTTTTGGTATCGGAACTGATCTGCCTGGAATGAGCCGTTTCATTGCAGAGACGAAAACTTATATGATAGATCCAACTAGTATTGAGAAGAAGGTTCCTCATTCGCAGAAAATTAAAGTACCGACGTCAGTGGTAGACGTCACTAAAACCTCGGGTTTTTTATTTCAGACTGTATCAAAGATTACAAAGGGGTAGGTAAAGGGTACTTCACTACCCTGGCCTACGGTACTAGAAGTAAAAGACTTACAACTCGAAATTCGGTTTTATAAGTGAGAGGAGA
This sequence comes from Capra ibex, assembly GCA_006410555.1. NCBI lineage: Eukaryota > Metazoa > Chordata > Mammalia > Artiodactyla > Bovidae > Capra > Capra ibex. The sequence goes on from SJYO01029184.1 coordinate 18,383,650, forward strand.
AAGTGAAAGTAGTTCTCCGAAAAATCAAGGAGAAGTGAAAGACATTATTCCCACCACAGTGGACGTATAGACACCAATAACTATAAAGAGGGCCGTTAGAACTAGGGTCGACACAAAGAAGGTCAGGACCCAAAGAGTACTATATGAGACGTATATACAATTTATTCGTCCCACTGTTATATGTCGGAACTGTATAAGGAAAAGGAGAAACCTTGGTCAGACAACAAGGTACAGGTCAAGAGTGACAACGAAGGACTGGACGTATGTCTAAAGAGTTCCCCGTCCACTCCACCAGACCATAAGGGTAGAAAAAGCCTTAAAAGGTGTCAAATAACACTAGGTGTGTCAGTTTCCAAAACCGTATCAGTTATTTCGTCTTTATCTACAAAAAGACCTTGAGAGAACGAAAAAGGTACTAGGTCGTCTACAACCGTTAAACTAGAGACCAAGGAGACGAAAAAGATTTTGGTCGAACTTGTAGTCCCTCAAGTGCCAAGTGCATAACGACTTCGGACCGAACCTCTTAAAACTCGTAATGAAATGATCGTACACTCTACTCACGTTAACACGTCATCAAACTCGTAAGAAACCGTAACGGAAAGAAACCTTTACCTTACTTTTGACTGGAAAAGGTCAGGACACCGGTGACGACTCAAAAGGTTTAAAAAACCGTATAACTCACATCGTGAAAGTGTCGTAGTAGAAAGTTCTAAACTTTATCGAGTTGACCTTAAGGTAGTGGAGGTGATCGAAACAAGTATCACTACGAACGATTCCGGGTGAACTGAAGTGTAAGGTCCTACAGACCGAGATCCACTCACTAGTGTGGTAGCACTAATAGAACCAGTACTTCTAGAAAAAACATGTCAAGAAGGTATAAAAGAACGGTGGAGAGGAATTATAGAAGACGAAGAAAATCCAGGTATGGTAAAGACAGGAAATAGCTCGGGTAGAAACGTACTTTACAAGGGAACCATAGAAATTAAAAGAACTTCTCTATAGATTAGAAAGGGTTAGACAACAAAAGGAGATAAAGAAACGTAACTAGCGACTTCTTCCGAAAGAATAGAGAAGAACGATAAGAAACCTTGAGACGTAAGTCTACGAATATAGAAAGGAAAAGAGGAAACGAAAAGTGGAGAGAAGAAAAGTGTCGATAAACATTCCGGAGGGGTCTGTCGGTAAAACGAAAAAACGTAAAGAAAAGGTACCCCTACCAGAACTAGGGACAGAGGACATGTCACAGTGCTTGGAGTAAGGTATCAAGTAGTCCCTGAGATAGTCTAGATCAGGGAATTTAAATAAAGAGTGAAGGTGACATATTAGTATTACCTAAACTAAATCCAGTATGGACTTACCAGATCGCCAAAAGGGATGAAAGAAGTTAAATTAAGACTTAAACCGTTATTCCTCAAGTACTAGTCTCGGTGTCAGTCGAGGGCCAGAACAAAAACAACTGACATATCTCGAAGAGGTAGAAACCGACGTTTCTTATATTAGTGAGACTAAAACCACAACTGGTAGACCACTACAGGTACATATCTCAGAAGCGAACACAACAACCTTCTCCCATAAACGATACTGGTCACGTAAAAGAGTGATTTGTGTCCGTCGACGTTCGGCCGAGTGATTCGTACCGGTTCTCCTCGATGGGACACTGACTCCAGTCACCGCCACAGACCCTCCACGATGGGACGCAGTTCCAGTCCCCGTCGCCGGTCCTCCTCTGTGGGGTTCAGGCTCCGGTCACCGCCGGCCCTCCTCTGTGGGAAGCAGCCTCTAGTCCCCGTCGGTCCTCTTTGGTGTTCGGTGGAACGCGGGTTCCGGTCCCCACCACTAGAACTCCTCGGTGGGACTCGGACTCCGGACCCCGCCGTCGACCCTCCTCGTTGGGCTCTTCACCACCGACGTGTCCGTGTCCAACCGGGATCTCCTCGATAGGGTGCAACTTCCAGTCCTTGCCACCGGTATTCCTCTATGGGGAGTAGGTTCCATTCCTTGTCGTCGACACGAAACGACCTCGTCGGCACTTCTCTATGGGGTGTGGTTCCATTCTCTTTGGGATCATTCTACCATTCACAACGTTGTCCCGTAGTCTCCCGTCTGTGTGACTTTGGTATGAGTGTCTTTTGATCAGTTAGATTAGTGCGATCCTTGTGTCGGAACAGATTGAGTTACTTTGGTTCGGTACTGACCTCCCGTTGAGTTCTTCCCGTCCGGTACCTTTCCGGACTGTCTTACACCAGGTGACCTCTTCCCTTACCGTTCGGTGAAGTCATAAGAACGGAACTCTTGGGGTACTTGTCATACTTTTTCGTTTTACTATCCTATGGTTTTCTCCTTGAGGGGTCCAGTGATCCACGGGTTATACGATGACCTCTAGTCACTTCTTTATTGAGGTCTTTCTTACTTCCCTACCTCGGTTTCGTTTTTGTTATGGGTCAAGACGTACACTGACCACTATCTTCGTTCTAGGTTACGATATTTCTCGTTATAACGTATCCTTGGACCTTACAGCCCAGGTACTTAGTTCCGTTTAACCTTCACCAGTTTGTTCTCTACCGTTCCCACTTGCAGTTGTAAGATCCTTAGTCACTTGATTTTACCTGACCTTACCCACTTAAATTGAGTCTACTGGTAATATAGATGGTAGTACCAGTTGTCTTCTCAGGCTTGACGTCATGAACCTACGTTAGAGTTTTTGCTGTCTTACTAGAGACAAGCAGAGACTCCGTTTGGTAAGTTATAGTGTCATTAGGTTCAGATACGGGGTTGGTCATTGCGACCCCTTTGACTTCAACTTACCAAAATACTTCTGGATGTTCTAGAAAATCTTGATTGTGGGGTTTTTCTACAGGAAAAGTAATATCGCCTGACCTTACGTTTTCATCCTTCAGTTCTTTGTGGACCTCATTGTCCGTTTAAACCGGAACCTTACGCCTTACTTCGTCCCGTTTCTGATTATCTCAAAACGGTTCTTTTACTTTCCGAGACAAAGTACTAAAACCAGTGGTAACAGGTTCGGACGAACTTAAAGAATCAAGAACGTTTCCGAGAGGTACGTGCGGTTCAGACTGGTGTGGGTCGGATCGATGGATGGGGTCCATATCTTCGATAGTATCAAGAAACGAACATATATTTTTAGAACAAAGGGATATTTATAAGTCAAGTCGTTCTGAAAAGAACGTAAGTGATGATAACTAATCAGTATAACACATTTAAAATTAAACAGACAAAAAAACAGACAGAGGACGTCCTCGTTTCTACGAAAAACAGGATATATGTAAGATAGTTATTGTCCTTCAAGATTCTCAAATCAAATTAACATACTATACAAAAAGTCAACATTCTTCACTTAAATAACCTAAAAGAGAAATATTTCGTGTTAATTTTGGGTTCTATCCTATCTCCAGATATTGTCAACGTATTCTGATGTAGACTAAAATTTCTCATTAGAAAACCGAACCTCGAATTATGTTACCACGAAGTTTTCTATCCATCCATACTTACCTTTCATATTTCTATGTAGGAAGTTCCGGAAATACAAAACGACGACGACGATTCAGCGAAGTCAACACAAGTTGAGACACGTTGGGGTATCTACCGTCGGATGGTCCGAGGAGGCAGGTACCTTAAAAGGACCGTTCTCATGACTTCACCCTACGGTAACGGAATAGGCAACACAAAACTGAATTTATATTTATTGAATTACGTATATATATATATATATATATATATATATATATATACCTTTGTGTATTTATCAGAATCTTTTCAATACCTTAGTTTACTGTCTCTATAAAAGAAAACACTGACATAACCATTGTAGTTTCACTGAGTGGTTGTTAGACGGAAGACAGTCTGTATAAGACAGTTACCGGTCCATTAAAATCGTAGTTTTAACTGTTCGATGTACCTAAACTTCACAGAACATTGATCACTTTATAACCTCCAAGACAGTTTATTGGTCATAAATTTTCCGGTCCTGTAGAATGTAGTGTTAAACAAAACAGGTGTAAAACGTCCTTTCACTAATGACACCGTAGACATTCAACTTTCTTTAACTTAGAACACTTATAACTGTTTTACTTTACTTTTTAACGGTCAATTCACAGACCACATGGACTAAGATCGTATCTTCATTATATATTAGGGTATATGTATTTATATACTTTATAAAACTTCTAATCTTTAGTTTCTACATTTTAGAAATACTTCAAAAACGGAAAAGACACCATTGACACTATTTTCATTTCTTATCTTTCGGACATAAAAGTTCTCTTTAAGGATTACTCTCATTGTATAAATAGTTACAGTTAATAGAAGATGTACAGTTCCCTATACGTTGTACTTAAACTTCGTGAAAATTCGGTGACGACCTTAGGGGTCCATTAATTTATAGATTCCGTACGATGTCTGGAACCACACACCGTCCTAATATGAATATGTTCTCCTTCTTTGTACTATTTAAACACTGTATTTCAAGAGGTAAAATAATATAGTAAACCAACAATAAAGTTTCATTGGTTTATCGACCACCAGAGGGTTTCAGGTAATAAGGAAAGAATGATAGTCTCGAAGATTAAATAAGTACTACAGTTAACTTTATAGATTAAAAGGTCGGAGGGAATTCCGAAGACACCCACACACTGTATTAAGATCGGTTACTCTATTTATCAGTATTTAGGGACCCATTCCTAAATTAAAACTTATTTTTCAGTACATAGAGAAGTAGGAAAGTAGAAACAGGGAAGATGGATAGATCGACGCCCAAAACTTCAATCGTCCGTAGTATACTGATCACCTACGGGAACTTGTACTTTCGGAAATATCAGATTCTAACCGTCTTAACCTTCAACCTTTTTAAGAACGAGGGTAACCGTAACTACTCGTACTCATAGTAATTGTTGGGACTCAGAGGACACTGACCCGAGGAAAAATACAGTATTTTATTTAAACAGAAACCAATCGGTTTACAAAACTCAAACGATAATGAGTCTCGACTTGTGTGAGACTGGACTATTGTACTCTTCTCTTTAAAATATTTAGTCAAGAGTATTACGTCTATACCAAATACATCGTAGACCGACTTTTGTAGATAATTCATCAACAAACGACATTTCAAGAATCTTGACTACATATATAAGAGTACCTGTGAGAATTCTGAAGTCTTGTCTTGATCATATAAATTACCTTAGGTCATTACATCAGTACAGAATGTAAACGTTGGGGGTACCTGACATCGGAAAGTCCGAGAAGACAGGTACCTCAACAGGTCCGTTCTTATGACCTAACCCATCGGTAAGGGAAGAGGTCCCTTAGAAGGGTTGGGTCCCTAGCTTGAGCCTAGAGGACGTAACGTCCGTCTCAGAAATAGTAGATTCGGTAGTCCCTTCGGGTCATGTACATTTCTGTAGGGTAATAAAAGTATATACGTCTCCACGTTCAAAAGTCTTTGTGTCTTGTGTTGGATTAAGAGACTTTATTTTATCATATGGAGCCAGATCAAAATTTTCTTACGGATATGTAAAAGTTTCAAAATGAAAGTTCCGTACACTATAAACTAAGGTTGACTGTATCGACTACGAACTTTGAATCTTAAACATACCACAATATAGTCTGAAATATTTAAGTAAAGGATACTAATGGATTTTACCTTCCTGTGTTTTGTGTAACTTTCTCCAGAGACATTTTTAGACTGTTTAAAATGTGACGACGTAAGAGTCTTGTTTATCTTTGTTTCATTACTACCCCATTCAACGTTTGATGATGCTCCATCTAATTTTTCGTATCTGTAATGAAACGGTTGTTTCCAGGTAGATCAGTTCTGATACCAAAAGTGTCATCTGTACATACCTACACTCTCAACCTGATATTTCTTTCGACTCACGACTTCTTAGCTACGAAAACTTGACATCACAACCTTTTCTGAGAACTCTCAGGGAACCTGACGTTCCTCTAGGTTGGTCAGTTAAGATTTCATTTAGTTAGGACTTATAAGTAACCTTCCTGACTACAACTTCGACTTTGAGGTTGTGAAACCGGTGGACTACGTGTCTCGACTGAGTAAACTTTTCTAAGACTACGACCCTTTCTAACTTCCGTCCTCCTCTTCCCCTACTGTCTCCTACTCTACCAACCTACCGTAGTGGCTGAGCTACCTATACTCAAACCCATTTGAGGCCCTCCCCACTACCTTTCCCTTCGGCCCTCACAACACCAGGTATCCCAACGTCTCAGTCTATACCGACTCGCTGATTTGACTTGACTCTAATACTTGACTCTATTGTTATACAGACAAAAATTTATAATTTTCTCCCGTAGTCCCCATATACATATATATATATATATACATATATATATATACATAAAAATTGAACTCTCTCCGTAACCTGTAAAATGTGTAACCTTTAAAAGATAAATCGACTATATAAATATTCCTTATCTTTAACGTACTTCTGGATTTTTAGTCAGTCAAGTCAACGAGTCAGTGGTGTAAAGTTTTCGTAGTTAAGAAGTCACAAGACGAAGGAAATACCAGGTTGAGAGTGTAGGTATGTACTGATGACCTTTTTGGTATCGAAACTGATCTGTTTGGAAACAACCGTTTCATTACAGAGACGAAAAGTTATACGACAGATCCAATCAGTATCGAAAAGAAAGATCTTTATTCACAGAAAATTAAAGTTACGGTAAGAGGGTTTAGTAGGGTGGACAGCCCTCGGTCGCACTCCTTAGGGTGGGTACTGTTCCAGTACACTGTCTCCGGAACTACCCGTTCCGCTTAGTCCGGAGTCCAAAAGGGGGACCATAAAGGACTCGTACATGAGGGGGGGATTTTTTTTTATTCTTAGACGGACGGGATAACAGGAATATTAGTAAGAAGGAACATAAAAAGATGAAAAGACTGTGAGAGACCTTTTTCAATTAAGTCCCGAAGTCAGAGGACGTTTTCTTACAGAGTCGAATTTTGCGGGAGACTATTGAGAGATCGAACGGATTGTCTAAGGGGGCTTGGAGAGTGTCGAACACTTAACGAACGTCGGGGGGTTGACACTCTCCGTGTTTCGAATTTTTGTAGAATTTCTATGGAAAAGATTTCTCGGTTTTTAGTATAACCACTACCCAAAGTGACAACTGAGTTACTAACGACGGTCTGGAGGTATAAGAAATAGAAAATCCGTGGACCCTCCTACAATTAGTTACATTTGCCCTATACCTATTCCTATATATTATCAAAACTACAATCGTTGTGATCTGAAAAATCAATGAAAGGAAACAATATTTAGTGACATGAGGAAAATGAACGATATTTAACGACATAGAAACGGTACATTCTTACATTGAAATAAATCACAAAAGACTCTCACCGTGGTCTGAAACTCTTCTTGTTGTGTTTATTCAGAAGACCAACGGTTTGGGAATAGTCTTTTTTCCGACATTTTACAATTAAACGGAAAACTGGCCTTCTACTACATTTAGTGGATTCTGAACACATATTTTGATCCATACGTCTCTCTTTTCCGACCAAAACTATTCTCAGACCCGACGATTACGACGCATTAAAACATAATGGGTAACTAGAGATACATGTTAGTTTTTCCATATTTTCCGGAAAGATCTGTTATCTCCGGTCCCTTCAGTAACCTTCCTGACCAAAGGAGGCACAGAGGAGAAATGAGATTAAAGTCCGACTTAACGGTAGACCCCACACCTCCGAGCGGTACAGATGAATGAACGGGACCGAAGATTCTAGGCATTCTCTCCCTCGGGTTCCACCCCGTGGGAGGCTATAAGTTTGCCTACGACCACCGGATTACATCTACCACGTTCGAGGAACAGACCTTGAAATAACCGAAAGGTGCATTTGGTTCAATAAATCGGAGAAAAGAGGTGATTTTAAAGGATGATATGATAAAGGAGAATTAGAGAAATATAAAGATTAATTTATTTATTCAAAAAGGAGCGGTTACGGTAGGGGCGAAACTTGAAACTTAAGGGACCTAGGTGGCCCCGACCTGGGACCGTGGGTGGGAACGGGAGAGGGTGTCTCAGGATTAAAGTATCGACGTCAGTAGCAGACGTCACTAAAACTTCTGGTTCTTTTATTTTAGACAATGACAAAAGAAACAAGGGGGTAGATAAACGGTACTTTAGTACCCCGACCTACGGTAGTAGAATCAAAAAACTTACAACTCAAAATTCGGTGTAAAAAGTGAAAGGAGAAAGTGAAAGTAGTTCTCCGAGAAACCAAGGAGAAGTGAAAGACGGTATACCCACTATAGTAGACGTATAGACTCCAATAACTATAAAGAGGGTCGTTAGAACTAAGGTCGAACACGAAGTAGGTCGGACCGTAATACGTACTACATGAGACGTATATTCAATTCATTCGTCTCACTGTTATATGTCGGAACTGCATGAGGAAAGTGTTGAACTTTGGTCAGACAATAAGGTACAGTCCAAGATTGACAACGAAGAACTGGACGTATGTCTAAAGAGTCCTTCGTCCATACCAGAAGACCATAGGATAGAGAAATTTTCAAAAGGTGTCAAACAACACTTGATTTTTATTCATATACTGTTTCTCATTATGTAAAGAACAAAAAGTAAACGTTAGTTAGAGTAAATAACTCACCCTAAAGACATTTCCTGTCGTATCGGGTTTTAACCTGTTCCCTGAGATTACAACTTTATAGTTTCTTGTCCACATTAATTTTTATATTACTTGTGAAAGTGTCCGAAAACAAATACAACATTTGCATTTGTGAATAAGTATAAAAGAAAGTCTTTAATGTACCTTCGGAAATTTTAATAAACTTCTGACCGACTATATCTTTACAATAAGTACAACGACAACTAAACCCCTTCTATGACTTTCGAGTGAGTTGATAAACCACAAGGACGTTACTCGTTCCTAAGTAGACACCAATAACTATGATGTAAAATGCCCCTTCTACGTTAGATCTGGGTTTTCACGGATTATTTAATTCCTGATATATGAAACTACGGTGTCGTATATAATTCCCAGTCTATAGACATCTTACTGTATTTTTGAGTAAAACTTGAACGATACAGTCATTGAATATTCTATTAAGTAGTACTACTTATCAAGTCCCGTATATTAGTCACCAGTTCAAACAAGTAGTACTGGTTCTTATACGTTATACCTAGTCTTCATCGAAAACTGATTTCCTTCAAGAAGAAGTTAAAGAAATGAGGAAAAGAAACCATCTTTGGAACCATATACCGTCTAAATAAATTCCTGTCTGTTTAGATAGGACTAAAAAGATACATATTTCGTATCCGTACATTTACATTAAATTTACTTTAGATAAGAACCCTTGATATTAAGTCAATTGTCTATCAAAATTTCCCTTATATATATATATATATATGTATATATATATAAATCAAGTTCTCATTAAATCAGTCAACCAACTATATTTCATAAAGTCTGGGAAGATACTCTGAATTTAAAGATATTCTACTCTTTAGGAAACCCTATAGAAGTTTAGGAATTTTACCTTCTACACAATTCAAATTCCCCTTTCGAATGGAAATTGACCCGAAGGGACCACCGAGTCTACCATTTCTTTAACGGATCTTAAGTCCTCTGGACCCAAACTAGGGACCCAACCCTTCTAGGGGACCTCTTTTCTTATCGGTGGGTGAGGGAATAAGAACGGACCTCTTAAGGTACCTGTCTCCTCACACCGTCCGATGTCAGGTACCCCAACGTTTTTCAGTCTGTACTGACTGAAAATAAAGTGTATGGAAAGTTACAATCGTTCTTGGAAAATGTTGTTTTACCTAGGTATTAGTACTTTTACAAGAAATTTCTGTTACCGATGTATTCACTGAAACATAAATGTACACATATACAAGTTCTAAGAGGAGTAACAAACAATTCACTCAGGTATTAAACCTCAGTAAATAACATAATCGTGAGATATTTTCCTTCGTCTAAAGTTCTACCCTGTTTCTAAACATTCAAACGAATCCTGACCTAATTTTTAATATATATAAACAAAAAATCGTCATACCTTCTTAACGTACCGGCGACACTAAAAATTTCATTATTGTGAGAAATTTCTCTAGTCAAGAAAACTTTCTTTCTTTGGAAAAATATCTCTTTGACTAAAATCTGTCAATGTTGGAAAAAAACTCGACGTTAAAAATTTATTGAAAAATTGTCTTTTAAAGTACTTAACTTTTACTTTGTAAATTCACTTTAACTAGTAACTTTCATTTTAGGGAAACTTCCACTAAAAAGTATAAAAGAAAGGATCTTTCCATTTAGGTTCACTTAAGAACTTAGAGAAATTCGTATTCAGGGGTTAAACAAACATGAAAACATAGTACAACCTCAGGATGATTCATTCTTAATGATAGAAATTAAATAACGTTACATTTACTTCGTTAAAACACCCTTACCACTATATAATTGAGTACTTATAAGATCAACTTTCAAGAACCTCACCCTACAGATAAAGGAAACAAGTGAACCACTGAAATTTTCTTTGTTTGTTATGACATAACCAAAACGGTATGTAACTATACTTAGGTGGTGTCCACATGTACTCAAGGGTTGGGACTTGGGGGGAGGGTAGTGGGAGGGGTATAGTAGAGAGACCCAGTAGGGGTACGTGGTCGGGGTTCGTAGGACATAGGACATAGCTTGGATCTGATCGCTAAGCAAAGAATGTACTATCATATGTACAAAGTTACGGTAAGAGGGTTTAGTAGGGTGGGAGAGGGAGAGGGTGTCTCAGGTTTTCAGACAAGAAATGTAGACACAGAGAAAACGAAAGAGCGTATATCCCAATAGTAATGGTAGAAAGATTTAAGGTATACATAAACAATCGTATGACATAACCACAAAAAGAAAAATTTTTTAACGTATGTCTTTTTTTATTTTATTTTATAATTTATTTATTTATTTATAATTTTGTAGTTTTTTTTTCTTTTTGTAATAGACTCTGAGTCTCTATGGTAGACCTAAGTCAATACACATGTACTTTCTTGTGGTAGGAATAAAATCACCTATTCTCACAATCAATATCCCTTTTATTAATCATTCACTCGGAATATTCCATTTCCTCTCGTATTCTCCCAGTTCCAAGACATTCCTATGTGTCATGGTGTATTTCCCTCTACTAAAAATTAAATCGTCCTACCCTATCGCATTTTCCTGACCACAGTTACTTTTAACATTTCCAGAGGGAGTTCTTCGACTACAGAAATACACTCGACATCCTGTAAATACCCCCTGCTGTGATCAAACTCTTCAAAGGATCATTTGGAAATTTCCTCACACCTCACGCGTCCTACAATTCCTACAGGGATACCACAGACACCTAGCTATTCCGTGTCTTCCGAGACAGTTCTTAAAACACTAGGACGACACTTTTTCTTTTTCAGTTCCAGTCAAAGAAGTCGTATATTTTCCTGTACATTATATTTAAATTTCTCGAAGACAAGATCTTCTTCTTAAACCCTGTAAATAATAATTGTTTTGACATTTTCGTGGTCAGTATTTCTGTCTTTACCTACTTAAACTGACATAATTTAAGTTCTAGAGATAAGATAAGACTTTTCCTACAGTATTTGTCATAATTCCCTCACTACCAACTCACCCCTTTTTACAAATGTTGTAAAGGTGATTGTTTTCTACTTTCATACTTTAAATTTTTTTTGTATCTTGTTATAGTGTATATTTTATTTTTTACAAACAATGGAGGTATATAAAACCATTCCGAAAAATGTTATAATCCATTTGTATACATTCAATCTAACATTCTTATATATAATATATGTACTTTCATCCACAGATTCACCCATCCCATCACCATAGTCTAGTTTCTTCTTTACCATCGTTTATTTCTCAACATTTATGTTATTACTATCATTGAGTACTTTACTTCTTATATTGAATTGGACTTTAGGTTTTGTTTGTATTGTTTATTTATCAGGTCATGAGTAGGGTTCAAAAGTATGATCTAATCTGGAATAATTAAAGTACTAGATACCCCTCCCGCCACCCTCCCCCCAAGTCCCAACCCTTGAGTACATGTGGACACCACCTAAGTACAGTTACACACCGTTTTGGTTATGTCATAACATTTCAATTTTTTATTTATTTATTTATTTTTATTTTTTTCTTATTGTATATTATTAATTAAACATATAAGATTTACTGTTCTCAAAGAATCTACAGGGTTCTCATGAATATAACAGTATGTATAGATCCTACTGTGAAACAGACACTAGTCAATGTTAATTTCTTTTAATATGAAAACCAAAACTTGAATACTTTGTACTGTTTCCATGTTAACACCTGTTTGTTTTTATTGTGTGAAGTAAAAGTCTTTTGTAATGAAAACCTCTACCTTCACCCTTTAACTAACTTAACTAACATGGGAAGTTAACACTGGATGATACATAGTGATCTAAATAAAGAAATTACATTATTTATATCTCTTTTACATTATTTGACAGTTAGAATTTAATAAGATCAAATATACGTGTATATTTATATATAAGATAAAGTCACAAATACTCTAAAATTATTAATTTTTATATTTTATCCAGTGAATGATTTTCATCTTCAATTAAGTTAGAGACATAAAGTTTTAAATACAAATACCTATAACTCGAGAATGACTTCATAAAGATCATTAAAGAATTTTATCCACTGATTATAATTTACCTATAACAAAAACGAAACCGAGGTAGGGAAGTGAGAAAGACCTCAATAAAGAGGTGACTAGAGGTCATCGTATAACCCGTGGATCACTGGACCCCTCAAGGAGAAAACCATAGGATAGTAAAACGGAAAAGTATGACAAGTACCCTAAGAGTTCCGTTCTTATGACTTCACCGAACGGTAAGGGAAGAGGTCACCTGGTGTAAGACAGTCCGGAGAGGTGGTACTGGGCGGATAGAACCCAACGGGGTATCCGTACCGAACCAAAGTAACTCAATCTGTTCCGACACCAGGATCACACTAATCTAACTGATCAAAAGACACTCATACCAAAGTCACACGGACGGAGACTACGGGAGAACGTTGTGGATGGTAGAATGAACCCAAAGGAATGGAACCGCACCCCATAGAGACGTGTCGACGAGGTTGTTCACCGACCTCGAGGAATGGAACCTGCTCCTATCGAGGATATCCGGGAGGACACGACGAATCGGTGGTGAGGAGCCCACCGAGGAGGGTCGACGGCCGGGACCGGAGCCTGCACCCACCGAGGATGGTCGACGGTGGGGACCGGAACCCGAGTTCCACCGAGTAGTTCCAGTGTTGGGGACCGGAGCCCACACTCCACCAAAGAGGACCGGTGGGGACTAGAGCCTGCGCCCCACAGAGGAGGGCCGGTGGTGGGACTGGAACCTGCACCCCATCGAGGTGAGCCGGCAAGGACACGGCAGTGTCGGACCGTGAGTCCCATGACGGGGACTGGAACCTGAACCCCATCGAGGAGAGTCGACCCGAATCACTCGGTCGAGTGTCGGCGGACGTGAATTTCTCGTTATAACGTATCCTTGGACCTTGTAGTCCAGGTACTTAGTTCCGTGTAACCTTCACCAGTTTGTTCTCTACCGTTCCCACTTGTAGCTGTAAGATCCTTAGTCGTTTGATTTTACCTGACCTTACCCACTCAAATTGAGTCTACTGGTAATATAGATGATGACACCCGTCTTTAGGGAGTCTTCTTTACCTCATCGGTAGTACCAGTTGTCTTCTCAGGTTTTACGGCATGAACCTCCGTTAGAGTTTTTACTGTCTTACTAGAGACAAGTAGAGGTTCCGTTTGGTAAGTTATAATGTCAATAGGTTCAGATACGGGGTTGGTCATTACAACTTCTTTGACTTCAACTTACCAAAATACTTCTTGATGTTCTAGAAAATCTTGATTGTTGGTTTTTTCTACAGGAAAAGCAATATCCCCTGACCTTACGTTTTCATCCTTCAGTTCTTTGTTGACCTCATTTTCCTTTTAAACCGGAACCTACCGCCTTACTTCGTCCCGTTTCTGATTATCTTAAAACGGTTCTTTTACGTGACCAGTATCGTTTGTGGGAGAAGGTTGTTGTGTTCTCTTCTGAGATGTGTACCTGTAGTGGTCTGCCAGTTGTGGTTTTAGTCTAACTAATATAAGAAACGTCGGTTTCTACCTCTTCGAGATATGTCAGTTGTTTTTGTTCTGGCCCTCGACTGAAACCGAGTCTAGTACTTGAGGACTAATGGTTTAAGTATGAGTTTAACTTCTTTTATCCCGTTTGGCGATCTGGTAAGTCCATACTGGATTTAGTTTAGGTAATACTAATATGTCACCTTCACTCTTTATCTAAATTCCCAGATCTAGACTATCTATCACACGGACTACTTGATACCTTACTCCAAGCACTGTGACATGTCCTCTGTCCCTAGTTCTGGTAGGGGTACCTTTTCTTTACGTTTTTTCGTTTTACCGACAGACCCCTCCGGAATGTTTATCGACACTTTTCTTCTCTCCACTTTTCGTTTCCTCTTTTCCTTTCTATATTTGTAGACTTACGTCTCAAGGTTTCTTATCGTTCTTCTCTATTCTTTCGGAAGAAGTCGCTAGTTACGTTTCTTTATCTCCTTTTCTTGTGTTACCCTTTCTAATCTCTAGAGAAGTTCTTTTAATCTCTATGATTCCCTTATAAAGTACGTTTCTACCCGAGCTATTTCCTGTCTTTACCAGACCTTGATTGTCTTCGTCTTCTATAATTCTTCTCCACCGTTCTTATGTGTCTTCTTGACATGTTTTTTTCTAGAAGAGCTGGGTCTATTAGTACTACTACGCTAGTCATTAGATCTCGGTCTGTAGAACCTTACACTTCAGTTCACCCGGAATCTTTCGTAGTGATGCTTGTTTCGATCACCTCCACTTTCTTAAGGCCACTCGACAAAGATTAGGACTTTCTACTACGACACTTTCACGACGTGAGTTATACGGTCGTTTGAACCTTTTGAGTCGTCACCGATGTCCTGACCTTTTCCAGTCAAAAGTAAGGTTAAGGTTTCTTTCCGTTACGGTTTCTTACGAATTTGATGGTGTGTTAACGTGAGTAGAGTGTATGTACGATCATTTCATTACGAGTTTTAAGAGGTTCGGTCTGAAGTCGTTATGTACTTGGCACTTGAGGGACAACAAGTTCGACCAAAATCTTTTTCGTCTCCTTGGTCTCTAGTTTAACGGTTGTAGGCGACCTAGTACCTTTCTCGTTTTCTCAAGGTCTTTTTGTAGATAAAGACGAAATACTTATACGGTTTCGGAAACTGACACACCTAGTGTTATTTGACACCTTTTAAGACTTTCTCTACCCTTATGGTCTGGTGGAGTGGACGGAGAACTCTTTAGACATACGTCCAGTCCTTCGTTGTCACTCTTGACCTGTACCTTGTTGTCTGACCAAGGTTTATCCTTTTCCTCATGCAGTTCCGACATATAACAGTGGGACGAATAAATTGAATATACGTCTGATGTAGTACTCTTTGGGACCTGACCTTCTTTGTGTTCGATCTTAGTTCTAACGGCCCTCTTTATAATTATTGGAGTCTACCTTCTTTCACTTCTCCTCGATTTTGCGGAGAACTACTTTCACTTTCTCCTCTCACTTTTAAAACCGAATTTCGAGTTGTAAGTCTTTTACTTCTAGTACCGTAGGCCAGGGTAGTGAAGTACCCTTTATCTGCCCCTTTGTCACCTTTGGCACAGTCAGAAATAAAACCCCCCGAGGTTTTAGTGACGTCTACAACTGACGTCGGTACTTTAATGTTCTGCGAATGAGGAACCTTCTTTTAATACTGGTTGGATCTATCATATAAGTTTTCGTCTCTGTAACAAAACGACTGATTCCAGACAGATCAGTTCCGATACCAAAAAGGACACCAGTACATACCTACACTCTCAACCTGACACTTCTTCCGACTCGCGACTTCTTAACTACACAAACTTGACGTCACAACCTATTCTGAGAACTCTCAGGGAACCTGACGTTCCTCTAGGTTGGTCAGGTAAGACTTCCTCTAGTTGGGACCCTAAAGAAACCTTCCCTACTACTATTTCGACTTCGAGGTCATGAAACTGGTGAAGTACGCTTCTCAACTGAGTAACCTTTTCTGAGACTACGACCCTCCCTAACCCCCGTCCTTCTCTTCCCCTGCTGGCTCCTACTCTACCGACCTACCGTAGTGCCTGAGTAACCTACACTCAGACTACTTTAGGCCCTCTACTACTACCTGTCCCTCCAGACCGCACGACACTAAGTACCCCAACGTTTCTCAGACTGTTCTGACTATCTGACTTGACTTGACTTGACTTATAATTTACTAGTCTATAAAAGACTTATGGAGAAATAGGAATAAAATCAAATATGTTATACTGATATATAACACATCGGAGTCTTTAAGTCCCTTCTGAAAAATACCTTCATCTCGGTTCTCGGTTCCTTTTATCTTGATTGTTTTCTTGTCACTATTATCATAAAGTTCTCTCTTTTGTGATAAGGTTCTTTCTGGGATAATATTTTGGACCACACAGTGTCCTCGATTTTCAGAATATAAAACATTACTAATTAGATTTACGATGCAATTTGAATATAAAAGTTCTCCCAATTTTCATTTCCATCCTTTTCTATCCTTTTTTCATTTCTATCCTTTTATCCCTCAAGAACGTCAAAGGACACATTCTCTAATATCAACGAGTTCGATATCACCATCGTCACCTTCTCCATTTTGAAGTAGTCTAAAACTTATATAAAACTTTTATTTCGGATATCCGGACCTAAATCCACTTCTATTTTTCCCCCTCTAGTTCCTAAGAAGGTTTATACAACGGGACTCCTGGACTCATTTATTAATATAGTGAATGACTCCAGACGTTATGACATCCGTCTTGTTTACGTTTCTTTCGGGTTCCGAGTAACACTCTAAATAACTTAAACTTTACTGACAATCTGTATCTTCCAAAACTCATACGTCAACTCGAAATATTACACCCAAAATACTTAAATCATATATTTATATACCTAAAAAAATTTCGTATTCCGATCTATTGTAGTGGCCCCTTCACTCGTATTTGTCTCTTCAGGATTTTGACACAGGACACCGTGAGTTTGTAAATCTTTGTTTTTTCTTTCTGATAAATCGATTTCTCTTACTCTTCCCTATCGGTCACTTCATCCTCCGTCCTTTAGTTGACTTCTTTCATAAATGTTTAATAAATAAATAAATAATATGATCTAACGATCTTACAGGATAATCATGTTGGCCCACATTACTAATCAGTAAGTTTAACACGGTTATTTATATATATAGATTCGGATACTTGACCATGTTAAGTACCGATCTATCTATCCTTTTGTTGTTGTTTTATAACATGTTGCTACTACCTTTCAGATGTCCCATTGTACGTTAAATAGTTTTTACTTTAAAGACTACTGTTGGAAAGTTTTCTCTGATTTTATTTATTCTTTTATTATTTACTTTATCTAACTCTTTTATAGTCCGTCATTTCCTTTTCTCATCTACAGTCTAAATCAGTAATTACAGTGTAGAACGTATACTAAATACATGAATGTGTAAACATGTATTATTCTTTCCGATAAAGTATTTTTCCATTTTTGTATACCTTTTTCTTTATCGTACAGTCGTATAATCGATCGATTAGTATTATTAGGTTCTTTCCTTTGAAGTCAGTCTATTGTAAAAGAAACTCGTCAATCGATAATCTTTATATAAATATCTTAAGACATTTGTCGATACAACGAGTATTCTACCACTAAGAGATCTTGACTAAAAAGAAACATGATGGTATTAATTACGGGGGACGAAGACATTTCTTTTACTAACTACAGTCTTTCATTAATCAAGTGTCCTTTAACAGTTTACAAAATTTTCTGTTTGGAGGAAAAGTTATAACAATAAGACTCATATATGCACCACATTAGACTCTTTCGAGTTTCTTCGACTATCTAAATTCTAGTAAGACAACTGTAATGATCGAATAAAAGTGACTTTGAATATTCTCCAAAAGTTGGATGGAGCCGAATGTTTTATACCATGTAGAAAATTCTGTAATGATAAATAATACAATGTGTTGAAGGTATATCACTATGTATCCTATACAGTCCTATCAGAGAACAGACACGGAATTATTTTATACACTACAGACTCGGAAAAATATTCTCTCCACCCCCGATAAAATTGTTTTTGTTTTTAATTTTAATTTTTAATTATTTATATTCCTAGGTGAATCTACTCTTTTATTTATTATTATTGATATTTTTGTAATTTTCGACTTATGATGTCCTTTTTTTGAAATGAAGATTTGATACAATGTACAGGGATTTTATGAAAGATTAAGTGAATTTCACTCTAAATGTATCAATGGGTGAAATTTTACTTAATAGGTTACAGTAAATCTTGTAAGTGTTACAACATGTCGATGGTTGAGATAGATCAAGTTTTTGTAAAGGTTGTGAGATTTCATATTTGAAAATCAGTAATTTTTGATTAAAGGAGGTAACAAGGAAGGAGATAGGTGACCGTTTATGGTCAGTTGGAAGACATAGACATCCAAATAAGTTAGATCTATAAACCATATTTATCTTAGTATGTTATACAATGGAAAAAACAGACCAAAGAAACTGAGTCGTATTACAAACCTCCCAGGTAGGTGTAACATAACATATGGTCATGAAGTAAAGAAAGATATCGACTTATTATAAAATAACGTACTTATGTGTACGTACGATTCAACGAAGTCAACACAGACTGAGCTACGTTGGGATATCTCACATCGTGGGGTCCGAGGAGTCAGATGCCCTAAGAGGTCCGTTCTTATAATCTCACCCAACGGTACGGGAGGAGGTCTAGAAGGACTGAGTCCCTAGCTTGGATATAGAGAATACAGAGTAAATAACCGTCCGACCAAGAAATGGAAATCGTGGTGAACCCTTCGGGAACGTACTTATATGGTTCTAAATAAATGGGTAAGTAGACAACTACCTGTAAACCTGACAAATATAAAAACCGATAACACTTATCACAATACTTGTAAACATATGTACAAACTCATGGAAAAGGTTACCAAAACCCATATATCGATTCTCACCCTTACACCCTACTATATTAATAAAATACAAATTAAAAAACTTCATAGTGGTTTGGTGAAAGGTATCCGTAACGTGGTAAAGTGTAAGGATAACCTTTTCATACTTCCAAGTTTAAAAGGATGTAGAAGAGATTGTGAACAAAAAAGGACGATAATAAAGAAAAATCAATACTAGTAGAATCACCCTTACTTCACTACGAAATTACACCAAAGTTATAAACGACAACAACAAGTCAGTGAGTCAGTACAGACTGTGAAACGCTGGGGTACCTGACGTCGTGCGGTCCGAAGGGACAGTGAGTTGTAGAGCACCTCAAACGAGTTTGATTACGGGTAACTCCCTTCTCCCCCCTCACTTTCAGTGAGTCAGTACAGACTGAAAGACGTTGGGTGTCCGATACTAGACGGTCCGTGGAGCCAAGTACCTTAAAATTCCATTCTTACGTCCTTACCCATCGGCAAGTGGAGAGGTCCTCTATAAGGGTTGAGTCCCTAGTTTGGGTCCAGAGGTGTAACGCCGTCTAAGAAATGAAGTCTTCGAACGTTGACTAACGGTGTCCGCCTCAAGGAGTGTGACCGAGGGTCGTGAAATGGAAGACTCAGTGGTACCTTCTGAGTACAGGCAACTCAGTCACTACGTTGAGTAGGTTAATAGAGTAGGAGACAGTAGGGGAAAAGGAGAGTGGAAGTTATCAAGGTCCGTATACCTAGAAAAGTTCACTCAGTCAAGAAGAGTAATCCACCCGTTTCTCAACTTCGAAATCTAATTCGTAGTCAGGAAGGTTACTTATAAGTCCTGACTAAAGGGAATCCTACCTGACCAACCTAGAGGAACGTCAGGTTCTCTGAGAGTTCCCAGAAGAGGTTGTGGTGTCAAGTTTTTGTAGTTTAGAAACCACGAGTCGAAAGAAATATCAGGTTGAAAGTGTGGGTATGGACTGATGACCATTTTGGTATCGAAACTAATATACCTGGAAACAACCGTTTCATTACAGAGACGAAAAATTATACGACAGATCCAAACAGTAACTAAAAGAAGGTTCCTCGTTTATAGAAAATTAAAGTACCGATGCCAGTAGCAGACGTCGTTAAAACCTCAGGTTCTTTTATTTCAGACAGTAACAAAGGAGTAGATAAACGGTGTTTCACTACCCTGACACACGGTACTAGAAACAGAAATTTAAAAAAATTAAATAAATAAAATTAATCTCCGATTAATAAAATGTTATAACACCACCAAAAACAGTATGCAACCGTACTTAGTCGGTACCCACATGTACGTAAGGGGTAGACTGGGAGGTAGGGTGGAGGGAGGGGTAGGGTAGGGAGTCCCAGTGGGGTCACGTGACCGGGACTCGTGGGACAGAGTAGGTATTTTGGACCCGTATAGATAAAGTGTATACCATTATATGTATAAAGCTACGATAACAGAGTTTAGTAGGGTGGGAGTGGAGGAGGGTTTCTCAGGTTTACAGACAAGTAATGTAGACACTGAGAAAACGACAGAACGTATAAAGATTTAAGGTATATATACACAATTATATGAGATAACCACAAAATGAAAGACTGAATAAAGTAAGACATACTATCCGAGGACAAAATAGGTGGAGTAAACTTGACTAAGTTTACGTAATATAATTTATTGACTCATTATAAGATAACACATATACATGGTGGCGAAAGAATAGGTAACTAGACGACTACCTGTAGATCCAACGATGAAACAGGATCGATAACATTTGTCACAATGATACTTGTGACCCCATGTGAACAGAGAAAGTTAAGACTTAAGGAACCACACATACGACTCGTCATCCTAACGACGAATTTCGAGTTGTAAGTCTTTTGCTTCTAGTACCGTAGGCCAGGGTAGTGAAGTACCCTTTATCTGCCCCTTTGTCACCTTTGGCACAGTCAGAAATAAAACCCCCCGAGGTTTTAGTGACGTCTACAACTAACGTCGATACTTTAATGTTCTGTGAATGAGGAACCTTCTTTTCAATACTGGTTGGATCTATCGTATAAGTTTTCGTCCCTGTAATGAAACGGCTGATTCAAGGCAGATCAGTTCCGATACCAAAAAGGACACCAGTACATACCTACACTCTCAACCTGACACTTCTTCCGACTCGTGGCTTCTTAACTACGAAAACTTCACACCACAACCTCTTCTGAGAACTCTCAGGGAACCTGACGTTCCTCTAGGTTGGTCAGGTAAGACTTCCTCTAGTTGGGACCCTAAAGAAACCTCCCTTACTACGATTTCGACTTTGAGGTCATGAAACCGGTGGAGTACTCTTCTCAACTGAGTAACCTTTTTTTGAGACTACGGCCCTCCCTAACCCCCGTCCTCCTCTTCCCCTACTGGCTCCTACTCTACCGACCTACCGTAGTACCTGAGCTACCTGTACTCAGACTCACTTGAGGCCCTCTACCACTACTTGTCCCTCGGGACCGCACGACACTAAGTACCCCAACGTTTCTCAGCCTGTTCTGACTCGCTGACTTGACTTGACTTGACTACCGTCAAGATAAAAGTCCAAAAAAAAAAAATTATATTTATATAAAGAAAATCAATCTCCGATTAATGAAATGTTATAACATAACCAAAACGGTATGTAACTGTACTTAGGTGACACCCAAATGTACACAAGGGATAGGACTTAGGAGGAGGGTGGAGGGAGGGATAGGGTAGGGAGATCAAGTAGGGTCACGTGGTCGGGGCTCGTGGGACATAGTACGTAACTTGAACCTGACCGCTAAGAAAAGTGTTTACTATTATATGTACAAAGTTACGGTAAGAGGGTTTGCTAGGGTGGGAGAGGGAGAGGGTGTCTCAGGTTTTCTAACAAGATATGTAGAGACAGAGAAAACGACGGAGCGTACGTCCCAATAACAGTGGTAGAAAGATTTAAGTTATATATACACAATCATATGACATAACTACAAAAAGAAAGACCGATTTAAGTGAGACATATTATCCGAGGTCAAAGTAGGTGAAGTCATCTTGTCTAAGTTTACATAAGCAAAATTAACGACTCATTATAAGGTAACACATGTACATGGTATCTAAAGAATAGGTAAACAGACGACTACCTGTGTATCCGACGAAGGTACAAGACTTATGATATTTGTCACGACGTTACTTGTAACCCCGTGTACACAAAGAAAGTCAAGATCAAAGAAGTTACACCCTAACGACCCAGTGTTCCGTCAAGATAAAGGTCAAAAAAAATTTCTTAGAGGTGTGACAAGAGGTATCACCGATATGATCAAACGTGAGGGTGGTCGTCACATTCTCCCAAGGGAAAAGAGGTGTGGGAGAGACCGTAAATAACGAACATCTGAAAAACTATCGTCGGTAAGACTGACCGTACTTTACAATGGAGTAACACCAAAACTAAACGTAAAGAGACTATTACTCACTACAGCTCGTAGAAAAATACGTAAACAATCGGTAGACATACAGAAGAAACCTCTTTACAGACAAATCAAGAAACCGGGTAAAAAAAACTAACCCAGCAAATAAAAAGACCTTAACTCGACGTCCTCAACGAACATATAAATAATCCAATAAATAGTCAACGAAGTAATCGATAATAAAAGAAGGTACGACTTCCGACAGAAAAGTGGAACGAATATCAAAGGAAACAACACATCTTCGAAAATTAAAATTAATCCAGGGTAAACAAATAAAAACGAAAATAAAGATCATAAGACACTCCACCAAGTATCTCCTAGGACGACACTAAATACAATGTCTCATAAAACGGATACAAGACGCGATCCTCAAAATCTCAAAGACCAGAATACAAATCTACAAATTAGGTAAAACTCAAATAAAAACACATACCACAATCTTTCACAAGATCAAAGTAAGAAAATGTTCGTCAACGGGTCAAAAGGGTCTTGGTGAACAATTTCTCTAACAGAAATGAGGTAACATATAAGAACGGAGGAAACAGTTTCTATTCCACAGGTATCCACGCATCTAAATAGAGACCCGAAAGATAAAACAAGGTGACTAGATATAAAGACAAAAACACGGTCATGGTATGACAGAACTACTGATCGAAACATGATCTCAGACTTCAGTCCGTCCGACTAAGGAGGTCAAGGTAAGGAGAAAGAGTTCTAACGAAACCGATAAGTTCCAAGAAACACAAAGGTATGTTTAACACTTTAAGAAACAAGATCAAGACACTTTTTATGGCAACCATCGAACTATCCCTAATGGAACTTAGATATCTAGCGAAACCCATCATATAAGTAAAAGTGATACAACTAAGAAGACTAGGTACTTGTACCATATAAAGAGGTAGATAATCACAGGAGAAACTAAAGAATGTGGTTACAAAATATCAATATGTCCAGAAATCAAAGAAATCTATCTAAATAAGAATTCATAAAATAATAAAAGTAACATTACCACTTATACTACCAAAGGAATTAAAGAGAAAGACAAAAGAGTAACAATCGTATATCCTTACATTCCCTAAAGACACACAACTAAAATATAGGACGTTGAAATGATATAAGTAACTAATCGAGATCATTAAAAGACCACCTCAGAAATCCCAAAAGATACATCTACTAATACAGTAGACGTTGTCACTCTCAAAATGAAGAAGAAAAGGTTAAACCTAAAGAAAATAAAGAAAAAGAAGGGACTAACGACACCGGTTTTGAAGGTTTTGATACAACTTATCATCACCACTCTCACCCGTGGGAACAGAACAAGGACTTAAATCCCCTTTACGAAAGTTAAAAAGTGGTAACTCCTATTACGAACGACTCCCAAACAGTATATATCGAAAATAATATAACTCCTTACAAGGAAGGTAATAACGAAAGACCTCCCAAAAATAGTCTTTACCTACAACTTAAAACAGTTTCCAAAAGAGACGTAGATAACTCTATTGGTATACCAAAAATAGAAAGTTAAACAATTACACCACATAATGTAACTAACTAAACACCTATAAGTTCTTAGGACCGTAGGGACCCTATTTCGGGTGAACCAGTACTACATACTGGAAAAATTATACCACAACCTAAGACAAACGATCTTAAAACAGTTCCTAAAAACGTAGATAAAAGTCGTCACTATAATCGGACCTCATAAGAAAAAAACACCGTAGAAACAGTCCAAAACCATAATCCCACTACCACCGGAGTATTTTACTCAAACCTTCAAATAGAAGGAGAGGTTTAAAGACCTTCTCAAACTCATCCTATCCACAAGTCAAGTCAAGTCAACTCAAGTCAGTGAGTCATCACAGACTGAGAAACGCTGGGGTACTTAACGTCGTGAGGTCGGGAAGGACAGGTAATGGTTTAGGGCCTCAAGTGAGTCTGAGTGTAGGTAGCTCAGTCACTACGGTAGGTCGGTAGATAGGAGCCAACAGGGGAAGAAGAGGACGGGGGTTAGGGAGGGTCGTAGTCTCAGAAATGGTTACTAAGTTGAGAAGTGTACTCCACCGGTTTCATTACCTCAAAGGCGAAATCGTAGTAAGGGAGGTTTCTTTAGGGTCCCAACTAGAGGAAGTCTTACCTGACCAACCTAGAGGAACGTCAGGTTCCCTGAGAGTTCTCAGAAGAGGTTGTGATTTCAAGTTTTCGTGCTTAAGAAGTCACGAGTCGGAAGAAGTGTCAGGTTGAGAGTGTATGTATGTACTGGTGTCCTTTTTGGTATCGGAACTGATCTACCTGAAATCAGCCGTTTCATTACAGAGACGAAAACTTATACGATAGATCCAACCAGTATTGAAAAGAAGGTTCCTCATTCGTAGAAAATTAAACTACCGACGTTAGTGGTAGACGTCACTAAAACCTCGGGGTTTTTATTTCAGACAGTGCCAAAGGTGACAAAAGGGTAGATAAAGGGTACCTCACTACCCTGGTATACGGTACTAGAAGCAAAAGACTTACAACTTGAAATTCGGTTGAAAAGGTGAGAGGAGAAAATGAAAGTAGTTCTCCGAAAAATCAAGAAGTGAAAAACGGAATTCCCAGCACAGTAGACGTATAGACTCAAATAACTATAAAGAGGGTCGTTAGAACTAAGGTCAAACACAAAGAAGGTCAGGTCGTAAAGAGTACTACATGAGACGTATATTCAATTTATTCGTCCCACTGTTATATGTCGGAACTACATGAGGAAAAGGATGAACCTTGGTCAGACAACAGGGTGCAGGTCAAGATTGACAACGAAGGACTGGACGTATGTCTAAAGAGTTCTCCGTCCAGTCCAGCAGACCAAAAGGGTGGAGAAAGTCTTAAAAGGTCAAATAACACTGGGTGTGTCAGTTTCCGAAACCGTATCATGTGTTTCGACTTTATCTACAAACAAACAAACAAACAAACAAAAACTTGGGAGAACGAAAAAAGTACTAGGTCACCTACAACCGTTGAACTAGAGACCAAGGAGACGGAAAATATTTTGGTCGAACTTGTAGGCCTTCAAGTGCCAAGTGTATAACGACTTCGGACCGAACCTCTTAAAACTCGTAATGAAATGATCGTACACTCTACTCACGTTAACACACCAGCAAACTCTTAAGAAACCGTAACGGAAAGAAACCCTAACCTTACTTTTGACTGGAAAAGGTGAGGACACCGGTGACGACCCAAAAAGTTTAAACGACCGTATAACTTACGTCGTGAAAGTGTTGTAGTAGAAAGTCCTAAACTTTATCGAGATGACCTTAAGGTAGTGGAGGTGATCGAAACAAGCATCACTACGTAAGATTCCGGGTGAACTGAAGTGTAAGGTCCTACAGACCGAGATCCACTCACTAGTGTGGTAGCACTAATAGACCCAGTACTTCTAGAAAAACATGTCAAGAAGACACATAAGAACGGTAGAGAAGAATTATAGAAGACGAAGACAATCAAGGTCTGGTAAAGACAGGAAATAGCTCGGGTAGAAACGTACTTTATAAGGGAACCATAGAGATTAAAAGAGCTTCTCTAGACATCAGAAAGGGTAAGACAAGAAAAGGAGATAAAGAAACGTAACTAGTGACTTCTTCCGAAAGAATAGAGAAGAACGATAAGAAACCTTGAGACGTAAGTCTACGAATATAGAAAGGAAAAGAGGAAACGAAAAGTGGAGAGAAGAAAAGTGTCGATAAACATTCCTGAGGGGTCTGTCGGTAAAACGAAAAAACGTAAAGATAAGGTACCCCTACCAGAACTAGGGACAGAGGACATGTCACAGTGCTTGGAGTAAGGTATCAAGTAGTCCGTGAGATAGATAGTCTAGATCTGGGAATTTAGATAAAGAGTGAAGGTGACATATTAGTATTCCTTAAACTAAATCCAGTATGGACTTACCAGATCGCCAAAAGGGATGACAGAAGTTAAACTCAGACTTAAACCATTATTCCTCAAGTACAAGACTCGGTGTCAGTCGAGGAGTAGAACAAAAACAACTGACATATCTCGAAGAGGTAGAAAACGACGTCTCTTATATTAGTGAGACTAAAACCACAACTGGTAGACCACTACAGGTACACATCTCAGAAGAGAACACAACAACCTTCTCCCACAAACAATACTGGTCACGTAAAAGAACCGTTTTGAGATAATCAGAAACGGGACGAAGTAAGGTGTAAGGTTCCGGTTTAAACGGACAATGAGGTCTACAAAGAACTGAAGGATGAAAACGTAAGGTAAGGGGGTATTACTTTTCCTGTAGAAAAAACCCCACAATTAAAATTTTCCAGAACATCCAGAAGTATCTTGGAAAGTTGAAGTCGAAGAAGTCGCAATGACTAACCCCGTATCTGAACCTAATGACACTATAACTTACCAAACGGAACCTCTACTTGTCTCTAGTAAGACAGCAAAAACTCTAACGTAGGTTAATGACGAAAAGCCTGAGAAGACAACTGGTACTACCGATGAGGTAAAGAAGACTCCCTAAGGACGGACGTCATCATCTATATTACTAGTAGACTCAATTTAAGTGGGTAGGGTCAGGAAAAATCAAGCGACTAAGGACCTTACAGTTGCAAGTGGGAACGGTAGAGGACAAACTGGTGAAGGTTAAACGGAATTAAGTACCTGGACTGTAAGGTCCAAGGATACGTTATAACGGGAAAGGTCGTAGCCTGGAACGAAGATAGTGGTCAGTGTACGTGTTGACCCATAACAAAAACGAAACCGAGGTAGGGAAATAAGAAAGACCTCAATAAAGAGGTGACTGGAGGTCATCGTATAACCTGTGGATAACTGGACCGATTATGGAGAAAGTCATAGGATAGTAAAACGGAAAAGTATGACAAGTACACCAAGAGTTTCGTTCTTATAACTTCACCAAACGGTAAGGGAAGAGGTCACCTGGTGTAAGACAGTCTGGAGAGAAGGTACTGACCGGGTAGAACCCAACGGGGCGCCTGTACCGAATCAAAGTAACTCAATCTGTTTCGACACCAGGATCACACTAATCAAACTGATCTAAAGACACTCATACCAAAGTCACACAGACGGGAGACTACGGGAGAACGTAATGAACCTATCCACAATCGTGAAAAGATTCAAAAACCATCTTAAGTCGACACTTCGGCAGACCAGGACCCGAAAAAAACGACCTTCTAAAGACTAATGTCAAAGTTAAAGGGACGAACACTACCCAGTCAATTCTAAAAGATAAAGAAGGACCAAGTCAAAACCTTTCAACATGAAAAGATTCTTAAAAAGGCAAAGGAGGTTGAACAGGTAAAATAACCGTATATTAACGACTATCATCAGAGAATACTAGGAAACATAAAGACACAACAGACAACACTAGAGAGGTAAAAGTAAAGATAAAACAACTAAAATAAAAAGAGTAAACAAAGAACTAGTCAGACGGATTACTAAATAGTTATAAAAAATGGGAGAGTTTCTTGGTCGAAAACCGAAACGACTAAAAACGATACCAGAAAAAACAAAGAAAACGTAAATAAAGACGGGATTAAAAATTCTAAAGAAAGGAAGATGATTGAGACCCCAAGAAGTAAAGAAGGAAAAGATCAACGAAATTCACATCTCAATCCAATAAATAAACTGAAACAAGAACAAAGAACTCCATATGGACATAACGATACTTGAAAGGGGAATCGTGACGAAAATGTCACAGGGTGTCCAAAACCCAACACAAAAGTAAAAGTAAACAAAACTAAAGAAAAAACTAAAGAAGACACTAAACAACCAATAAGTCGTCGTACAACAAGTCGGAGGTATACAACCTTAAAGACTATCAAAAAGAGGAGATTAACTCTAGATTGGAATGACGTAACACGAGTCTTTTCTACGAACCTTACTAAAGTTAAAAAAACTTAAATGGTCTCAATCTAAATACCGAGTCCTACACTAGATAGGACCTCTTCCAAGGTACACATGAACTCTTTTTCCACTTTAAGTAGCAAAACCCCACTTTACAGGATATATATAGTTAATCCAAATTGACCAGGTAACATAGTAAATTTCAAACACAAAGGAACAATTAAAAGACAAATCAACTAGACAGGTATTTACACTCACCCCATAATTTCAGAGGGTGATAATAACATAATAACAATTAAAGGGGAAAGTATGAACAGTCGTAAACACAATATATAACACCACGAGGATACCACCCACGTATATATAAATTTTAACAATATAGAAAAAGAACTTAACTATGAAACTAGTAATACATCATAAGTGGAAACAGAAGAAAGTGTCGGAAACAAAATTTCATAAAAAAAGACTATACTCATAATGATGAGGACGAAAGAAAACTAGAGATAAACACACCTTATAGAAAAAGGTCGGGAAGTGAAAGTCAGACACAGGACACAAAGTTCCATCCATAGAACATCTGTTATATATATCCCCAGAACAAAAACATAGGTAAGTCGGTCAGAAAAAGAAAACCAACCCCGTAAGTTGGGTAAATGTAAATTCCATTAATAACTATTCATACTAGGACAACGGTAAATGAAATAATAAAACCCAAGTTCAAATATGTGTGAAAGACACAAAGGACAGATCTCTTCTAACATTCATAAACAACCTCTCGACCAAAGCACCACGACTTAAGAGAGTCGAAAACGAACAGACATTTCGAAAACTAAAGAGGAAGTATAAACTTACTCTAGGAACGACCCATGTCATTCCTAGACCCGACATCCAATAAAAGAAAGTAGTGAAATTCATATAGAACGGTAAACGAAGACCGGACTTCTCAAAGATAACTTTCTAGTCGACAATAGGAATAACCTTAGGGGAACACACAATAAACAACAAAAAGGGAACGTCTAAAATTATAAACAAGAAACACAAACTAGAAATAATTAAACTAATTATACACAGAACCTCTTCCTTTACCGTTGGGTGAGGTCATGAGAACGGACCTCTTAAGATACCTCCCTCCTCGGACCATCCGATGTCAGGTACCCCAGCGTTTTTCAGTCTGTACTGACTCGCTGAAATGAAACCCCACAAAGTGGAACCCAAATAGGACAAACCCTGAGAGACCTAAAGAACCTGAACCCACTAATGAATGAAGGGGTAAAATGTCTTCAAAAGTTGATAATAGAGGAGTTCACAAAAGAGTACCAGAAAGAAAAACAGAAGAAGAAGACCCTGAGGATACTAAGCTTACAACCCCACAAATTGTAACAAGGTCTCCAGAGACTCCATCAGGAGTAAAGAAAATTTATATAAAAAAAGAAAAAAGGAGAGACAAAGTAAATAAATATGGCAAGATAGAAGATGGAGTGAATAGGATAGAAGACGGAGGCAAAAGATGACAACCAAGGGAGGTCTCACGAAAACTAGAGTAAATAACGTAATAAGTAATATATAACTGACAAAAAATAAAGAATATCCAGGAACAATTTGGAAAGAACATAGTAGAGATAGGAACATAGGTCCGGTAAATAGACATTGAGGTAAAACAAAAGTTCTAAAACCTAGTAAAAGTGACAGTAATAAGTCTTAAGAAATAGTCCATCTAAGGGATAGAGAAGAAGAAAACAAACCAAACCACCCGTAAATAGGACAAGGAAATGAACGACCCATAAAGAGACTAAAAAGTAAAACAAATATAACGACACAAACACCACTGGAAAGGCATAAGACCGTCAAACACCAAGGAGAAATAACACCTCAAAGGAGTGACACCCACCCCAACCTACCCACCGAACAGTTCCAAAGAACCTATCCCTTGGAACATAGTCACAAGACCACGCATCTCGACCTAAAGAAGAGAGACTTTACGTTACTTCACAGGTTCTTACTCAAAACTCACAGTCACCCAAACCACACTGAAAACCGTCGGACATATAACTTCGAGATCCGATACAAGAACACAACGACCTCTTAAACGTACCATACAGAAAGAGACCTTGAACAACCGGAACCACCACGAACCAAGGTCACATACACACCACCACAAACGACTCGAGGATAACTAATTTCAAGGGACCTCAGTCCTCAAGAGACCACAAGAGTCCTAAACCTGAATTCGGAGGACGAAGACCAAAAGTCAGAATAAAAGTGTCATCAGAGGTCTGAAGAGGAAGATATATCGTGACAACTATTTTGTAGATCTAATTTCTACTTTTCAAAGAGGTGTCGCTCCCTGTGGGTCTCTCCAAGTATCCCAATGTACCTCTTCTCTTCTCCCTCCTCCCTATATCTCCACTGGTCCTCTTCTTCTCCCCCTTAGTTTTCCCCGTTCCCGTTCAATCGGTCATTAGTGAAGGGAACACCAGAGGTGTCAGATCTAGAGAGTCTAGACAAATGTCTCAATGTGTTTCTTCTATTCTCCTTCTTTCCTCTGTCTTCACCGGTCCTTCTATTTTTCCCCTTAGATCGGTCACTAGTCAAGGAATTTACAAGAGGTATCGGACCTTGTGTGTTTCTCTAAGTGTCTCAACTCATCTCTTCTCTTCCCCCTTCCTACTCTATCTCCGCTGGACCACCTCTTTTTCCTCTCAGGTTTCCCCTTCTCTCGTTAGGTCGGTCATTAGAGTGAGGGTTCAATTTTACCCATGACTTTTAACCCAAGAATTTCCGTGTTTTAACTATCGTTTATGGTTTTTCGTTTCTAATTTTGGATCTCATCTACAATCTAAGAGTTTTTATGTTATAATTTCTTTTTTTATCAGTGTTTTTATTGTTCTATATATATACTTTTAATTTCCTCATTATCTCCTCAATTTTTAATTCTTTTTTTAATTTTTACTATTATCATTTTCATATAGATCTTGAAAGAGACCATAAAAACACCTGGTACACCCTAGACAAGTAAAAGTCTATCAAGGAACTAGACCGAATGGGAAGAGTTCTAGATATCCGGGGAGTGATACATCAACCACGATTGACATCCCAAAATTAGATAACGTGGACAGTGAAGGTTTCGTCCAGGGACACGAATAAAATAGAAGAAGACAAACAACCAGAGAAGTCACAGATTAAAGACGGGACTGTGTTCCCCCGCCACCTCCAGTGAAAAAATCCGAATGAACAAATCAGCACGACACCCCTCCCTCCTTGTGACGTTTGTTTATAGTGACCGTACACACCCCTCACGACCGTCACAGAGTCGGTGTGACCCAAACGGGGACGACTGCCGTACACACGAAAGGGTCAGATGTGACAAGTCCGAGATCCAACGAGACAGACCTTGACAAACTCCACCCGGGACCCTACGTACGTGAAGGGTCCAGATTCGGTGAGTCCAAGTCCAAGAGCCCGTGAGAGTTTCCGAGTCTGAACCAACCCGGACACAAAACAAGGGAAGGGTCCAGTGGTCTCTTCGAGTCCACTGGTCCACGAACCGTTCGTGACAGCGGGGGTCCACCCCCGACACTGAATAGCGGAGAGGACAGAGACGGTGAGTCAAAAGTTCTACATGTCGGTCGTGTGGAAGAGTCCAGACGGCACACAGAGAAGACACCTCGACTAGAGACCGACGTTGGGAGGACCACCTACAGTTGGTAGGTCTTAGGGTTCTTCAGAACCAATCGTTGTTTAGGACGAACACCAAACCATCTACTACGGAGAGACCTCGGTACTAACGCGGGAAAGACCAAGACCGACGGGAACGGACGGACAGAGGTCACCTCCTACCCGACCAGACGTCGGTCGATCGAGACGAGTCAGGAAACAAGACACTTGTCCGGACTGTCACAGAATCCAATCCCGAAAAGTACTCTATCGATAGAGTGTTAGACCCAACGATAGAGATCAATCAAGGGAGTCTAACGGGAACCCCGTAAGTCCGGACCAGGAATGGGATTCGTTACGTCGGATGCGGAGGGACAGGTCAGGGACGAACGATCGTCACCTATACTCTCAGACACAATGAAGAGGTGACCCTCAACGGTAATCCGTGTATTAGAAATCCAAAATTAATAAAGAAATAAAAAGAAGGATCAATACAACGGGAGACTCCAAGGTTCAGAACAGTGTCTGAGTGACCACTCTCACAAAGGACCACAAACCTTTGAAGAGAGAAAAAATTCTGAGGGAAGGGTCCTGCCTAGAGGTAGGGATGGAGAAAACAGAGAAAATAGAAAATATAAAAAAGGATGGAGGAAAACTTCTGTTACCCGACGGAAAGACCCACGGACTACAGAAGACGGTCGTAAGTCTTCAACAAGGCACCTTAAACGAGTCGCAAGTTTACAAGAAAACTACTTAAACACCCCCTCTTTCACTAGAGGGGTAGGATAAGGAGACGGTAGAATCCTGACGAGGGGTGATAAAGGTCAAAAAATTCTTTAGAGACGTGACAAGAGGTATCACCGACGTGATGAAACGTAAGGGTGGTTGTCACCCAAGGGAAAAGAGGTGTGGGAGAGATCGTAAATAACAAACATCTGTAAAACTATCGTCAGTAAGACTGGTCGTACTATACCATGGAGTGACACCAAAACTAAACGTAAAGAGACTATTACTCACTACAACTCGTGGAAAAGTACATAAACAATCGGTAAAGATACAGAAGAAATCTCTTTACAGACAAATTAAGAAACCGGGTCACGAACTAACCCAGCAAATAAAAAGGCCATAACTACATGTACTCGATTAACATATATAAACTCCAATTAAGAAGTAGTCAATGAAATAAACGATGATAAAAGAGGGTAAGGTAAGACTTCCGACAGAAAAGTGTAACGACTATCAAAGGAAACAACACGTTTTCGAAAATTCAAATTAATCCAGGGTAAACAAATAAAAACGAAAATAAAGGTAATGAGACCCTCCAGCCAGTATCTCCTAGGACGACACTAAATACAGTCTCACAAAACGGACACAAAGGGAGATTCTCAAAATATCAAAGACTAGAATGTAAATATAGAAATTAGGTAAAACTCAAATAAAAACACAAGTGGTAACGTTGCTTTTCTTATTTTACGAATCCTTATTTAGATGGATTTTTTCGTTTTCTGGATATATATCTTTTGATATTTTGTGACTACTTTCTATATTTTTTACTGTGTTTATCTACCGCTTTATATGGTACAAGTAACTAACCTTCTTAGTTATATCACTTTTACTGATATGATGGGTTTCGTTACATAAGTTATGTTAGGAATAGTTCGATGGTTGCCATAAAAAGTGTCTCGATCTTGTTTATTAAAGTTTTAAACGTACCTTTATGTTTTTTGGAGCTTATCGGTTTGGTTTGAACTCTTTCTTCTTACTTTGACCTCCTTAGTTGGACGGACTGAAGTCCGAGATGATGTTTCGGTGTGAGTAGTTCTGTCATACCACGACCGTGTTTCTGTCTTTATATCTAGTTACCTTGTTTTATCTTTTGGGTCTCTATTTAGGTGCGTGGATACCTACGGAATAGAAACTGTTTCCTCCGTTCTTATCTCTTTTCTGTTAGAGAAATTGGTCACCACAACCCTTTTGACCAGTTGGTGCACATTTTCTTACTTTGATCTTGTGAAAGATTGTGGTATGTGTTTTTACCTGAGTTTTACTTAATTTCTAGAAGTAAAAACTTACAACTCAAAATTCCGTTGAAAAGGTGAGACGTGAAATTGAAAGTAGTTCTCCGAGAAGTGAGAGACGGTATTCCCACCACCTGTAAACATATCTATTCCAATAACTATAAAGAGGACCGTTAGAACCAAAGTTATACTTAAAGGTATTAATCATTGTAACAACTCACGTAGTAAAAATAAGGGAAAAGTAAATAAAAACACATGTAAAAATTTCTAAAAAATAACCAATGGTGTTCTAATATTAATTGTTGTATGTAAACGTTGTTAAATCAAATCTCACTATCATTAAACTAGATTAATCGTATCTTTTTTGAGAGGAAGCACCGAATAGGAAGTAATATCTTATAATCGGTCAATATTTTTACTTTAAAATGGTAAAAGTCGTTACACGTAACGGGATTACTTATATTACGGATAACTTTATTTATTGAATTTCTATTTATGAAATCATATAGTGTGCAACTTAGATTTTTTTCGATTGGTTACATATATCCTTTTAGTCTTGTCTGGATCTATATTTTTTATTTGATCAGTAATGATCAACCCTCTCCCTTTCTCCTCCCGTTCTATCCCCATTTCCTAATTTACCATGTTTGACATCACAAATTTTATCTATTCGTAGTTCCTATGTAAATAACATGTCGTGTCCCTTTTATATTGGTAATAGAACATGAATTAAAATTACCAGAAATTAGACATTTTCATGACTTAACACTGTTATATGTGAACTTTGTATACAATAACCCCTAGTTTATATAGAGTTATTTTGTTTCCCTTAGATACCTTACCCTTTGTATAAATGAATGGTATATAGACTATTTCCAAATTAGAGACTTATGTATTTATTGAAGATGTTGAGTTATCGTGTTTTGGAGGTTATTGGACTAAATCTATTACCCAAATCTTGGACCTATCTGTATAAAGGTAACTTCTGTATATTTACTGGTGGTCCATATACTTTTCTATGAGTTGTAGTGATTAGTAGTACTTTTACTTTTAACTTTTGGTATTACTTTAACGTAGAGTGTGGACAGTCTTACGGACAATAAAATTTTTTTACTACATATAAACGTTTTTACACCTTGTAAATTTGTGACAACAACATATACTTTATACTACGATATTTTTTGTCATACTTACAAGGAGTTTTTTGATTTTTATTATAATGGTGTACTAGGTCGTTAGTGAGAAGACTTGTAAATCGGATTTATTAACTTTAGTCCTAGAACTTTGTATACGTGAGGATACAAATAACGTCGTAATAAGAGTTATCGATTCTATACCTTTGATTTGAATTACGAGTAGTTATCCATTTACGGATTTTTATTGTGGCATACATGTATTTTACCTAATAATAACTCGGAATATTCTGGTCTTTTAAAACGATAAACACTGTTGTACCCACTTGAATTCATGTAATTCCATTCACTTGATTAGGTTAGTGTCATCCTTTTTGTGACGTAAAAAGATAAATCTACTTCATAGATATCATCCGTTTGAGTTTTCTTGTTTGTTATTTTACGGTTCCCCACCCACTTGTCCCTTTTTTCCTTCCAAGATTAGTTGTAAATATTTTAAAGTCAATACTTATTGAAGATCTCTAGTTTATATATTATATAGGGTGTGTCTATCATTATGAAAAAACATGTGAATTTTCGTAAAATTTTCATCCAGAGTACAACGCAAGAATAGTTTAAAAAATTTATTTATTTAATCTATTTCGTAAAAATTTTCAGAAGTGAACAAATATAGTAAATCTCAATAGATTTTAACAGTTTACGATTCGTTGGTCTACTTTTGCATTCGAAAAAGACGTTAAAAAAAGAAAACATAAATCTTAATATTCTCTAAAATTTTTAGTAAATTAGATATGATGACTAAAACTCAATCTCTTTTAACTCCGGTTCTTTCAAATCGTTTGGGAGAGTCCAGTAAGTGGTTCAAGGATCTGGGTGTTCGAACCTTAGACTTTAGAACTAACCTATGTAACTTGACAAAGACGTTATACCCATTACCTTTATATTTGGAGTCGGTTTCAATTTATTATGGGTCAATACTTAAAAATCTCAAAATTTATTTTCTATCTTTAAAGATTTTAGTAAAATCTTTACACCTTTGACATTTTAACAGAAATAAATTTGATTGTAATAATTCAAACTTAGTTGTTTCTTACTTTATAAAGGTTTGAATCCGGATTTTGTAAAAGAGACATGAAACATTACAGAGAAATCCCTCGACCTCCTCCACGATTTACGTCGGATTAGTTAACTACCAGTAATCTTATAGGACACCGATTGACTTGGTTAACAGAAAAATGCTGAAGATAATAAAGAAACCAAAATACGTCCATGTTAAATATAAACTAGTACAAAGTTCGAGATATCCAAATTACTCATTA
This sequence comes from Capra ibex, assembly GCA_006410555.1. Lineage (NCBI taxonomy): Eukaryota > Metazoa > Chordata > Mammalia > Artiodactyla > Bovidae > Capra > Capra ibex. The sequence continues at coordinate 18,420,204 of SJYO01029184.1, forward strand.
TAGATTTAAATATCTTATACGTCTTAATTGAAGGTCACAATAGTCTATTATAAAAGATTTTTTATATCTAACGTGGGTAATCTCATTAGTGTTACAAGTGACACCAGAACGTAACACCGTCGACTGTATACCGTTTCATACATAACGACTTCTACCTAAATTCTTTAATCTAATAAACCCTCCTCAAGTTTCCCTTATTCTACTTTACTTTAAAATTCGATGTTGAACATATCGTAGAGTTCAGAGTTTTCTTTTACACAACAATTACTCTATACTAGTTATACTATCGAACTTCAAAATTTTCTTTATTTGAGAGAGACATTTAATCCTAGAACTCTTGAGACACACTCTTTCTCGTTACGTACAAATTCACTCTTACAAAATCTCCAAAAGTAAGAACCCTCGAAAAAGAAAGGAACAACAAATGACCATTCTTCTTTTCTGACGAATTTTGTCCGAACACTTTTATAGACTACAATCTCTAGATCCTTTATGAACGACTGTTTGGGTTCCTGTTCAATAATCCTTCGTTTCTGTGGATTCCCATTGATGAAAATAAAAGGGGTAATAAGAAGTGACGTGTAAGGACTCGAGACATTAAATATTCTTTTGTTGTACTGACTCATTTACTTGTTCTTAGTAACTTCGTATCTATATTTACACATTTTGTCATAGTCCATCTCATCAACGACTGGAACCATTTCAGTCGTAGTTATTACACGAATTACTTGAAATAAACCTCGTCTCACATATTAATCCTATACCTCGTGTTTATGAGGACTCCAACAGTCTTCCTAAACTGTCTCTTGTCCTCAGTCCCTCGTTTCATTTCTGTTAGAGGTCAACCTTTATAAATTACTTCCGTTTCGAGTAGAGACTATGTTACACGTTAAAAAGTAGAAGGGTGCATTTTGGGTACGACAAAGACCTTCTATAAAAACAAGTGGGAAAAGAGGTTAGATGAGTTATGTGTCTAAAAAGACAAAAAAAAAAGGAAACCTCAAATGTGACAAAAATTTTTCCGAACGAATAATTAACTAGTACCCATGAACATTGATGTAAATACAAAAAAACTTTACAACGATTGATAAGGGTAGTGAACGATTAATTTTTTATATATATAGACGTTAAGTTGTACAGTGTCTTTCTTTTATTCGAAATCAGGAGATTCACAGAGTCTCAACTAATTTTCAAGTATTTCTTTAGTATATACCAGACCTGTAAGTTCTAATTTTGGAGGTGTCCTATGTCCTACGAACCCCGACCACGTACCCCTACTAGGTCTCTCTATTATACCCCACCCTTCACCCTCCCCCTAAGTCCTAACCCTCAAACATATGTGGGCACCACCTAAGTACAGTTACATACCGTTTTGGTTATGTCATAACATTTCGTTTTTTTTTTTTATTATTATTTTTTTATTTTTTATTTTTTTATTTTCAGTACGAGTTAAGTTCTTTAAACTTAAATTAAACACATATCAGACGAAGGTTTTAATCGTAGCTCTCATTAAAATCGATCACAAAAAAGAGTATATATCACACTAGAAGGTAAGGTGTATGTGGTATCAAACTACAAAACCAAAACGTGACAAATGAGAGATCAATTTTTCTCTTAAAGATTCAATCCATACGTAAGTACGTCTATACGATTGACAATACTTATTAGTTAGTTGCATAAAAATATTATAGTATGAAGACCTAAAACGTTGTTGGAACCAGTCGTCATACTTTCANGATCCCTTCGGGGGCTCTATCAATGAAAAAAAGATTTTTACCCTTTGACTTTGTACCTCCCCAAATTCCATTGATCAGGTTTTATTCTGTGAATAATTCGTTACCTTGATTCTAACCTACTGGTGTCAGAAAAAACAAACAAACAAACTTACAAAAATAAAAATAAAATAAAATAAAAAATAAAAATGAAATAAATTGAAATGTTATGACATAACCAAAACGGTATGTAACTGTACTTAGGCGGTGTCCACATGTACTCAAGGGTTTGTACTTGGGGGGAGGGTGGAGGGTGGGGTATAGTAGAGAGACCTAGTAGGGACACGTGGTCGGGGTTCGTAGGATATAGGACGTAGGTTGTATCTGACCGCTAAGTAAAGAATGAACTATCATATGTACAAAGTTACGGTAAGAGGGTTTAGTAGGGTGGAAGAGCCAGAGGGAGACTCAGGTTTTCAGACGAGATGTGTAGACACAGAGAAAACGACAGAGCGTATGTCCCAGTAGTAATGGTAGAAAGATTTAAAGTATATATACACAATCATATAACATAACCACAAAAAGAAAGACCGAATGAAGTGAGACATATTAGCCGAGGTCAAAGTAGGTAGAATAATCTTGACTAAGTTTACATAAGAAAAATTACGGACTCATTATGAGGTAACACATATACATGGTATCGAAAGAATAGGTAAGTAGACGTGTCAGTACAATTTTTATATCTTTATTTAGTGTTCTTAGTCACTGTTCTATTATTCCATTTTAACATACCAAATGTTTGTACCCATCTCTCTGTTCTGAAACTACACAAAGAAGTGAAATCAGTAAGAACAAGAAATAAAAAACAAAAGGAGAGGTAGTCAGGAAAGTGTTTCCTGTTTATATAATTTAGACTCACACTTATTCAATAACTATTCGAAAAAGAAAAGGTTTGACTTTAAAATAGTCCTATTTGATATCTCGGTCTCTCTACTGTTATACCCATTCTTTATAGAAATGTGTGATTTTAATAACGAAGAGACTAGGACCTTACTGTTTGTACCTCGCTCTTTCTCTCTCTTATCCTGTTCCAATGTCGACACCTAAAGGACCTAAGGGAAAGTCCCAAATCTTTCTTCCTTTTAAGTTGTTATTGTCGTTGTTATTTGAACGTCACCTCATTTCCATATGTTTATTGAAACTGTTTTAAATTCTTTTAATCCTACAAAGAACGAAAAGACGAGTATGGTACCTATGAGATATTCGAACACGAGTTGTGGTAAACGTAGATTATACCGTGTCAATGTCATTCAATGGAGCTCAATTCTTCTCCGTAACCCAAGTATCTGAATTCCGGTCCGGAATGTGAATTTGAACCACGTTCATTTCGTTGATTCTTCTGAAACCAGGATTTTCCTGTGGTTCTACTGGTTTTGTCACCCGTTTTATCGTGTATAGAACCGGGTATTGCCTCATCCTCATTCACCCGAGCCCATTAAGTTTCTTTTATAACACTTATGTCTCTGTGTGTCCATTTAGTTTCTGTTGTATCACTCATGTCTATCGTAGTTTACAGAGAAGGGATTTTGTTACTCTTATAAATATATTTGAAAGAGGAAAAGGGTCTACGGTAGGATCCTTCCTTGGTCACGTCTCGCACGGGTGACTATTCCCATTCTTTGAGGAGTGTTGACTTAAAATATTCCTTCATTGACTCCAAACTAGATCTGTCTCGACAGTGTTGTAAACTTAAGACGACCTCTTTCCTTAATAAGTTGAACTCATATTCCGTTACCTGATCTTATTCTACAGACGAGATCCTCTTCACTCCGAACTGTCTCTGAAACAGAAGTCAATGTAGTTTATTTATAAAAAAATAATTAAAGATGAGTAGTCTCAAATCTTATAAAATTAAAGGTATATTATAGACATAATTTATATATTGAAACTCGTAAGTTTTATATACGGTACGTACCGGTTTTCGTTATGACGAAAGTGAAACAATTACGTATTAAATCTCTCTGATTACAAAGAACTTTATTCTTACGTCATGTCAACCTGTATTTAATAGGAAAAATGGGTACCAATAATAGGAACGTCGTCCAGAAGTAACGAGGTTTCTAGACACTTGATTCAAGTTATGTCCCCCTCTACAAAGATCCCCTTATAAAAAAAGGTTACTAAGGAACAAAAAGTAAAGTTTTTGTTATTAAACTTAACGACGTTTAGTTCCTTTCGAAGAGTAAAAACCGATAAGTCAATTTCTTCACAATAGTACACAATTGTAAACGGTGATATTAAAACGTCAATCTTTATACTCAAAACAGATACTGATACCTCTTAGTTAGGGAACCAGACGTTCCTTTAGTTTCGTCAGTCAGGATTTCCTTTAGTCAGGACTTATAAGTAATCTTCCTGTCTACGACTTCGACTTAAAGGTTATCAAACCGGTGGACTACACTTCTTGACTGAGGAATCTCTTCTGGGGCTACGACCCTTTCTAACTTCCGTCCTTCTCTTCCCCTGTTGTCTCCTCCTCTACCAACCTATGGTAATGGCTGAGTTACCTGTAATCAAACTTGTTCGAGGTCCTCAACCACTACCTGTCTCTTCACCCAACGTTTCTCAGTCTGTACTGACTCGTTGGTTTGACTTGACTGACTACCTCACTGTTTAGTTCGGAAGTAGTCAGTCTCAATAGGACATGTGGATTAGTTCTGCACTTTTTACTCCCTCTCTCCCTTCAGTATTTACAGAAATCTTAAACTTCATACTTTTAGACTCCTTTATTTACACCGTAATTGGTTTTACTCTTATTACCCCTTTCTTGGTGATGTCGAAGAGATATTGTTTATCCTTTCACAGTTCTAAACACCCTGGTTCTTTTGAATATACTGAGATGTCGAGTACTCCGTCAGTAAAGATCTAAGAATACGATCGTAGAGAGGTGACTCAAGTATATGATATGGAAAGGTGGGTCGTCTGGACGTGAGATGTTGTCTACGTACTGATATAGATTTTAAAACATCATTTGACCGGACATCGACTGGAACCTGCACCCCATTGAGGAGAACCGAGGAGTGCACAGACTCCAGTCCCCGTCATCGGTTCTCACGGTCCGACGCTGTCGAGTCCTTGCCGGTTCTCCTCTACGGGGTGTAAGCTCCAGTCCCTACCACCGGTCCTCCTCGATGGGGGGCGGGCTCCGGTCCCCGCCACTGACTCTCCTTTTTTTGGAGTAGGTTCCTCGACACCGACACGTCCGTGTCCTCCCGGATCTCCTCGATGAGGTACAAGTTCCAGTCCTCCCCGCCTCCACTCCTCTATGGGGAGCAGGTTCCATTCCTCGTCGCCGACACGAAACGAACTCGTCGGCACTTCTCTATGGGGTACGGGTTCCATTCTCTTTGGGTTCATTCTACCATCCACAACGTTCTCCCGTAGTCTCCCGTCTGTGTGACTTTGGTATTAGTGTCTTTTGTTCAGTTAGATTATTGTTATCCTGGTGTCGGAACAGATTGAGTTACTTTGATTCGGTACGGGGCACCCCGGTGGGTTCTACCTGTCCAGTACCACCTCTCCAGACTGTCTTACACCAGGTTACCTCTTCCCTTATCGTTTGGTGAAATCATAAGAACGGAACTCTTGGGTTATTGTTATACTTTTCCGTTTTACTATCCTATGACTTTCTCCTTTAGGGGTCCATTCATCCACGGGTTATACGATGACCTCTAGTCACCTCTTTATTGAGGTCTTTCACTTCCCTACCTCGGTTTCGTTTTTGTTATGGGTCCACACCTACACTGACCACTATCTTCGTTCCAGACTACGACATTTCTCGTTATAACGTATCCTTGGACTTTACAGTACAGGTTCTTATTTCCGTTTAACCTTCACCAGTTTGTCTTCTACCGTTCTCACTTTCAGTTGTAAGATCCTTAGTCACTTGATTTTACCTGACCTTACCCACTTAAATTGAGTCTACTAGTAATATAGATGATGACGTCCGTTCTTAGGGAGTCTTCTTTACCTCATCGGTAGTACCAGTTGTCTTCTCAGGCTTTACGTCATGAACTTACGTTAGAGTTTTTACTGTCTTACTAGAGACAAACAAAGGTTCGTTTGGTAAGTTATAGTGTCATTAGGTTCAGATACGGGGTTAGTCATTACGACTTCTTCGACTTCAACTTACCAAAATACTTCTGGATGTTCTGGAAAATCTTGATTGTGGGATTTTTCTACAGAAAAAGTAATATCCCCTGTGCTCACGTTTTCATCCTTCAGTTCTTTGTGCACCTCCTTGTCCGTTTAAACCGGAACCTTACACCTTACTTCGTCCCGTTTCTGATTATCTTAAAACGGTTCTCTTACGTGACCAGTATCGTTTGTGGGAGAAGGTTGTTGTGTTCTCTTCTGGGATATATACCTATAGTAGTCTACCAGTTGTGTATTTAGTCTAACTAATATAAGAAACGTCGGTTTCTACTTCTTCGAGATATGTCAATCGTTTTTGTTCTGGTCCTCGACTGACACCGAGTCTAGTACTCGAGAAATAACGGTTTAAGTTAACTTCTTTCATCCCCTTTGGTGTTCTGGTAAGTCCATACTGGATTTAGTTTAGGGAATACTGATATGTCACCTTCACTCTTTATCTGAATTCCCTGACCTAGACTATCTATCTCACGGACTACTTGATACCTTATTCCAAGCACTGTAACATGTCCTCTGTCCCTAGTTCTTGTAGGGGCTCCGTTTCTTTACGTTTTTTCGTTTTACCGACAGACCCCTCCGGAATGTTTATCGACACTTTTGTTCTATTCACTTTTCGGTTCCTCTTTTTCTTTCTACATTCGTAGACTTACGTCTCAAGGTCTCTTATCGTTCTTCACTATTCTTTCGGAAGGAGGCGTTAGTTACGTTTCTTTATCTCCCTTTCCTGTCTTACCCTTTCTGATCTCTAGATAAGTTCTTTTAACCTCTATGGTTCCCTTGTAAAGTACGTTTCTACCCGAACTATTTCCTGTCTTTACCATACCTTCGTCTTCTATAATCCTTCTCCACCGTTCTTATGTGTCTTCTTGACATGTTTTTTTTAGAAGTGATGGTTCTATTAGTGCTACTATACTAGTGAGTGGATCTCGGTCTGTATGACCTTACACTTCAGTTCACCCGGAATCTTTCGTAGTGATGCTTGTTTCGATCAACTCCACTACCTTAAGGTCAACTCGATAAAGTTTAGGACTTTCTACTACGACACTTTCACGGCGTGAGTTATACGGTCGTTCAAACCTTTTGAGTCGTCACCGGTATCGTGACCTTTTCCAGTCAAAAGTAAGGTTAGGGTTTCTTTCCGTTACGGTTTCTTACGAGTTTGCTGGTGTGTCAAAGTGAGTAGAGTGTTCGATCATTTCATTACGAGTTTTAAGAGGTTCGGTCCGAAGTCGTTATACACTTGGTACTTGAAGGTCTACAAGTTCGACCAAAATCTTTTCCGTCTCACTGGTCTCTAGTTTAACGGTTGTGGGCGACCTAGTATTTTTTCGTTCTCAAGATTTTTTGGTAGATAAAGATGAAATAACTGATACGGTTTCGGAAACTGACACACCTGGTGTCATTTGACACCTTTTAAGACTTTCTCTACCCTTATGGTCTGGTAGACTGGAAGGAGAACTCTTTGGATATATGTCCAGTCCTTCGTTGTCAATCTTGACCTGTACTTTGTTGTCGGACCAAGGTTTATCCTTTTCCTCCTGCAGTTCAGACGTATAACAGTGGGACGAATATACGTAGTACTCTTTGTGACCCGACCTCCTTTGTGTTCGACCTTAGTTCTAACGACCCTCTTTATAGTTCTTAGAGTCTATACGTCTACTGTGGTGGGAATACCGTCTTTCACTTCTCCTTGATTTTTCGGAGAACTACTTTCACTTTCTCCTCTCCCCTTTCCAACCGAATTTCGAGTTGTAAGTCTTTTACTTCTAGTACCGTAGACCAGGGTAGTGAAGTACCCTTTATCTACCCCTTTGTCACCTTTGTCCCAGTCAGAAATAAAACTCCCCGAGGTTTTAGTGACGTCTACCACTCAAATCGGTACTTTCATTCCCTGCGAATGAGGAAAATTCTTTTCAATACTGGTTGGATTTATCGTATAATTTTTCGTCTCTGTAATGAAACGGTTGTTTCCAGGCAGATCAGTTCCGATGCCAAAAAGGACACCAGTACATACCTACACTCTCAACCTGACACTTCTTTCGACTCATGGTTTCTTAACTACGAAAACTTGACACCACAACTTCTTCTGAGAACTCTCACGGAACCTGACGTTCCTCTAGGTTGGTCAGGTAAGATTTCTAGTTGGGACCTGTAAGGAACTTTCCTTACTACGACTTCGACTTTGAGGTCATGAAACCGGTGAGTACACTTCTCAATTGAGTAACCTTTTCTGAGACTACGACCCTCCCTAACCCCCGTCCTCCTTTTCCCCTGCTGGCTCCTACTCTACCGAACGACCGTAGTACCTAAGCTACCTGCACTCAAACTCACTTGAGGCCCTCTACCACTACCTGTCCCTCCGGACCGCACGACGCTAAGTACCCCAGCGTTTCTCAGCCTGTGCTGACTCGTTGACTTGATTTGACTTGACCGGAGACCGACAACAAATTTATTAAGGAAAATAAAGAGAAAGGAAACCTGTCACGTTTTAATTTCGACAGACTCTTTGACATTTTTAACGGTCTACAAATATATACAAGAAAACACCAGAAAGTCCTTCTTTAACAAAGAGTTTCTTTTAATCTTACAAAAGACACTTTTGTAAAGACAAGAAATTTTTCAACGGATTTAACTAACACGAAGGGGTATAAAAGGATCTACACTCTTCGTCCTGTTAGGAAACCGACACACGTACGAACGAGTCACTGAAGTCAGAATAGACCGACAAACGTTGCGATACCTGAATTGGGTGGACCGAGGAGAGAGGTACCCTAAGAGGTCCGTCTTTATGATCTCATACAACGGTACGGGAGGAGGTCCCCTAGGAGAGTTAGTTCCTTAGTGTGGGTGTAGAGGACCCAGAGGACGTGACGTCCACCGAAGAATTACGACTCGACGATCCCATCGGGATTAGGAAACCAAGGTACTAGAAATACTTACTCCATGGTCACCCATTGTCGGAAGTCGTATAGACACTCTATCTGATATGACTACTCATCTATCCAACCCAATCACTTCTTAGTATACCATGAAAACGACAACAAAGAAGACTGTAATAGAGGTACGGATTAAAGTACTTCAATAACAGGTCGAATCTTTACAGGAGTAAAAATCGGTGAAGAGGTTCTATACATCTCTCAAAAAGTTATCTAATTTATGTAAGGTAAAGGGACAGTGGTAAAGAGTTATCTTTAAATCTCTAAGCATCGAATGAATGACGTAAAGAAGTTTATAGTCCGTATCACAATACGGACCCTTAAACTATCCCTAAATAAAGTACATTAAACGGTTTACGTTAAACGAAGGTGTCCTTCTTTTAGTTTACACCTCTGTCTTTTCCTTCATTATCATCTTCATCCCATTACCTTTCTTATCGTCAACGCAGTCAACTCATGAGACCCTTCTTCTACGACTTCCTCTTCATCTTTATCCTATCCCAACCACTCCCTTATTATAGACACTTATACCTTCATCCTCCCTCAGTCTAAACCGTCCTTTTTGGAAATCTGATGTTACGTCTAGACTGTAGACACTTTACTTCTTTCCTCCTGTATTCTGACTCTTCTCTCTGGGAGTCTAGTATAGTACGTCTTGACGACTTCAGAACAGGTTCGGTCTTCCCTCAACGGTTCTTTTCTAAAGGACAAACTTTCTATGGTATAACCAGTATTCTCCGGTAAGAGTAATTGTTGTAGTGGTAAGAATCATGACCGAAACCAGATTAGTCTTTTTCACGTTTGAGAACAAATGGAACAGTATAGTCTTACTACAGTAATTACACTGTTTATTTATACTACAAGACGTCACATATTCCGACAGAAGTCTAATATGATACTGTTTCCTACCTTTTCAATGGTTTCGGGACTCTCCTTCAACACTTACATATAATAATAGACAAGATACACTAATACTTAACAAAGACTAGAGGATTGACCTTATCTTTTTCTCGTGTAAACGATTTATTTATCGAGGTGTGGTACATGGATATGATACGACACAACATGAGTCAGTATAGACTAACAAACGTTGAGGTACCTTACATCGGGTGGTTCGAGGAAACAGGTACCTTAAAAGGTCTGTTCCTATTACTTCGTCCAACAGTAAAGGATAAGGACCTCTAGAAGGACTAGGTTCCTAGTTTGTACTCAGAGAACGTAGAGGACGTAACCGGTAATGGTGATGTGGTGGATCCTTTTGGGTGGTACATGAACCCAGAGATGATTGCATGAGATCGTTTCTATGGTGTGTACCATAACCGTCCATAATAAAAGTTAATGATAAATGAACTCGAATAGAGATGTCAGTACATACTGAGAAACACTGGGATACCTAACATCGAGCGGTCCGAGGAGATAGGAACCCTAAGTGGTTCGTTCTTATGAACTTCTCCAACGAGACGGGAGGAGGTCCCCTAGAAGGGTTACGTTCCTGAATTAGACGCAAAAATACAGAGGACGTAACCGTACGTCCAAGAAATAGTGATCGTACTCTCTACCTCTTAGTAGTAGGGATACCTACAATTACTTGAGTCTAGACACTGACGGAGATAACGGATCTCGGGACAGAACGTCTCTTCTCGGTAGTGACTTCACGAATCACTTCGGACCACTGGGAGAGTGATCGTGTAAGTACCATCAAAGTTACTCACAACACAGGAGACCCTATATTAGGAGACGTCCCAGTAGACCAGAGTGTATTATATATATAAATATAAAGTTGTCTAAATGAAATGACTCGGAGGAATTAAGAAAGGAATAGTGATCGATCTCGTTAAGTCTATAAGGGTGAAGGGACTCGTAATCAGTAGTAAAAGAGATTAGATCTCTGATAAAATCTTCACTCATACGGAATAGACGACCTCCGGAATAGTCCATAATCTATTTCGAAATAGAACTCTCTCTGAGTTTCTGTTTGGTAAGAGGAAATACATCAAAATAGTAGACTCGGTAATTAGTTTGTGGCGTTATTTTTAAGGCAGTGGAGGTGATTGAAAGAAGTATCACTATGAAGGATTCTGGGTGAACTGAAGTGTAAGGTCCTACAGACCGAGATTCACTCACTATTGTGGTAGCACTAATAGACCCAGTACTTCTAGAAAAAAACATGTCAAGAAGACACATAAGAATTGTGGAGAAGAATTATAGAAGACGAAGACAATCAAGGTATTGTAAAGACAGGAAACAACACGGGTAAAAACGTACTTAAAAAGGGAACCATAGAGAATAAAAGAACTTCTCCAGAGATCAGAAAGCGTAAGACAACGAAAGGAGATAATGAAACGTAACTAGGGGCTCCTTCCGAAAGAATAGAGAGGAACGATAAGGGACCTTGAGGTGTAAGTTTACCTATATAGAAAGAAAAAGAGGAAACGAAAAGTGAAGAGAAAGAAGAAGAAGAAGAAAAAAAAAAAAATTTGTCCATAAACATTACGGACGAGTCTCTTGGTAAAACGAAAAAATGTCAAGAAAAAGAACTCCTACCAGAACTAGGGACAGAGGACATGTTACAGTACTTGGAGTAAGGTATCAAGTAGTCCTTGAGACAGATAGTCCAGATCAGGGAATTTATATAAACAGTGAAGGTGACATATTTCCTAAACTAAATCCAGTATGGACTTACCAGATTACCAAAAGGGATGAAAGAAGTTAAATTTAGACTTAAACCGTTATTCTTCAAGTACTAAACTCGGTGGTAGTCGAGGGTCAGAACAAAAACGACTGACATATCTCGAAGAGGTAGAAACCGATGTTTATTATATTAGTTAGACTAAAACCACAACCGGTAGACCACTACAGGTACACATCTCAGAAGAGAACACAACAACCTTCTTCCATAAAAGATACTGATCACGCTGCACTTGGGACTTGAAGGTCTACGTGTTCGACCAAAATCTTTTCTGTCACCTTGGGTTCTAGTTTAACGGTTGTAGACGACTTAGCAACTTTTTCGTTCTCAAGGTCTTTTTTTTTTTTTAGAGAAAGACGAAATAACTGATACGGTTTCGGAAACTGACACACCTAGTGTTTGACACCTTATAAGAATTTCTCTACCCTTATGGTCTGGTGGACTGGACGGAGAACTCTTTGGACGTACGTCTATTCCTTCGTTGTCAATCTTGACCTGTACCTTATTGACTAACCAAGGTTTATCCTTTTCCTCTTGTAGTTCCGCCATATAACAGTGGGACGAATAAATTGAATATACGACGGATATAGTACTCTTTACGACCCGACCTTCTTCGGGTTCGACCTTAGTTCTAACAGTACTCCTTATAGTTATTGGAGTCTATACGTCTACTGTGGTGAGAATACCGTCTTTCACTTCTTCTTGATTTCTCGGAGAACTACTTTCACTTTCTCCTCTCACTTTTTCAACTGAATTTCCAGTTGTAAGTCTTTTGCTTCTAGCACCGTAGACTAAATTCTTAATCTTCACGACTAAGAATTATCCTTCCACACTTAGTGGAAAAACTCATGGTTCCCTAAATTCCATAAACTTCTCAGTTGGAGTAGACCCAATGCGTGGGTCTAAAGGAACATGGTACTTAGTATCAGGGTCCCAAAGGGTTGCTCCTAGGTTTAGAAAAATATCACCAGAACGAAATCAGTACGGAAGTTTAGTAATAAAATAGAACTCCTAAATTAAAAAAGACAGATGAGGGATCCCTCTATAATATCGATGAAACACCTGATGGTTTTTCCGGAAAACCAGAAATGTAAAGCAAAAATTAACAAATAATTGACGGGAAACATTTCGTAGTCACATTCAATCATTTTTTAGTTGGTTAAAACCACATAAATATGTGTAAATAAAGAGTTTAGGAGATGAAACGTTCTTTGTTTTAGTAATGTGTCCACTTCTGTTAAAATAAGTATCCTTGAAAGAGGATTAAATAGTAATTACTTATAAAATCTTTAACACAGTGTTAGAAGACCGTCCTTGAGAGACACAGGTTATATGTTACTTTTGGTGTTAGTGTCTTTTGATTAGTTTGACTAGTGTACCTGGTGTTGAAACAGATTAAGTTACTTTTGTACTCAGTACGGTACATCCCGGTGTTTTCTAAATGCCCAGTACCACCTCTCAAGATTACTTTGCACCAGGTGACCTCTTCCCTTACCGTTTGGTGAAGTCATAAGAACGGAACTCTTGGGGTACTTGTCATACTTTTCCGTTTTTCTATACTGTGACTTTCTACTAAAGGGGTCCAGTCATCCACGGGTTATACGATGACCTTTTGTCACCTCTTTATTGAGGTCTTTCTTACTTCTCTACCTCGGTTTCGTTTTTTGTTGTAAGTCAACACCTACACTGACTACTACCTTTATGTCAAGTTACGACATTTCTTGTTGTAACGTATCCTTGGACCCTACAATAGAGGTACTTAGTTCCGTTTAATCTTCACCAGTTTGTCCTATACCGTTCTCACTTGTAGTTGTAAAATCCTTAGTTACTTCATTTTACCTGACCTTGCCCACTGAAATTGAGTCTTCTGGCAATATAGATGATGACACCCGTTCTTAGGGAATCTTCTTTACCTCACCGGGAGTATCAATTGTTCTCAGGTTTTACGTCATGAACCCACGTTAGAGTTTTTACTGTCTTACTAGAGACAAGAAAAGGTTCCGTTTGGTAAGTTGTAGTGTCATTAGGTACAAATACGGGGTTGGTGATTACAACTTCTTCACCTTCAACGTGTCAAGAGACTTCTGGATGTTCTGGAAGATCTTGATTGTGGTTTTTTTTTTTTTTTTCTACAGGAAAAGTAGTATCCCCTGACCTTACGTTTTATCCTTCAGTTCTTTGTGGACCTCATTGTTCGTTTAAACTGAAACTTCATGTCTTACTTCATCCCGTTTCCGATTGTCTCAAAACGGTAGTGACCAGTATCGTTTGTGGGAGAAGGTTGTTGTGTTCTCTTCTGAGATGTGTCTGTAGTGGTCTACCAGTTATTACCTTTAGTCTAACTAATATAAGATACGTCGGTTTCTACATCTTCGAGATATGTCAGTCGTTTTTGTTTTGGTCCTCGACTGACACCGAGTCTAGTACTTGAGGAATAACGGTTTAAGTCTGAATTTAAGTTCTTTCATCCTTTTTGGTGACCTTGTAAGTCCATACTGGAGTTATCTAAGTTCCCTAATCTAGACTATTTGTATCACGGACTCTTGATACCTGTCTCCAAACATTGTAACATGTCTTCCGTCGCTAGTTCGGGTAGGGGTTCTTTTTATTTACGTTTTTCCGTTTTATCAACAGACTCCTCCGGAATGTTTCTCGACTCTTTTCTTCTCTTCACTTTCGTTTCATCTTTTCCTTTCTATATGGGTAAAGTTACGTCTCAAGGTAAACTTACGTCTCAAGGTTTCTTATCATTCATCTCCATTCTTTCGAAAGGATTCACTAGTTACGTTTCTTAATCTCCTTTTGTTATCTTACCCCTTCTGATCTCTAGAGAAATTCTTTTAATCTCTATCGTTCCCTTGTAAAGTACGTTTCTACCCGTGTTATTTCCTGTCTTTACCATATCTGGATTGTCTTCGTCTCCTATAATTCTTCTCCACCGTTCTTATGTGTCTGTTTGATATATTTTTTGTAGAAGTACTGGTGCTACTACACTAGTGATTCGATCTCGGTCTGTCGGACCTTACGTTTCAGTTCACCCGGAATCCTTCGTAGTGATGTTTGTTTCGATCACCTCCACTACCTTAAGGTCAACTAGATAAAGTTTAAGATTTTCTTCCAGGATACTTTCACAACGTGAGTTGTACAGTCGTTTAAACCTTTTGAGTCGTCACCGATGTCATGACCTTTTCTATTCAAAAGTGAGGTTAGGATTTCTTTCCGTTAGAGTTTCTTACAAGTTTGATGGTGTGTTAACGTGAGTAGAGTGTGTCATCGTTTCATTACGAGTTTTAGGAGGTTCGGTTCGAAGTGGTCATGTACTTAACACTTGAAGGTCTACAAATTCGACCAAGTCTTTTCAGTCTCCTTGGTCTATAGTTTAACAGTTGTAGGTAACCTAGTATCTTTTTCGTTCTCTCAAGGTCTTTTTTTATATAAAGACGAAATAACTGATATGGTTTCGGAAACTGACACACCTAGTGTTGTTTGACACCTTTTAAGACTTTCTCTACCCTTATGGTCTGGTGGACTGGACAGAGGACTATTTAAACGAACGTCCACTTCTTCGTTATCAATCTTTACCTGTACCTTGTTAACTATCCAAGGTTTAGTTCTTTCCTCATGAAGTTTCGACATTTAACAGTAAGACGAATAAATTGAATATACATCTCATGTAGTACACTTTACGACTCGACCTACTTCGTGTTCGACTTTAGTTCTAACGGTCCTCTTTATAGTTATTGGAGTCTATACGTCTACTGTAGTGGTAATACCGTCTTTCACTTCTTATTGATTTCTCGGAGAACTACTTTCACTTTCTCGTTTCACTTTTTCAACCGAATTTCGAGTTGTAGGTCTTTTGATTCTAGTACTGAAGGCTAGGGTAGTGAAGTACCGTATATCTACCCCTTTGGAACCTTTGTCACTCTCTGAAATAAACACCCCCAAGGTTTTAGTGACGTATACCACTGACGTCGGTACTTTAATTTTCTACCAACGAGGAACCTTCTTTTCAATACTGGTTGGATCTGTTGTATAATTTTTCGTCTCTGTATGAAAAGTTGTTACCAGGTAGATCAGTTACGAGACCAAAAAGTTTATCAGTACATACCTACACTCTTAACCTGATATTTCTTTCGATTCACGGTTTCTTAAGTACGAAAACTTGACACCAAAACCTCTTCTGACAACTCTCAGGGAACCTGAGGTTCTTCTAGGTTGGTCAGTTAGAATTTCTTTTAGTCAGGACTCATAAGTAATCTTCCTGACTACGACTACGAAATCGAGGTTTAGAAACCGGTGGATTACACTTCTTGACTGAGGAACCTTTTCTGGGACTACGACACTTTATAACTTCCGACCTCCTCTTCCCCTACTGTCTCCTACTCTACTAACCTACCGTAGTGACTGCATTACCTGCACTCAAACTCATTCAAGGTGCTCAACCACAACCTGTCCCTTCGGACAACACGACCTCAGGTACCCCAACGTTTCTCCGTCCGTACTGATTCGGTGACTTGACTTGACTCGACTTGACTATACAGGTTCATGCAGTAATGACCAACTATGTTTAACTACAGATACAGATATCCTTTGGTTGTGTGACCTATTAACTTGGACAAGGTGTGTAAATCTTTTTAAATGTCTTCTAAAAGGTCAAATTATTAAATCCCGATCTTATCAGTTTTTAGTCAAGAAAATTTACCCAAGGTATTCTAAAAAATATCTATACGTACTTTCGTCTTATAATGGTGTAAGTCAAGTGTAATAGACTTATTTACATTGTAAGTGGAAAAAAATTTTTTTCTGATAAAAAATCTCGTCAAAATACAAATGTTGTTTTAACTCTCCTTTTATGTCTCGTAAGAGTATATAGGGGATGTAGGTACGAACACGAAGTAATAGTTATAATAGTTGTCGGAAGGAAGTAATAACTGTAATGAGTGGTTTTATCATGAAAAAAAAAAAAAAAAAAAAATCATTCTTACTGTGTAGGACTAGTGAGTTATAAGTATCAAATGCAATCTCAAGTGAGAACCACGACACGTAAGATACTCAAACCTATTTCATAATACTGTATACGTAATATTATTATAGTCTCATAAAAGTGACGGAATTCTTATGGGACCCGAGGTGAATAAGAAGGGAGTATTGATTGATTGGGTACCGTTGTTACCTAGAAAAATGATAGAACTATCAAAACGGAAAAGGTCTTACAGCTTAACAACCTTAGTGGGTCATCCATCGGAAAAGTCTAACCGTAGAAAGTGAATCGTTATACGATAAATTCCAAGGAGGTACAGAGGTACAGAAAGGTGCCGAACTCTCAAGTAACGAAAAATCACAATTTACTTCAAAACAACAGACTTACATGGTGTCAAATGGATAAGTGGATGACTTCTGTAGAACCTACGAAGATTCAAAACTATTACTATTTTCGACGATATTTGTAAGTGTATATCCCCACACACACACACACACACACACACACACACACACACACACACTTGGATTCAAAAGTCGAGGAAACCTATTTATGGGTCCTCACACTTAAGATCTAAAATACCATTCTCATACAAATCAAAACATTCTTTGGTTATTCGACAGAAGGTTTCACCAGTATACTAAAAAGTGAGGATTCTCGTCATATTCTTACAAGGACAAAGAGAAAACGACAGAGCGTATGTCCCAATAGTAATGGTAGAAAGATTTAAGGTATATATACACAATCATATGACATAACCACAAAAAGAAAGACCGAATGAAGCGAGACATATTATCCGAGGTCAAAGTAAGTGGAGTAATCTTAACTCAGTTTACATAAGAAAGATTACCGACTCATTATGAGGTAACACATATACATGGTTGTGCACATATGGACACCACTTAAGTACAACTACATACCGTTTTGGTTATGTTATAACATTTCATTAATTGGAGGTTAATTTTATTTATTTAAATATAAAAATTTTTTCTTACAACGACAAGGAGGTGTACAAAGGGTCTTAAACCACAACAGTCACAAGACCTGAAACTGGTAAGACAATTATTATCTACACGTCACTATGGAGTATTAAAACTAAACGAAAAAGGATTATTTTTTATTGTACCTTGTAGGAAAGTGCACGAATAAATAGATCCATAAATAGACACATAGAAGAGGGTACTCCACAGACATTTTTAGAATCGTCGCACGTACGGACGAGTCAGTACAGATTGAGAACACTGGGATACCTGACATCGGGTGGTCTGAGGAGATAGGTACCTTAAGAGGACCGTTCTTATGACCTCACCCAACGACACTGGAGGAGGTCCTCTAGAAGGACTGAGTCCCTAGATTTGGTGCAGAGGACACAGAGGACGTAACCGTCTCCCTAAGAAATGGTCACTCGACGGTCCCTTCGGGACAATTTCAGGATCCAAGTGAAAAATTAGTCATACAAACAAAAGAATAAAAACTCAAAATTTCTAAGAAACATATAAGACCTAAATTCAGGAAATAGTCTACACAAAAAACGTTTATAAAATAAGATCTGGCACCGAACAGGAAATTCAGAGAATTATGACAGAAAGTGTCTCGTCTTCAAGAATTAACATCAGTTCAGGTCGATCAAGTGGTTAGTAAAGAAAGTACGACACGGAAACTATAACATAAATTTTTCCGTTATCGTATGAATTCCAGTAGATCAAAAAGAGGATACAATATAGAAGGTTCTCGAAATATCAAAATATAAAATATAAATCCAGATACTAGGTGAAACTCAATTAAAACACTTTCCAAATTCCGATTATAGATCTAAATAAAAAACGTACATATACAGATCAACAAAGTCGTAGTAAACAACTTCTCTGATAGAGTGAGGTAACGTTGTAAGTGGAAGAAACCATTAAATCTAAATCGAAGTCACTAACGTCATCTTTAACCATGAGATAAGACAGTGACGTCCATTATTGACGTAAAGAGAAAAGAAAAATAATGTTTAGTTATTACGTTAATTGTATTGTTCGAGGGGTCTCGATAGATACATTAATAACGAAAATATTTCATTTCTTAACGGTGTATTTTACATTTTGTCGAACTTTGTTTTAGTATTTTATTTAAGGTCTTTTGGTGAGGAATCTATTTGTTTTATCACATGAAAAATGTTGATTAGATAAAATTCTAAAACATTCTTGATAATTTCTATCTGATCGTGGTTGTTTTAGTTCCTTGAAATAAGTGACTTTCATAGTTGTGTTAGGTCGGACCCAAGGGTTTTCTTTTACACAGTAGGAAGTCTATACAACTATGGTAGACTCTGGTAATTAAGGAAATAAAACAAATTGAATACCTTTTCGTTGAAATCATGTACTCATTCTTTGATTCTTCAGACTCACACACACATACATACATATATATATATATATATATATATATATATATATATGTGTAT
>SJYO01029184.1:18439551-18633675 GCA_006410555.1 Capra ibex
TCTACACATATTCTCTGTCGGGATAATATATATATATATATATATATATATATATATATATATATATAAGGAAACCTTGTCCGGTTTGCGTCAAAGTAGAGACCCGAAAACGTGAAAGACATGAGAAACGGATATTGGCACCGAAAAAGGGAATTTAGTTATTCCGAAGACGAGTTTACAGTCAAAGAACTCTATATGAAAGACTCCTAGAATAGATTTTGTCGTTGGATGGTGAACGTTTGGAGAATGGTGATAGTTAAAAGAAAATATAGACTGTAGTGGCTTATATGAACAGATAAAACATTGAGGAGGTAATCTTATAGTCAAAGTACTTTTGTCTTGAAAGACAGATAACACAATGAGAACATAGTGATCGTGGTCTCAACGGATGACGATACTTCGATTACTTTGAATTTGAAGTCCCAGAGAGTAAACGTATCCACGGAAAGTTTCGGGACGTACACTAAAAAAATGAATATTAAAATCTCAGAAGAAACGTTTCACCTAGATAGTTTTAATACATTCGAAAATAAAATAAAAACTGACAAGGTACGTTCTAGAATCAAGGGAGTGGTTCCTAGTTTGGACGTTGGGGACGTCACCTTCGAGTCTTAGAATTTGTGACGTGGAAGTCCCTCCAGGGTTAGGACATTCGAAAATCTGGAGTGATTTGGGGACGAATCAAACTGTGAAGTATTCGAGAATTATTTATAAAAGTTTATTTTCTTATTTTTATTTACTTATTATAGAATCCCCTCTCTCCACCCCCTCAAGTCCTACCCCTTGTGCACATGTGGGTTCCACCTAAGTACAACTACATACTGTTTGGGTTATGTTATAACGTTTCATTAATTTTTTTTATAAAGAATCAAAAAAGGAAGTATCATGCAAAACTATTCCTAACTTAAACCAACTTTTCATTTTCTATAATCCACAGGTAACTTCTATATCTTTGTCCTGACAAGACTTCTTATATCTTCTCTATGACCTTCTCGTACTACATCCGAGATTTCCATTTGAAATGTAGTATAAAAAAGGATCACGACCCTATGATTAATTTCGTTTCTACATGTAATATAAATAACGGAATTATTTACCATGAGGTTAATGTTAAGGTAAAGAACTCTGTGTTGGAAGAAAGAGAATGTAAAGGATATTCGATGGGAAAAAATCATATAGGTCCCTTATAGGTATGAAATTCTTTTAGTGACTTCGTACTAACGGAAGAGTAATGACGTGACCCAATGAAGAATGAAAAGGGACACTTTTGTAACAAAAGTGTCAAAAGTTCCGAAAATTCTTTCTAATATCTGAGTTAGTCCTAACACAGTATTTCACCGTAAATGAGTCATCTTTTTATCTACGTATAACATACGTATGGAATATTCCTGTCAATTTATAGATATAATATATATATATTATATGTGTTTGTATAGTATCTACTATATGTACGTTCTCTCTTTCTAAATCGTTCGTGTGGAATTCTAAATAAAAGTGAACAATTGACATCGAGAAGGTATCCTAGTAGACCGAGAAGGACTCAGTAATTATTTCTTAAGTAACCTTTTCCTTTACCATTGGGTGAGGTTATAAGAACGGTGAGGTCATAGGAGACAGGTCTTTAGGATCCCTGTCTCCTCTGACCGCCCGATGTCAGGTACTCTAACGTTTCTCAGTCTGTGTTGAATCGTTGACTTGTTGTTGTTATTTGTATGTTAGTCTGTCTGACACTAAACCTCTTTATGGAGAACTACCTTTACACCGTATTTTACCTCTCACTTCACTGGATCGTTATACCTTACGTCTTAAAACATTCTTTTATTTTAAAGACATATCTCAGTATCAGTGTTTATAAGTTTATTATTTCAGACACTGATTTCCCTTTTTTTTTATTCCTTAAGTATTTTTGCCCGGTTATTATTTTCTCGAACCAATTTATTATGTAATGTGTAATTTATTACCAGTTTTGATCAATGTTATTTTTGATAGATACTTAACTAGTGAGAGTTAAATATCTTCGAGTAGTCGGAACCAAAAATTAGATGAGTTTAACAAAAAACCGGTCATCGTGACGGAGTCCGTTGAAATATAGTTGGACTGTTTTTCGTTATCTTTCAGAACGAAGTCTCCAAAGAGTAACGAATTTCGGTGTTATGAAGAAATTTTCGAGGTTCCACAATATTAATTTTTACATAGTTAACGAATTGAACAGTTGGTTTCCGTCAATAATATTTCGTTATAAAGGGGAGTTTGTCGATCTTAGAGTAACGAGTACACACTACCGTAAATCTCTTTTTTTTATATATTAATTTCACATTTAAATCGAAAACCCTTCTTTTTGGAGTAGTTTCGTAGAGATTTTGGACCTTAGACAAGTGAAAGACCCTTCATATATGATTGAAAAATTATTGGAAATATCCACTTTCACTTTTACAATCAACAAGTCAACACAGACTGAGAAACGCTGGAATACCTGACATAGGACAGTCCGAGGAGACAAGTACCCTAAAAGGTCCGTTCTTTTGACCTCACCCAACGGTAAAGGAAGAGTTCCCTTAGAAGAACTGGGTCCCTAGTTTGGGACTGGATCTCTAGCTTGGGTCCAGAGAGTATGACGCCTGTCTAAGAAATAGTAGACTCGGTGGTCCCTTCGGGATTGTAAATGTTCATTCGTACACGTTCGTGTTAATTGTATGTCTAAAAACTTACACTGAACTCTCCTTCGTACTTCTAATAGAGGTGTTCATGAAGATAACTGAACTCATTGTCATATCGTTAACTTTAACATTGCTATAAAGGAAAATTAGTAAAGTAAGAATAAAATAACAAGAGAACGGGGGAGAAAAAGGAGTTCTTTATATCTGACGTTAATCATCGTATTACTAATTTCTTTATTAATGTGTGGCGTCCGAGTGTAGTGTTATTAAATCCTGTTAAAGTTCGAATATGATGGTACAGTTTAATCGTTTAAGACAATGTTTTTTCAAACATTTCGTTTTAACGGGATAGAAGGAGAATAAGGTGTGGTGGTGGTGGTGGTGGTGTGTGTGTGTGTTTGTTGTGACTACCATTTTCTTGGTAAGAGGATAGAACATATTTTTTTTCTTAATGAAGAGGTATTTAATTTTAAGTTCTTAGTCAAGATGAGGTGACACAAACATGTTTGTTCGACGAAAAGTACCTCTCGAAAATAAAATTAACTTATTGTCTGAGTTGAGTGACGTTTATTAACACAACAATTAGACTGATGGAATGAAACTTGACTTTCACTCCTTTTTGACCAGTTACAATTAGTTAACGGAACCTCCTTGTCTCTCAAGAAAACTGTCTCAACGTATTACCTACTTCGTGTTTTACTCTATTAACCCTCTACAAACAGGATCTCCCACGATTCAAGTATTAATGTTAATTTTTCAAGAGAGTATAGTGTTATAATAGGAAACATTTTTGTATGTGAGACAGAATGAACTGACGTAGTTATATATAAAAAGGTTTGGTTATTACAGGACATGTAGGTATTGGATCGGACTCCAACCTTTTGATTGTTGCTTACATTTATTACGTCTGATAAGTAAAAAAAAAGGATTGTACTCACGATAACGTACGAGTGAGTATCTATCGAGGAACTGTTCTTTTCACTTCTGAAGGAACTTATATGTTTGGATCTCACTGACGTTTTTTTATTTATAAACTTACGAAATTAGGTTTTAAAATTTACAAAATTTTAAAATAAAAAATTTTACAAAGTAAAACATAACTCAATATCATTCAATTGTTTGTTACAACACCATTAAAGTAGACTTGTTACTTCCCTGAGTCGGTATACATATGTACATAGGTAAGAAGGGGTTTGAGGGGAAGGTAGGTCCGATGGTACATTGTGACTCGTCTCAAGGAATATGATATGTCATTCATGAATAATAAATAGCTAAAATTTGTCTGGTCATATATGTATAAGTTGGAGTTGAGGGATTGATAAGGAAGGGGGTTGGAAGGGGGGACGCTGGTATTCAAACAAAAAATTCAGACACTAAGAGAAAGACAATACATTCAAGTAAACATAGAAAAGAAAAATCCAAGGTGTGTATATCCTATAGTATACTATAAAGAGGAAGAGACAGACTGAAGTGAGTCATACTGTTAGAGATCCAGGTAGGTACAACGATGTTTAGATTAATAAAGTAAGAAAAATTACCCACTCATTATAAGGTAACATATATACGTGGTGTAGAAGAAATAGGTAAGAAGACAACTACCTGTAAATCCAACGAAGGTACTGAACTGATAATATTTGTCACGACGACACTTGTAACCCTACGTACGGAGAAAAACCTAGTACAAGAAGAGACCTTATATACGAGTTCTCACACTAACGTTTCAGTATACGATCGAGATAAAAATTGAAAAAAATACCTTTGAAGTATGACAAGAGGTATCACCGATATACTTAAATGTAAGAGTGATTATCACATCCTCCCAAGGGAAAAGAAGTACGGAAGAGGCCACAAATAACAAACACCTAAAAAACTACTACCGGCAAGACCGAACTTACTCCACTATAGAGTAACATCAAAACTAAAAGTAAAGAGATTATTAATAACTACAACTTGTAGAAAAATATACGGAAAACCGGTAGACATACAGAAGAAACCACTTTACAGATAAATCCAGAAGACAGGTAAACAACAAAAAAGGTTGTAAAATTTAGACACAACAAAGTCCCAATACAAAATATTTGAGATTTTAAAGGTTCACTTCCGAATATATAATCCTACAAACTTTTAAGTATCCGTCTATTTATTAAAAAGTCTCTATGAAATATATTTCTACCATTATCAAGTTATAGAACAAAGGAAGTTCTTTTAGTTTCGTAAAACAACCGTCGAGAAACTCTAGACAGTATATCAGTTGTGTATTAGGGAATTGTTTTAGTCTCAATAATTATATAACGTAATACTATAACAAAAAAAAAGTGTCGAATATTTTGTGAAAACAACCAAACTCTGAAGTTCTCGTGGAACCTACTTTAGACTTTGACCAAGGGTATGTCCTCTCTCTTTTCTCTTTCTCCGACGGGTGGAGTCTAACCGTCCACCTTTAAAATTATTTGTTCCCTTTAATGTATGGTTGAATAGGATCCACTAGTATTCTACTCATCTAGAGACGTAGTCGGGAGGTCTTAGAATTCTCAAATTTATCTCCTGAATTATCCAAAACAACAACAAGTCAGGGAGTCAGTACAGACACAGGTTGACAAACGTTGAGGTACCTAACATCGGGTTCTTCGTAGGGACAGGAAGTGAGAGAGGGTCTCAAACAAGTTTGAGTACAGGTAACTCAGTCATTACGGTAGGTTGGTTGAGTAGGAGACGACGGGGGAAGAGGAGGACGGGAGTCAGAAAGGAGTTTAATCCCAGAAAAGGTTACTCAGTCGAGAAACGTAGTCCACCGGTTTATAACCTCGAATTCGAAACCGTAGTCAGAAAGGTAACTTATAAGTCTCAACTAAAAGAAATCCTGACTGACTAAAATCAGTGTATGAATCAAGTTTATCAGACTTATTGTTTATTGTGGACTGAGTAAGTTCCGACACACGAACTTCATTGAGGTTGTCGTCCTTGACACCCGTCTTATATGTAAGGTTCCTGTCCCATCTCCTACTCCCTGTAGACTAACGGGTCCAGGTCGAGAGTCTAGTTTGCTGTCAAAACAGGTGACAATTAGAAGAGGTTGTTTAAGTAAACGTTGATAGAATACTTCATTCATTTCCACCGAAGTAGTAAAGGCAGGTGACATATCAACCCTTTTAATCTCAAATCAGTCATCCATGGTCCTTCTTTTAAACTTAAGGTCGGAAGTGAGAGGTTTAGATCACGAATAAAAGGATGTGTCACAATTCTTTATTATTAAGTTTTCGGTTTTTTCTTTCAATTCTCCCAAATTTTGGTGTTTTGTCCGTGGGCAAAGGAAAACGTTCGGTAAGTAAATAATCAAAAAAAAAAAAAGTGTTCAAAGTTTCCCGATTACTACGTACAGTATTACGAGTCGACTCACTTACCAGACATGTCTAATATGTTTTTCAGATAAAATTAAATTTATAAATACTAAGTGTAAAGACGGTTCTGTATAAGAGGACAACCAGTTATTTGGGAATTGTTAATGGAATTCTTCCAAAATGACACCAAAATGAGACTTTGTTATCAATAGTCTCTTTTTTCGTACAAGGTTCTTAGTTCCGAGTCTGTCTTTACCCCTGTGAGTCTTTAAACTATTATGTAGTTGTGACTTCGAAAGTAATAACAAAGTTTCAAATTCACGATAGATTTAGCATGATAAAAGTCCCATTGATTCATTTCACGAAAATTTTTTTCTTATAAATTACGTAGGTTCGTCTTAAAGTTCTACGAATAAATTGTGATCCTAACTTTCTTTTGTATCTGTCGTAGATGCGGTTGGTGAGATAAAAAAAAAGAAAAAAAATGAAAAAAATTTAAAAAAAATTAACAATAAAAATGAAATAAAATGAAATGTTATGACATAACCAAAACGGTATGTAACTGTACTTAGGTGGTGCCCACATGTACGCAAGGGTTTGTACTTGGTAGGAGGGTGGAGGGAGGGGTATTGTAGAGAGACCCAGTAGGGACACGTGGTCGGGGTTCGTAGGACATAGGACGTAGTCTGTATCTGACCACTAAACAAAGAATGTACTATCATATGTGCAAAGTTACGGTAAGAGGGTTTATTAGGGTGGGAGAGGGAGAGGGAGACTCAGGTTTTCAGTCAATATGTGTAGACACAGAGAAAACGACAGAACGTATGTCCCAGTAGTAACGGTAGAAAGATTTAAGGTATATATACACAATCATATGACATAACCACAGAAAGAAAGACCGAATGAAGTGAGACCTATTAGCCGAGGTCAAAGTAGGTAGAGTAGTCTTGACTAAGTTTACATAAGAAAAATTACCGACTCATTATGAGGTAACACATATACATGGTGTCGAAAGAATAGGTAAGTAGACGACTACCTGTAGATCCAACAAAGGTACAGGACCGATGATATTTGTCACGACACTACTTGTAACCCCATGTGTACAGAGAAAGTTAAGACCAAAGGAGCCACACATACGGGTCGTCACCCTAACGATCCAGTATTCCGTGAAGATAAACGTTAAAAAATTCCTTAGAGGTGTGACAAGAGGTATCACCGACATGATCAAACGTAAGGGTGGTTGTCACAGTCTCCCAAGGGAAAAGAGGTGTGGGAGAGGTCGTAAATAACGAACGTCTAAAAACCTAGCGTCGGTAAGACTGACCACACTTCACCATGGAGTAACACCAAAACTAAACGTAAAGAGATTACTCACTACAACTCGTAGAAAAGTACACAAACAATCGGTAGGCATATAGAAGAAACCTCTTTACAGATAAATCAAGAAACCGGGCAAAAAACTAACGCAGCATATCAAAAGACCTTAACTCGACGTCCTCAACGAACATATAAAAACTCTAATCAACAAACAGTCAACGAAGTAAACGATAATAAAAGAGGGTAAGTCTTCCGACAGAAAAGTGGAACGAATATAAAAGGAAACAACACGTCTTCGAAAATTAAAATTAATCTAGGGTAAACAAATAAAAATGAAAATAAAAGTCTTAAGACCCTCCACCTAGTATCTCCTAGGACGAAACTAAATACAGTCTCTCACAAAACGGATACAAGAGCAGATCCTCAAAATATCAAAGACCAGAATGTAAATCTAGAAATTAGGTAAAACTCAAATAAAAACACACACCACAATCTTTCACTAGATCAAAGTAAGAAAATGTTCACCAACTGGTCAAAAGGGTCGTGGTGAACAATTTCTCTAACAGAAATGAGGTAACATATGAGAACGGAGAAAACAGTTTCTATTCCACAGGTATCCACACACCTAAATAGAGACCCGAAAGATAAAACAAGGAAACTAGATATAAAGACAGAAACACGGTCATGGTATGACAGAACTACTGACACCGAAACATCATCTCGGACTTCAGTCCGTTCAACTAAGGAGGTCAAGGTAAGAAGAAAGAGTTCTAACGAAACCGATAAGTTCCAAAAAACATAATGGTATGTTTAACACTTTAATAAACAAGATAAAGACACTTTTTATGGTAACCATCGAACTATTCCTAACGTAACTTAAACATCTAACGAAACTCATCATATGAGTAAAAGTGATATAACTAAGAAGGTTAGGTACTTGTACCATATAAAGAGGTAGATAATCACAGGAGAAACTAAAGAAAGTAGTCATAAAATATCAAAAGATATATATCCAGAAATCAAAGAAATCCATCTATATAAGGAGTCATAAAATAAGAAAAGTAACGTTACCACTTACCTTAACAAAGGAATTAAAGAAAAAGATGAAAGAGTAATAATCACATATCCTTACATTCCCTAAAGACACACAACTAAAATATAGGACGTTGAAATGATATAAGTAACTACTCGAGATCATTAAAAGACCATGTCAGAAACCCCAAAAGATACATCTCCTAGTACAGTAGACGTGAAAGTGACGATGATAAGTTGTATCAAGACCTTCAAAACCGGTGTCGTTAGTCTCGTCTTTTTCTTTATTTTCCTTAGGTTTAACCTTTTCCTCTCCATTTTGCGAGTGACAAAAAAAAAAAAAAAATTAAAAGAAATTTTATATTTAAATAAATAAATTTAATCTCCAATTAATGAAATGTTATAACATAACCAAAACGGTATGTAGTTGTACATAGGCGGTGTCCATATGTCCACAAGGGGTAGGACTTGGGGGAAGGGAGCAGGGAGGGGTATGGTAGGGTGACCCAACAGGGTCAAGTGGTCGGGGTTCGTAGGTCATAGTACGTAACTTAGACCCGACCACTATATCTTTTGATATTTTGTGACCACTTTCTTTAGTTTCTCCTGTGATTATCTACCACTTTATATGGTACAAGTACCTAACCTTCTTAGTTGTATCACTTTTACTCATATGATGGGTTTTGTTAAATATGTAAGTTACGTTAGGAATAGTTCGATGGTTGCCATAAAAAGTGTCTTTATCTTGTTTATTAAAGTGTTAAACATACCTTTATGTTTTTTTGGAGCTTATCGGTTTCGTTAGAACTCTTTCTTCTTACCTTGACCTCCTTAGTTGGACGGACTGAAGTCCGAGATAATGTTTTGAGGAAAGAAAATTTTTGTTTCTTCTGTTCCAAGTCTTCACAATACTGAACGGGTTCAAGAGTGTCAACCACCATATCAACCTATATGTTAGGATGAAAGAACACAGGGTGAAAAGAGAAAGTAACGTAGAGGATTTAGAGAGGAGTGAGATGACGTTTTACATCCAAACTTATTTTATATATAATTACTTACAAATTATAATGACATTGACATCAGTGTATTTTTACTTATAGGTTTATTTTTCGAGAAAGTAGAATTCAAATTATTATACTTAAACGTTATGAAAAGTGATCATTTTTATTGTGAAATAATGTTTAATGTAATAATATAAAAATTAAGTCATAGTGAGAATCTAATTACATACATTTTCAGAGTCCCGAAAGTCTTGTACAGTTATACCTCGATAAAGGGTTATTAATGTACTTATTTTTAGAACACATGTAAACTGAATATTCAAATTATAAATTCTGATAAAACAATTCTACTCTACAAGACGTGATTCACTTCTCGGGTAGAAGACTGATCCATCTTGTAAAAAATCCAAAAGAATCTCGTCAGTGTGACATACTACACTTAGTTTCTATTACTTGAATGGACAGTAGTGTATTTTTGTAATATACACCCTCTTGAGTTATGTCACTTTTCTTGTTTTTTATTAACTGTGAACATGAAACGTAAACAAGTATCCGATCTTTTGTCTCTGTAGTTCTGAAGTCTGAAATTGTACTCTATACTACAGATCTGTTATAGTGGTTATAAGGGGTTTAAGTACCAGGATAAGGAGAAAATATTAAAAAAAAAGAGTACCATTAGGTTCTCAAAACATTGATTAGAGTGAAAGAGAGTAAATAGGAGAAAATTAAGACTTAAGTTAATAGTCTAATTAACATATTTCGAGTCAAAAGTCCCATGACGAAAATTAAAAAGGAGATATGGATTTAAGTTTACGGAGGTATTAAAACAGGGATGAAGAGGTAGAGATCAAAAGAGGACGAACTTGTAGTATTTCGGGTCCCGTAAAGGTTGTGACAGGTCCCCTCCCACGGGAAAATGTGTTTATTCCTCATGACCCGAAGGACCGATAGGGACTTCACCACTATCCCTGGAGTCCAACAGAATCTATCTATTGTCCTTGGTAATTCTCGTAAGCCTCTTATACAGATCAAGAATTATAAAAATTCCGTTTGTGTCCAGTAACCCACTGTTGTAATACGTCTAGAGTTTCATTTGTGGGTACTAGGAGTAGAATTTGGGGTTACTAGAGGAGAGACAGAAGTAGAAATGTCAGACTCGGATGTCCCTTCGGGGAAAGTATATGATGGGAAAGAGATTTCATAAAGAAGAGAAGGAGTCGTTGAGATTCATATAATGAATTTATAATATAATGAATTCATTATATGTCTCCCGAATTCGGGAGACGTGAAGTCGAAAGAGTAGATATTTTGTCCCCACTGTTATTACAGTAGATTAGGTATCTCAACTATACTTTTAACTTGTACTTAGTGTACCTTGTTATGGACTATACATCCTTCAAAAATTATTTGTAATTGATAATAAGTAAAACGGTAGTAGTGAGTGTGAATATTAATAATAATGATAATAAAGGATCATACCATTTGTTGTGTCTCTATCTAAGATAAAAAAGAATAGGTAACCCTTCGGGTAGAAATTCATATCCAAAGATAAAAATGAGATTTTACAGTACACAACTTAAGAATTGAAATTAATTCTTTTATTATTTTTGATACGATCCGATTAACATACAGACAAAAAGAGAACGTTATTTATCGGAATTTACCCCCCTATCCTCATCTCTTCTAGACGTAAGGACGAATTCACCCATTCTACTTGAAAAATTTTTTCTTCTTCCTTCCTTTCCCCCTCATTTTTCTCCTCCTCTTGTGAAATGTTGTAATAGTCGTTTGTAATCCTACGTTTGTCCGTAGGGTAAGTTTCTCAAAGTTGATAGACCACAAATACTTCCGTCTTTGAAAAGGTGTAAAAATTTTTGATTGTCAAATAAATAAAATTAACCTCCAATTAATAAAATGTTATAACATCACTAAAAAAGGGTATGTAACTGTACTTAGTCGGTACCCAAGGGGTAGAACTTGGGAGGAGGATGAAGGGAGGGGTAGGGTAGGGAGTCCCAGTAGGGTCACGAGGTCGGGACTCGTGGGACAGAGTACGTAGTTTGGACCGGACTGCTAGATAAAGTGTACACCATTATATGTACAAAGTTACGATAAGAGAGTTTAGTAGGGTGGGAGCGGAAGATGGTGTCTCCGGTTTTCAGACAAGAAATGTAGACACAGAGAAAACAACAGAGCGTATATCCCAGTAGTAATGGTAGAAAGATTTAAGGTATATATACACAATTATATGACATAACCACAAAAAGAAAGACCAAATGAAGTGAGACATATTAGCCGAAGTCAAAGTAGGTTGAGTCATCTTGAATAAGTTTACGTAAATAATTACCGACTCATTATAAGGTAACACATATACATGGTGTCGAAAGAATAGGTAAGTAGACGACTACCCGCAGATCCAACGAAGGTACAAGACCAATAACATTTGTCACGACACTACTTGTAACTCCATCTACACAGAGAAAGTTAAGACCAAAGGAACCACACATACGGTTCGTCACCCTAACGACCCAGTATTTCGTCAAAATAAAGGTCAAAAAATTCCTTAGAGGTGAGACAAGAGGTATCATCGATATGATCAAACGTAAGGGTTTTTGCCACATTCTCCCAAGGGAAAAGAGGTGTGGGAAAGGTCGTAAATAACAAACATCTGAAAAACTGTCATCGGTAGGACTAGTCGTGTTCTACCATGGAGTAACACCAAAACTAAACGTAAAGAGACTATTACTCACTACAACTCGTAGAAAAGTACACAAACAATCGGTATACATACAAAAGAAACCTATTTACAGACAAATCAAGAAACCTGGTACAAAACTAATCCAGTAAATAAAAAGACTTTAACTCGACGTCCTCGACGAACATATAAAAACTCTAATTAAGAAACAGGCAACAGAGTAAACGACAATAAAAGAGGGTAAGACTTCCGACAGAACAGTGGAACGAATATCAAAGGAAGCAACACTTTTCGAAAATTCAAATTAATCCAGAGTGAACAAATAAAAACGAAAATAAAGGTAATGAGACCCTCCACCAAGTATCTCCTAGGACGACACTAAATACAGTTTCCCACAAAAAGGATACAAAAAGAGTTCCTCAAAATATCAAAGACCAGAATACAACTCTAGAAATTAGGTAAAACTTAAATAAAAACACATACCACAATCTTTCACAAGATCAAAGTAAGAAAATGTTCACTAACTGGTCAAAAGGGTCGTGGTGAACAATTTCTCTAACAGAAAAGAGGTAACACATAAGAACGGAGGAAACAGTTTCTATTCCGCAGGTATCCACGTACCTAAATAGAGACCTGAAAGATAAAACAAGGTAATTAGATATAAAGACAGAAACACGGTCATGGTATGACAGAATTACTGAGACGAAAACATCATATCAGACTTCAGTCCGTCCAACTAAGGAGGTCAAGGTAAGAAGAAAGAGTTCTAAGGAAACCGATAAGTTCCAAAAAACGTAACGGTATGTTTAACACTTTAATAAACAAGATCAAGACACTTTTTATGGGAACCATCGAACTATTCCTAATGTAACTTAGATATCTAACGAACCCATCATATGAGTACAAGTGATATAACTAAGAAGGTTAAGTACTTGTGTCATATAAAGAGGTAGATAATCACAGGAGAAACTAAAGAAAGTGGTCACAAAATATCAAAAGATATATATCCAGAAAACGAAGAAATCCATCTAAATAAGGATTCATAAAATAAGAAAAGTAACGTTACAGTGAAAAATTTTAAAAAACATCTCTTAATTTAGTGCAATTAACAACTTTACCACGAACGATAAAACTTATCGATGGTTTAAGACTTTATTACACTACTTAAATTCTTTATTTACGACTTACAAATGAGAGACTGTCTACGATGTATTTTGCCATAGAGTTTTTGTAGAGTACATTATTTATGTATACAAACCTACCTCAGAATTATTCTTCAACTACGAATTCATGTTGTTGTTGTTTTTTTCTATTCTCGACAAGTATAGTAATTTATGGGAAGAAACCAATTTAACATAAGAGTATATTCTTTAAGTAACAAGTTTAGGACCTGTAAATAGTGATATGAGTACACATGAAGAATATGTTGATAAAACAGAGAGGTCTATCTAATGTTCCAAAAACTCCCGTTTCTTATACAGACAACATTTACAAGACCTTGAAAAGTTGGTGAGACGAAGGATACCTAGTCTTCACAGGTTCTTGAGTGTCTTTTACTTAAATAATAAACCAACGTATACATGGGTTTTCGTAGACTCGTATTTCCATCCTGTCTCAAGAAAAAAGACTCTAAGAATACAAGTTAAATAAGTTGATTGATTCTACTTTGAAGACCCTCGATGAAAAAGTTCAGTGACCCTAAAAGTTGTTCACGGAGAGTTGGCCATCAAAAATCGGGAGTCACTTAGGTACAAAAGGTAAAGTCAGAGGAGAAACAAGGGATTGAGTACTTCTACCTTTCGTGATGTTTGTCGAACGACGATTCAGTGAAGTCAGTACAGACTGAGACACACTGGGGTCTCTACCGTCGGGTGGTCCGAGGGGGTAGGGACCCTTAGAGGTCCGTTCTTATGACCTCACCCAACTGTAAAGGAAGAGGTTACGTACTTTCACTTTTCACTTTCACTTCATCGAGTCAGTACAGGTTGAGAATCGCTGGGGTACCTGGTGTCGGATGCTCCGAGGAGGTAGGTACCTTAAAAGGTACGTTCTTATGACCTCACCCCACGGTAGCGGAAGAGACCATTTGTCGAATGAGAGAGAAGTAAACAAAGAGTAATGTACACAATGTGTCTCTAACAACGAAACAAAACACAAATTACTCCACAGACTTTTTAGTAGTACCAAAATATAGGAGATAATGTTTAATATTTGTACACTAATCTTATAAAGTTAAAGATGTCTTCCTTCAGAATACTACGGTAAAGGACAATATGTGGAGTGAATCGACCGTCATTGTCTTCATCCCAGCGTTGAACCTTCGTTATAAAAATGGGGAGACTCAGTATTTTAAAGTCTCGACCTCTTTTTGGTCTTGAGGTTTTTTTGACATGACATTTCGGTGACCATTATTAAAGTCACACGGAATGAATCTTTTATATAAGACGGGAAAATTCCCTCCTTTCACAAAAAGTGGATCAAATATAAATTACTGAAGAACAATATCGATAACTTAAAATTTACTATTTAAAACAGGAAGTCAAAAGTGTGACCTATTTTCCTAAACCGTGAATCGTATGTATAGATATTGAGTTGGTTTAAAATCACTATTTATAAACTATAAAGTCTATTGTATGAATTACTCGAGTACCTACTAAGTTGATTTGACATGGTAAAAAAGTAAACACATACCTAAAATAATGGTTCACGTTTGAGAATTGTGGAGAGGGGAAGAAGGAAAAGAAAGGACAGGGTAGGGGAAGAAGAGACCGTCGGAAAATCACTTCCACGTGTAGACGACGGTATTTGTATGTTTAATCGTGTAGTTACAAAGACTATTTTTTTTTCACGTTATTCTCTTACAAAACTTTCGTTCGGTCAAACAGTCATTTAATCTTCGAAGTAATGGTATTTTGAGATTGTTTATCTTGGGTGTAGAGTAATTGACTTTCGTGTTATACTGACGTCGTTATAAGTAGAGGGGTTTCTCACGAATAGGTATCCTTTTTTTCAATTTTCAAAACGAATCTCAACGGTGATTACTGTCGTAATTGAAATAAATAATTTCTTACAGATGTGTAAAACGTTTTTCATGTAAAATGGGGGAGGGGGTAGGAAAAAAAGACTAAATCGTGTCACCACCCACTATGTCATGTCCTCAATATACTACCGATTGAACTAAGGTGAAATTGTAGTAAGATTGATACGAGATGATTCCTACCTCTGGTCAAAAACAAAACAAAACAAAACAAAAAGGATGTCTATGACGAAGATTGACACATACCGACCATTGTACAAAGGTGTCATATAAATTCCGGTTTTGAGGTATCTCAAGGGATTACTCAAGTAAAGACATTTCCATATTCCTTTCTTTAATTAAAGTGGTGATATAGGTTTTATCTCTGAATGAAAGTTTGGATCTCACAAGTCATCCAAAACCTTGGTGAACCCATGACGATTTGGTTGAAGAGACATATAATGGAACAGTACTAAACCTTTGTAAAGAAATTTCTACACGATAACACATACACTAAGACAAATAAATTCTTACAAAAAATTTAAGAGTCTTTTGTTTCAATCTAAATCACTTCAAAAGTGTTCTCTCATCGTCAAAATCTCTCCTCTCGATTAGAATTTATCGAAGTTAACGATTTCTCACGGTGAAAACCTTCCCTTCAGATTAGGGTTTAATTCATTCATTCATCTGACTGTCTTCCCTTGTCTCTCATTAATCCTTATTTCTGTAGTGATCATATTCAACTCATTCTTACCAAATCAGTTGATAAATTAATACCCGGTTCAAACACTTTTATTATCCATTCTCGAATTTATATTACTACAGAACATGAACGACCCTTTTTTTGTCCCTGTTATTTGTCTACTTTCCTCTGACCCCTTTTTACAACTATTAACAAGTCCGTCTCACTACTCACGTACCCTCAAAAGACATTATAAGAGAAATGGACACACTTACCAACTTTTAAGAGTATAAAATTTAAAATTTATCTCTTCTTCCTAAACTTTGAGTGTAACCAATTCCTCTAGGTTGGAAGGAAAATAGACAAAAGATAATACGTTCCTTTTGTCCTTTCCGACTCTCTCTTCGTCGGAGTTGTTCCCTTTTCGAATGACACAAAGTATCATCTCGTTCTCAACCTGGGACTTACACGGTCGATAATCAAAATACCAGAACACGTTTAGAGACTCGAAGAAAGAAGTAAATAATTAACCCCACTAATAAGTATGTAGTGTTTCAACAATACTTCTAATTTGTCTTATTTTAAACACTTTCATCCTATACGTGTATTCAGGACGTAATTACGAGAGGAGAAAATGGACCTTCATTCTAACCACCCAGTTCATTTTTTTTTAATTAATTTTTATGGGATAAATAAATATTAAAGTCGTTTTATTATTAAAAAATATATTACAGGGGACGTTATAAATAGACGTTCAGTTTATTCTGAACCACAGGGTATAAACTTGACCGTTGGTATGTACTTTCCCTATGAAGTTGTTTACTTATCAGAACGTTTCGAAACGGTATTGTTCGTATTACATAAAGGTCTATTCTCACGATCGATGTCGTACTCCCAATCGAGGATTAGCTTCTAAACCGTAACCTTCTTGTCCTCTCTGATTACTCTCTTAAAGTCGTCTCACTACTGTTTGGGTTTTTATACTCGTTAAGGTTTAGAGGTTCTCGATTTATAGCAAACTCCAATAGGTACTCATTTTCCTTCCACTCTTTTCTTCTTCGTAAGTCTTTGGACCCGAGGGTTTCTCCAATGTTTTTATTCTCCAAAGACTGAAGTCCCATTTTCTCTATTTACATAAATTTACTTTTTATAAGAGAGAGACAGAGAAAAACAGAGACTCAGAGACCGACAGAGAGTGTACATTGTATCAAAATTGAAGAGACAAGGAAGATAACAAGTTAATAAGTAAAAAAATTTTTTATATAATGATCTAAAGGACATAGGTAAGAGGATTGTTATACAGATAAGTACAAGAATCGGAAGAAAACCTGAAGATTGTTACTAAAAAAATTTTTTTTACTTTCGAGTCGGAATCTGGATATTTTAACACACTGACTTTCGGAGTCATTCGTTACAGGTTTTTTCTAATCTTGTGTATCAAAACAAATAGTTCATTACCTCATACTAGAGTTCACTTTGATTATGTTTATAAAGAGGTGACAGACACATCATAATGACAAAGAGTACCCCCGGATCAATTTGTTTAGTTAGGAATAGATGTCGTTTAGTTTAGACACGTATATAATTAAAATTCAACCTTAAAATTTTTTTCCTTTATTTATTTGGGTGTCGACAGAATTCGTTCTTTAAGTGAACTTTGAGATATGTGTAAGTACTCGACTATATTTTTAGTTTATATAAAGGGATTATTACTGACTACAACTCGTAGAAAAGTACACAAACAATCGGTAGGCATACAGAAGAAACCTCTTTACAGATAAATCAAGAAACCAGGTAAAAAACTAACCCAGCATATAAAAAGACCTTAACTCGACGTATTCAACGAACATATCAAAACTCTAATCAACAAACAGTCAACGAAGTAAACGATAATAAAAGAGGGTAAGTCTTCCGACAGAAAAGTGGAACGAATATAAAAGGAAACAACACGTCTTCGAAAATTAAAATTAATCTAGGGTAAACAAATAAAAACGAAAATAAAGGTCTTAAGACCCTCCACCTAGTATCTCCTAGGACGACACTAAATACAGACTCTCACAAAACGGATACAAGAGGAGATCCTCAAAATATCAAAGACCAGAATGTAAATCTAGAAATTAGGTAAAACTCAAATAAAAACACACGCCACAATCTTTCACTAGATCAAAGTAAGAAAATGTTCACCAACTGGTCAAAAGGGTCGTGGTGAACAATTTCTCTAACAGAAATGAGGTAACATATAAGAACGGAGGAAACAGTTTCTATTCCACAGGTATACACACACCTAAATAGAGACCCGAAAGATAAAACAAGGTAACTAGATATACAGACAGAAACACGGTCATGGTATGACAGAACTACTGACACCGAAACATCATCTCGGACTTCAGTCCGTTCAACTAAGGAGGTCAAGGTAAGAAGAAAGAGTTCTAACGAAACCGATAAGCTCCAAAAAACATAAAGGTATGTTTAGAACTTTAATAAACAAGATCAAGACACTTTTTATACCGACCATCGAACTATCCCTAACGTAACTTAAACATTTAACGAAACCCATCAATATGAGTAAAAGTGATATAACTAAGAAGGCTAGGTACTTGTACCATATAAAGAGGTAGATAATCACAGGAGAACTAAAGAAAGTAGTCACAAAATATCAAAAGATATATATCCAGAAATCAAAGAAATCCATCTATATAAGGATTCATAAAATAAGAAAAGCAACGTTACTCCATGGTGAAGTGTGGTCAGTCTTACCGACGCTAGGTTTTTAGACGTTCGTTATTTACGACCTCTCCCACACCTCTTTTCCCTTGGGAGGATGTGACAACCACCCTTACGTTTGATCATGTCGGTGATACCTCTTGTCACACCTCTAAGGAATTTTTTAACGTTTGTCTTGATGGAATACTAGGTCGTTAGGGTGAAGACCCGTATGTGTGACTCCTTTGGTCTTAACTTTCTCTGTGTACATGGGGTTACAAGTAGCGTCGTGACAAATATTATCGGTCCTGTACCTTTGTTGGATCTACAGGTAGTCGTCTACTTACCTATTCTTTCGACACCATGTATATGTGTTACCTCATAATGAGTCGGCAATTTTTCTTAAGTAAACTTAGTCAAGACTACTCTACCTACTTTGACCTCGGCTAATATGTCTCACTTCATTCGGTCTTTCTTTTTGTGGTTATGTCATATGATCGTGTATATATATATATACATTAAATCTTTCTACCGTTACTGCTGGGACATACGTTCTGTCGTTTTTTCTGTGTCTACACATATTGACTGAAAACCTGAGTCTCCCTCTCCCTCTCCCACCCTACTAAACCCTCTTACCGTAACATTGTACATATGATAGTACATTCTTAGCGTAGTGGTCAGATACAGGCTGTGTCCTATGTCGTACGAACCCCGACCACGTGCCACTACTGGGTCTCTCTACAATACCCCTCCCTCCACCCTCCCCCCAAGTACAAACCCTTGCGTACATGTGGGCACCACCTAAGTACAGTTACATACTGTTTTGGTCATATCATAACATTTCATTTTATTTCATTTTTATTTTTAATTTTATTATTATTATTTTATTATATTAAGGAGGTTTTTTTTAGTTTATGTGTCATAAACTTCGACTATATGTTTAAAATTTACGGGTAAGTGAGTGAGTCACTTAGAGATAATAGTTCATGATGACACACCTTAAAATTGAACGGTCATGGGTTTGTATTTAAACGATAACAAGAGGTAAACAAAGTACACTATAAATCTACGATGATGAACGAACGACGGAAATACAAAATATATGTACGAAACAAGGGGTTTACGAACGTAAAAGGAAGAAAGTATTGTAAGATCTTTGTGGATCACCTTACAAAATGTTTTTTACGTGTCACTGGCTTTTGAATGAATCTTGATAGTTTATTACAATATACGGAAGAGAATTCAACAGTCTATTGTAGGTAGTGTACTTTCAGTTAGAAATTTTGGTCTGAGTCTGATGTCACTCCGGTTATACCACACGTCCCACGTACAAGTTACTTTGTGAGTAAGAGTCAATTTAAAACTGAGAAAACACTGGGACTCTCGTGTTTGTAGGAATTTATAACATGGGTTCGACGGAGTGGGATCAGACTTCGACAGTAAATTTCACGGTCGTACAGATATTGTCATAAACAGATAACTTTTACTGTAAAAATTTTGTTTCTTTATTCTAAAGAAGACTTTTACATTCTTCTCACGTAGTTTCTTAAAACGGACTGATTCAGAACTACGAGGAGACTGTCCAGAGTGTCAGTAAGGGTTTGTAGACAACTGGAAACGGTAGACGAAAACCGAAGAGGTGTAACCTGACAAAGGACTAACGGTGGACGAACTCGTCGAGCACAAAGTCCGGAACAGTAGGAAATGGTTAAGAACGACAACGAGACCCTGGTTCTCATTCTATCTTCGTTAGGAAACATAATAACTCCATAATGTAAATTTATATGAAAACCGTAAAAAGGAAAAGAGTCTAAAAAGAGAAGTATCAGTTACACAAAGTGTACAGGTTGAATTTATGACTTGTTACAAATAAGTATTTACGATTTCACTTCTATTATTTCGTTAATATTAATTGTACCACTATAATTGGGACGCTATGATAGACTGTTTTAGTGACCGGGTGTGTACGAGTACTTCTACGACCTAAACGAAGACATCATTTTCCAATGTTGTATGAAGAAAGAATTATAAGAAAAATACGTCACCTCTACGTGAGTCATTTTACCGTATTTTGATTAACAACATTTGATTCTTACTTCGACACTAGACCGATAATAATGGGACTACCCCTTTTACACTCGACAGTACTACCGTAATACATTACAAAAATCAAAAGAGAAGAAACATGAAAACTGGAAAGGAAAGAAGTACAGTCATATTCTACTAAGTCAGACTAGGACTTGTAAAGAACTGGGTCAGAGGTACGTCAAGACAGAAATTCCCTAGGACCAAGGGAGTAACTTCTTACTACAATCTTTTGTTCTAGACCTATGATTTACACGAGAAACGATGATCCCACAACAACGAAGAAGAGTACTCCGTCATCTATCTACCCGACTCGTCGACTTAGAGAGAGGAATACCTGTCTATGAGGTTCTGTTTCTATTACTACCTCGTTCCTCCTCGACTCACGACGACCCTATTTTCTATTTCTTTAGTTCATAAATAGTAAGAGTTTCAGTTCCTCTGGAGAGTCTCCTGTGTACTCCTCTTTCACCCCAGTTTTCCCTCCCCTACAGTGGGGTATTACTCCCAACACTTTGAAGTGTATCCGGAGACGTGACCTTAGACAGAACCGATTTTCTACGTACGAGTATAACCTCTCCCTGGATTCTGTCCAGTATCAAGTAGCAATCAAGTCA
This sequence comes from Capra ibex, assembly GCA_006410555.1. Lineage (NCBI taxonomy): Eukaryota > Metazoa > Chordata > Mammalia > Artiodactyla > Bovidae > Capra > Capra ibex. The sequence goes on from SJYO01029184.1 coordinate 18,460,695, forward strand.
GCGAGTCAGCACAGGCTGAGAAACACTGGGGTACTTAGCGTCGTGCGGTCCGGAGGGACAGGTAGTGGTTGAACGTCTCAAGTAAGTCTGAGTGTAGGTAGCTCAGACACTACAGTAGGTCGGTAGAGTAGGAGCCAGCAGGGGAAGAGGAGGACGGGGGTTAGGAAGGGTCGTACTCTCAGAAGAGGTTACTCAGTGGAGAAGCGTACTCCACCGGTTTCATGACCTCAAAATCGAAATCGTAGTAAGGAAGGTTTCTTTAGGGTCCCGACTAGAGGAAGTCTTACCTGACCAACCTAGAGGAACGTCAGGTTCCCTGAGAGTTCTCAGAAGAGGTTGTGGTGTCAAGTTTTCGTAGTTAAGAAACCACGAGTCGGCAGAAGTGTCAGGTTGAGAGTGTAGGTATGTACTGGTGTCCTTTTTGGTATCGGACCTGATCTGTCTGGAATCAGCCGTTTCATTACAGAGACGAAACCTTATATGATAGATCCAACCAGTATTGAATAGAAGATTCCTCATTCGCAGAAAATTAAAGTACCGACGTCAGTGGTAGACGTCACTAAAACCTCGGGGTTTTTTATTTCAGACTGTGACAAAGGTGACAAAGGGGTAGATAAAGGGTACTTAACTACCCTGACCTAGTTAAGTACTACCCGGTACTAGAATCAAAAGACTTACAACTCGAAATTCGGTTGAAAAAGCGAGAGGAGAAAGTGAAAGTAGTTCTCCGAAAAATCAAGGAGAAGTACAAGACGGTATTCCCACCACAGTAGACGTATAGACTCCAATAACTATAAAGAGGAACGTTAGAACTAAGGTCGACACAAAGAAGGTCAGGTCGTAAAGAGTACTACATGAGACGTATATTCAATTTATTCGTCTCAATGTTATATGTCGGAACTGCATGAGGAAAAGGATAAACCTTGGTCAGACAACAAGGTACAGGTCAAGATTGACAACGAAGGACTGGACTTATGTCTAAAGAGTTCTCCGTCCAATCCACCAGACCATAAGGGTAGAGAAAGTCTTAAAAGGTGTAAAATAACACTAGGTGTGTCAGTTTCAGAAACCATGTTCAGTCCATACATTTTTCTATTAACCCGTTTTCATTTGTCTCTGGGTCTTCTTGACGGGACGAATTTACTAAATTGGTGAAGAATGACACGAGGAGGAGTAATCCCTCCTACGAGTGTGGAAAAGAGAACCCACACGTAGAACCAGAACGAAGATAGAATTGATTTGTTTGACAAAGAGACACACGAGAGGGTGAACACAATACAGAGATTATTATTTCGACAAAAATGTCAAAAAAGGAGGAACTCTTTAAGTAAAAAGTCACCTCGGTTCTCGGTCCCTTTGAAACGAAGATTGGAGATCGGGGACCACCTGACCACCGGTTCTAAGGACTAAAAGTGGACCCGATGAGTTCAAATTAAAGATCCGTCCTTTTATTCCAAATAAGTTCGGTGACGTGTAACGACAGAGGAGCTCTAGTAAGTCAATGTTTCGTTTTTTTTATATAAACCTATTATTTGTTATACATATGTTTATGGATTTATACGGAAATTTTGAGGTGAGTAAAGATTTCAATGAATTCGGACGTTGAATAAAAGAGTGAAGGAAGTCACTCTATTAAAGTATATAAAGATTATATCAATCGACCAAAACAGTGAAAGCCGGAGGTGGGACCCTGAGGGAACTGGAGTATTTCCTACAAAAAATTTAAACGTATGTAATACTAATTGAGGATACAAATCTCAAAACTGTTTTACATCACAGTACTCAAGTGTGAATGTCATAGTATAGGTCATCAAGGAGATAAGAGTTATTAAAAGACACGAAGCGGATAAGTTAGAAGAGGAGGGACGTCCGGAGACCATTGGTGACTAAAAAGACTGATGACATACAGTATATTACCCTAAGTTTTTCATACATCGGAAGAATCTGACCAAGGAAATTGATTTTTTACACGTAAATCTCAAGTAAGTAAAAAAAATGTGAGATAAGAGTTAAAATTCAAATATTCTAAAGAGTGGTAATTCATCGAATATCAAAATAAAAAAGAAAATTAATTTGATTCCTTTAAGGAAAGATAGGATCATGTGGTGACGAGTATCACGTGTTTTTGTGATTATCAAAGTAACGATTAATTAACTTTTTGATTGGAAAATTAAAAAAAATATAATACGGTTTCAGGACCTACTACATATATGGATGTCCATATATTGTCGTGAAATTCTTATAAAGTCCTTTTACTAATCACAATGATTTACTTGACCCAAAGGGACCATCGAGTCGACCATTTCTTAGACGGACGTTGCGTCCTCTGGGACCGAGTTAAGGTCCCACCCTTTCAAGGGGACCTCTTCCCGGTCCAATGGGTGAGGTCGTAAGAACCCGAAGGGACCACCGAGTCGACCATTTCTTAGGTGGACGTTACACCCTCTGGACCCAAGTTAGGGACCCAACCCTTCTAGGGGACCTCTGCCCTTTCCAATGAGTGAGACCATAACACCGGACCTCTTAAGGTGCCTGACATATCAGGTACCCCAGCGTGTCTCAGTATGTACGGACTTGCTGAAAGTGAAAGTGAAAAGAGATAAGATACAACTTTGAAATACTTCTTACCTACAACCTAAACAAGTTTACTAAAAAGACACAGTTAGTATACTAATGTACTAAGAATTTACGTAACTACACAACTTAATGTAACTAACTAGAACTTTACAACTTCGTTTGAATTTTTTTTTTTTCGGAGATCATTTAGGATTATTCGTACCACGTTTTAATAAACACCTGTACGACCTAAACTAAAGGATTATTAAACAACTTCCAAAAACGTAGATACGAGTACTATCCATCGTCAGATATGTAAAATAAATACACTAAATCATGTCCCATTACAGACGGAGTATGTAGTTCACTCAATCCTTTACAAGGGAGAGGAAGATAGTAGACCTTCTCTAACACCCTTTAACCATAATAAAGAAAGTATCATAAACCATCTTAAAGAGTCACTTTGACAGATTCTACTCCCGAAAGAAAAAACCATTAAATAAGTAAAAACTAAGTTCAAAGATTACCTATATACGGACAAATCTAATAGTTAAAAAAGGAACACTCATAACCATCAAACACAGAAAGTTTCTCATCAAAGTTTCCAATTAAAGTAGTTTAATATTTTGATCACTCGTATCTCGACATGCATCATGAAAATAATATTAAAATTCCATAATCATTACGGAAATAAAAAATATAATAACAAAACACTGATGAAAAGAAGACCCAATCGAACCGATCTCCAAATAGTTAATATAACTAGAAAAGTTTCATAGTCGTAAATAAAAGTAACTAAAGGGGATAGTACAAGGACGAAAGTTACAATAACTTTAAGATGTTAAAAATAACAAAGAAAGGAAGACTAACGAGATTAGAAGTCAAGAAGAATAAAGAGAACGGAGTATTCGATGTTCTATTCAAATAACTATAATCTTGTAAGAAGAAATGATTATATATGTAAGTTACGATATTGAACTACACATTCGTGACGAAATCGACGTAGGACGTTGAAAACTACAATACAAAAGTGAATCAAGTTTAATAATAATAAAAAATACAACTTCATATCAACAAATGTTACAACACAAGTAAAGTTCATGTGATCAATTTTAATAAAAGTTAAAGAGAACTCTGTAATAAACTATGGATAAAGTAAACAATTTAACTAACTTTATAACTTCATTACACAAATTAAAGTTTTATAGACCGTCATAAAAAAATAGAAAGACAATATTTAAAGAGTAAATTAAGACTATATGAGACTCCTGAAACACACTAAATATAAAAGATTTTAAACAATTTTACTCATAATACTGTCATACACTAGATAGAAAGGTTTACAAGGAACACTCGAATTTTTCTTAGAAATAACACGATAACAACCAACCTCATATGATACACACACACACACTTACACACACACACACTTACACACACACACACACACGTACGAGTCAACACAAACTGAGAAACGTTGGGGTACCTGACCTAGGGTGATCCGAAGAGACAGGTACCCTAAAAGGTCCGTTCTTAGGATCTCACTCAACGGTAAAGGATGAGGTACCCTAGAAGGACTGGGTTCCTAACTTGAGTGTAGATAATACAGAGGTCATAACCGTCCACCTAAGAAAAGTCCAGTTGACATACAAATGACTACAATACGAACGAACTAAATAGTCAATGTCTTTCTTACGACGAATTCAAGGGTTGATATTATTACTTAAACAGATAAAAAAATAGCGTCAAGATACTTAAAAAGAAGTATATAAAACTACGAGACAATCTACACATGTGTAATACCGAACGATAAACCCCCGTTCAACTGGGAAATAGTAGTACATTAAGGTAGAAATAGGATTTATTAAAATAATAAACAATTCACATGAAACAAACTTTAATTATATTCCTCCGATTAAAGAAAGTAAATAACAATAGCAATATGTACTGTACTCGGAAGGAGAGAAAAGTAGGTTTTCGTTAAAGTTAAGATATGATTTTGTTTGTGTGTATATATGTATGTGTCCAAAACATGTTGCTAAAAACATTGTGTAAATAATTATTATCGGGAATCTACCTTCGTTGTGGTTCCAGGTAGTTGTCCTCTTAACTAATTGTTGTGTACAATGAAGGTATAATACCCTTTGATAAGTCGTTATTTTTCTTTACCTGATTGTTTTACTCGTAATCAAACCTATTCAGAATTTCTTCAATCCGTATTTCCTCACGTATAGATTATTAATGTGAATTTATTATAAAATCACTACCGTTTCATCAGAAGTTACTGTCTTTACTATCTTTCGTCGACGGAGACTCACTTCCCTCTTATTTGACTTTTCCTTGTACTTTCTTTGAAGACCTTACTATTTTTACAAGGAGATGTAAAACAAAATCTACCACTAATGTATCTACATATGTTGACAGTTTTGTAGTTTACCTTACGATTTCTACATAAAATTCTAGAGTTATTTTTCAAGTCCAAGACATTTATATAAACACGTAAAAGATTTACACTTTCCATTTATCACTTAATTCGTGTGACATTCTGTTTTTTCTTTCTCTTTCTTACTTTCTCTTGAATTTTTATTTTGCTCTTTCTCAATTTGACAAAGAGTAAATCCTATAATAAACTTCTTAGTTCATTCGTTAAACAGTTTGTCATCTATCTGTTTTAAAACCACCCTACTGATCTTTTATTATAAAATTAAGGAACAAGTAGACACTCTCTTGATACTTAGAAAACGGACTCAAACAAGTCTCTCAAGTGTTCTCAATTAAATGACAGTAAGTAGTCCATAATGGGTAGTCTTACATGATAAATCGTCAAATTAACCGTTTTCTAATAAGTGATTCATGATAGAAATCAAATTCACACAAGTAGTTTTCAAAATATACTCCTCTAATACCCATTCTGAAACTATTATTATTTGACAAACAGAAAAGAGTGAACTATTATCTCTTTGTGTATAGAAAAATCAAGTCATGTAAGTCCGACGATATTATTTTATGACATCTAATACATCGAGTATTTGTCGTTTGTAAATGAAGAGTGTCAAAACCTCCGATCTTCAGGTTTTCGTTCCACGGTTCACACTACCTCTAGACTACTTCGACGAGGAAATTCAACTTCTGACGGTTCAAAAGTGATACAGGAGTGTACCACATTCCCTACTCGATCTAGAGACTCTGGAGAAAATATTCCCGTGATTAGGGAGAGTACTACTGGATTACTGAAAGGTTTCTAGGGTGGAAGATCATGGTAATGGTACCCTCAATCCGGAAGTCGCATACTTAATCCCTCCCTGTATTTGTAAATATAGCATTGTCAAAGGGTAAAACCTCTGTCTTGATTTCAGGTTTAGATAGTTATTCGATATAATTTCTACAATTACCTGATCCATTGTCCGAATGTTATTTATACCAGACTTATCGTCATATGGATTAAAGTAGATAATTACTTGGGATACTTAAGACTTAAGTCGAAGATCTTAATTTTTTTTTTTTGTCTTTCTACTGATATAATTTAAGGAAGTAGAATATCTATCCCTTTAGTTCAAATCTCTCTAGTTTACCGAGTAGGGTTAAATGTACTTTCTCAATCGTCGGTATTGATTCTGATCTTGTATGAGGGAGAAGAGGTTCAGGTAAAAAAGATTAGTTAAAAACTATATTGAGTTTAATCGTATGAAAGAAAAAGTGTATCACTTAAATATTTCGAAGGGACCACCAAGTTAGTCGTCAGACGGACGTTGCGTCCTCTGGACCAAAGTTTGGACCCAACCCTTCTGGGGAACGTCTTCCTTTACCATTGGGGAGGTCATAAGAATGGACCTATGTGGGTCACTACTGAATTACAACTCTTTAGTTAATACTAACTAATCTCTCTTCCTTCCCATCGAGTGGAAACAACTCACCTTTTGTTCTCGTCTTTTTGTATTTTTCGAAGTAATCTTATTTTGTCATTCTTTAATTCGTATTACTTTAGGAAGGTTTATCTAGTCAAATCTAAGATTGGGTCAGAGTAGTGACACAGACTTACTAGTAATGAAGAGTCAGACCTTTTACTAGATATAGGGGTCATTCTTTGTAAGTTTTCTCTTTCTACAGTCAAATATTCTTTTATTTAAGACGTTTAGGTAAAACATTAGAAACATGGAATAGTCTTAGGAATAAAACCATCTATTAAAAGAGACTAAGTGTGTTAAGTAAATAAATTCTAACCCTGTATTTCTACACCATCAACACAATGATTTACGAGATTTTATAAGATTCCACAAGAGGAGTTCTATAGGTGGGTGTCAACAACTATCGATTGTGAGGGTTTAAGAGTTGTTGTTTTTGTTTACGACAAGAGTATCGATATAATTAATGTAATTAGACCCTTGAGAGAAGGATTTACTATATTGTTCATATAACTTGTTAATAATAAATGGTCCGTGTCACGATCCATAAAATGTACGTAATAAAATAAATTAAGAGTGTTGTTAGAGTATTTCAATCGTTATAATAATAAGAATAAAATATCCACTTCTTCGACTGTAGGTTCCTTCTATTTATTGGATCGATTCCCGTGTATCCATTAAGGACTTGGTAATGAGAATTGGTAGTACAAGTCTTTACCATTCACTTTTAAAGTTGTCGAAGGATGGATCTATTCAATCTTGTAAAGACGAAAATAGGAAACGAACGATCTTATAATCAATGATGACCATTAAGGGTACTAAGATTAGTAAATCAATTTTCATAAGAAGAAAAGATGAAAGGAGAAAATTTTTCCCTTCTTAACTATTCATCGTAATTTTCCCCCTCACCTTTATGGTTTACAATAGATTTTAGTGTAGATCTTAAGTGTTAATCATTTTGTTGTAGTGTCATAATTGACCTCAAGGTAGTATTTGTTTTACGGTTATCCAGTCTTTAACCTTTTTGATTCACCAATATTTAACGAAGGAGTATCATGAACAGTAGTCAAATTGGAAGACCGTCAACAGTCAAGAGGGAAACACTAAGTCACCGAAAATGTCTCAACAAAATTCAAAGTCTTATTTTGTTTTGTATATTTGTTGTCTTATTTGTAAATACCTCGAACCGGAAACTGGTCTGTAATGAAAAACAGAGGAGGTTTTCAGAGTCTTCTATCTATAAACTGTAAAAGAGAAACTCATCTCCGACGAAAAGAGACACGAAGAATAGTAAAAGAGAGTAATGGAAGATATAGGATAGACTAGAATGTGTATTGTCTTTCGTTTTCTATCCACGTACAAACCTTGTCTTCCCAATCTTGTTTCTCTCTCGAAATGTTGACTTATAGTGGAAAGTAAGTGGAAAGTAGAAGAAGGAAGAGAAGTAAGGAAAGAGAACGTGAACGTGTACTACATCATACTCGATAAATTTTTCAGTCACCGTTGAAAAAGCTTTATTAGAAGTTATCTACACACACGTCCTCACTCGTCAAGGTCTCTGAAACCAATTTTCGTACAAAAGTCGTTTTTACTGTTATCTAAACACAAGAGACTGAACGTTCGTACCTTCCAGAAATAGTCGTCTGAAACATTAAGACCTCTTACGTCAATATCGGGTTATTATCATATGGTATGTAATAAAGTGTAAGAGGTTTCTTCTTAAGAATTCTACAGAAAACAAATCAGTTTATTATAAGAAACGTATTAGAGAAAATCATACAAATTGAAAAATCTGTGATTCACAAATCAAACATAAAGTGTAGTGACGAAGACCCAAGATTTTAATTGATTCATACATACATTTTGTATATGGATTGTTGTTTGGTTGGTTACCACTCCATGAATTGGTTTCTGTCCACGGGAAATTTATGAACTGTCTATATACCTTATATAGATACGAATACAATTACGTGCATAATTCGAGTGTCCCTACTTTACATTACCGTGTGAACGAATTTTTAAAGGGAAACGAGGAAAATTCAAAACTTCTGATATCGTAACCAAAACAGTAGTCCATTAAGGATACGTTACTTAAATATATATTTAATGTAAGTCAAGTCAAGGCAAGTCAACGAGTCAGAACAGGTTGAGAAACGCTGGGGTACTTAACGTCGTACGGTCCGGAGGGACAGGTAGTGGTTGAGGACTTCAATGGGTTTGAGTACAGGTAACTCAGCCACTACGGTAGGTTGGTAGAGTAGAAGACAACAGGGGAAGAGGAGGGCGGGAGTTAGAAAGGGTCGTAGTCCCAGAAAAGTTTACTCAGTCGAGAACATTTAATGTAATGTAAGAGGGTTTAGAAATTAAAACGTGACATCAAAAAAGATATTGTCTTTCAACTCATCATAGTAGATACTTTAGTGGATTCGGTGGTCCTTCTTTTCCGAAACGATTACATAGTGTAGAATCGAACCTAAACCTTCCATCAAGTCTCATCTTTTACATCGAAGACAATCGTTTATTATCCCACAAACTGTATTACTTATGACTCTTGGGATATGACCACTAAGGTTTAGAGAGAGGACACTCACTAGGTTTCGTATTCTGATTTGGTTATATTAATCCAAAACAACTCATTTTAATAATAAACAAATTTACAACATTAGAAGAATGATTTATATTAGACTTTAAATTAAACTACTGTTCATCATTTATAACCTTTCGTTACACTTGAAAGTATTTTACAAAGACCATACGTTCAGGGAAACTATAAAAAATATGAAAGTATTAATTTTAAAATAAAGGGGATGATAAAGGGGCTCAGAGGATTTTAGTGTCACTTTTAAAGAACTTTTATGTTCCACCTTTGTCGTCTTTTAATTTGAACAACAATAAAATTAGAATATCTTTCGTTGGTTAACACACTATCTTACGTATCGTCTACGTATGTTTCTTTAACAGAAGAAAATTGACCGATCGGTTCTAGAAACCCTTTTAGAAAGATCTTGTAAGTGTTGTTTCGACTTTCCTGGATTTATATCATTACCTCCTCTAAAAACAGAGGTCATATTTTCAGACTACTTAAATCATTTTTGTCCTTGTTGACGAAAATATATGACGACTATATTATGTTTTACAGTAGTCTCCTCTTAAATTTCGTTTAACGTTCAATGACAGTCGTGACTTATCTCTTTTCTGAAACCAAAGAAAGGTCTCGTCAACCTTTTGGAGGGTCACCAGGATGTTTCGGCATTCGTGTTCGTTAGGTCGTTGACCTGTAAGGTATACATTACAATCGACTTCGAGGGATCTCCGAGAACTCAGAGTCATGTATCGGAAGTCAGGTTTTATTAGACTGGTCAATTTTTATGTATTTGGTTTCAGGGGGGGGTGGGGCGGTGTGTGTGTGTGTGTGTATTTTTTTTTTTTTTTTTCCTTCTTCTTTTGTTGGCTTGTTTTTCATGGGTCTCCGTATATTTTTACTCCACCGATGTGTCTCACTTTTGTTTTTCTTTCATACTAAAACTTCGGTACTTCACCATTATTAAGAGATATACCAGAATCGGTTTCCGGTTTCCACTCATTTTCCAGACACTGTTAATAGACCCAATTAAAGTGACCTTTTTATTGAGAAATTAAAGATTCTGGGACTCCGTTTCCGAAGTCGAATGAAACTCGAGGATATCAGACCTATAATGAAATCTAGAGTCTCTATAAAAACAAAATCTTATTACAACGACGAATCATTTTAGTGCAAGAATTTTTTTTACGTCTTTCTATTCCTCACTTTTGTTTTTAGGGAACTTTAAGATAGACATCATCCAGAGTCCTTACTTAAACTAAACCCTCGGCAAAAAAAGGGTAAGTTTAGAGTAAGTAGGAAGTTTCATCTCGACACCAAGATGGAGAAAACTCGGGTGACACTAATCTGACAAATGGAGAGTGTGTAGAAACGAAAACTAATTCAAGATTTTTTTTTTACCTTTGTAAGGTTTCAATCTATAAGTGAACAATGTTAATAAAAATAAAAGGGATTTACTGTTATTCGACGAGTTCAGTCTTGTATAAACATGGAGTAAATGTCATCGAATATATCATAACAATTATGTCCTCTGTAAGTTACTCAGTTCTTAAAAATTGAATAAAACATGATTAAAGATAGACTTCCTAAATAGTCTTCTCTGGTTTTTTCCTTAGACTTAGAAAATTAGTCCAAACGTTAAAGAAACTCCAAACCATCGTTGAAGTAGTAAATATAATTGACTACGTGTCAAATTTTGAAACCAATTTATCCTGTATTTAGGATTTTGGAAAACCAGATCATGATGAATTATGAGAATTTTTGATAAGTCCTTAGGTTTCTCTAAAACAAACCCACCCAATTTAGATGGTTATTAATGGTATAATCTTTAATTCTGACTTTTTCAAAATTTTGTGTCCTATATCTTCATGTATAAAGTAATTAGAGTTTCCTTACTGTAGTGCATAGTACGTGGGAAACCTTTTGAGGCGACATATGAGTACTCTCTTACTCTCACTTTTTTAGTCTACAGAAGTATATTACTACTTTCCTGAAGGATACATCATGACCACCATTTCTTGAGCGGACGTCACGTCCTCTGCATTCTCTGTGTCTCAGGTAGGGATCCAGTCCTTCTAGCGGTCCTACTTCCGTACCGTTGAGTGAGGTCATAAGAACAGACCACTTAGGGTACCTGTCTACTCATGTATCCCCACGTTTCTCAGTTTGTACTGGCTTTACTGAATTACGTCGTGTGCGTGTGTCTCACTACTTTTATAAAACTGGAGCACCTGAAACCCCTTCCCAGAACCTCTGGAGTTAAAAGGGGTCTGGTGGGAAAGTCTTGACAACGAGATCTACTTGATTTGAGTTGTGTAAACAAACTTTGATTAGCATCATAAACCTCCAAATACTTAACTTTTCCTTGACTTCGGCATCCCATACCAGTTTTCCCATAAAACGAGTTCACGAGGACATCCGTCAACCAATCTGGATCTTCTATAAACGGACACACATGACTTGACATTGAAGGAGGTTAAAATTTCCTTTTGACCTCTTCCTTTACCGTTGGGTGAGGTCACAAGAACTGACCTCTTAGGGTCCCTGTCCCCTCGGACCACCCGACGGCAGACACCCCAGCGTGTCTCAGCCTGTGCTGACTTCGCTGAATCATCATCATCATCATCTTCTATACTCATAGGCGAACTTCCGACCTAAGCAGGAGTCTTTCGATCCGAAGTCCCAATTTTCCGGTAGATCAGTCATAAAGAGATAACACTAGGTTTCTGGAGGTGTAGTCTTAGTAATTCCTAAATTTGACGTCTACTGACCTGGAGTGATGTCTAGTTGACTTAGTCTTAGGATCTCCATCTCTTACCTTTGAACGATAAGATTATTCTAGGGGTCCACTTAGACAATGAGTTATTTTAAATCTTTGGTGTCTGTACTTATTCAGGTGTCCAGTGGGTTTGACACGTTGTTGGGTATCAAGGTGACCGAGACCAAGCCGGTAAACGTCTTAGTGCGTCATGGAGACCTTCCTGAGTAAAGAAACCAAGTCTATGATGATAGTCCGACATCTTTGAAATTATGGACTCACTCTAGGGAGGTAAAAAAAAAATCATTAGAATCTTCTCTGTGAAAGGGTAACGGACCGGGAGGTCTTAGCCTAGAAAAAAAGATTACTTGAGAGGGGGATTTCTTATAGGTGTATAGTTATGTAAAGAAACTTTCGACCTTCACCTCCTAGACTTTATGAAGTTTTTATTTCCGTTTATCTACCGAGGACTCGTGAACACTAATTGGTCCCAGAAACTTGTGTACGAATACAACCGTTATCCGTCTGTCGTATTAAGTTCGTTCTAAAATTTTACCAATTTTTATCATAGATCTCTACCTGAAGTAATAATAAAACTAAAACTCAAAGTAGTCGTTTAAAAGGACGTGTGACTTAATATTAGTCAGATACTTTTACAATGTAAAAGAGGTCGTCCGAGAAATAAACTGGTGAACTCCCCACACACACACACACACACACACACACACACACACCAACACCATCCCCACTCCCACCCCACGTTGATGATCTCACCCCCCTTTTTCACTTAAAAAACAGATTTCATCATTTAGCGAGTCTCTTAGTTAGTTAGTTTATACGTGATAGTCCTTTGGTTTGTTGGAAGAAAAACAATTCTGCAAAGTAAGATTAGTAGTGTCCCCGAAAGTTACCGAGGATGACACGTTATGTTCTAAGACTTCAGGTTAATTTGTATATCAGTTTATGTTTTTACTTCTTAGAAATAAGATTGTGTCGATGACGTAATTCATGTTGTTACCCACTCTAAGTACATAGTAGTTAACTTTTCAAATTTCGTAAAATGTGGTACCTCTAAAAAAAAATTAACACCAATTAGGAGAGGTGGAATTACTAAGTTCTTTACTTTTTACCGGAATGCCGATCTATTTTATCCACTGATAAATGTGTCACTATAAATTTTACACAGGGGTTTCAAAGGAACGGGACTTTATAGTGGGTACCATATATTATCGGATGTATACATTTCACTAAACCCCGAAGGGTCCACCACGATCACCATTTCTTGGGACACGGTTTCTGTACTCTCTACATCCAAACTAGGGACCCTGTCCTTCTAGGGGACCTTCTCCCGTACGTTGGGTGAGATCATAACAACGGACCTTCTAGGGTACCTATCTCATCCGACCGTCCGATGTCAGGTATCCTAGTGTGTCTCAGTCAATCTGTGCTGACTTCACTGAATCGTGAGTGTCTACATTTCACTAAATATGTAACGTTTTGTTAAAGTATATTAATAGTTAAAAGAGTTGTCGGGACTTTATCGATTCTCCAGAGTAGTAGGAGCAAAATGTATACACTTTTGACTCAGTTTATACGTGTTTCTTTCTCTAATATAAAATCAGTGAATCAAACATTGTCAATGAAAAGTGTAGACTAAATTATATTAAGAGAAATATAAGGGTGAAATGTTTACTCCTTTTACTCCAAGTCTCTTCAATTCGTTGGACGGGTTCCAGTGTTTCGATTATTCATCGTTTCGACTCTAAACTTGGGTTCAGACACAAGGAGACTAAAGTCTCAGTTTCGGAAAGTGTCCAACCGTGTATACTAAGTAAAAATTATTTCGAACTATTTTACAAAAGTCGTACTTAAATGTATCAGAATTAATATTCGTCTTTCTTTAATTAGATTTTATCGAAAACGAAAAATTTGACTCATGAGTTCTTTAATTCATACGGAAGTTGACAAAACGTATATATAAATACACACACATAAATATTTGAATACCAGATTACCCAATGACGTTTCGTTACAAAAAGTAATTGAAAGGAGTAAAATGAACAAATATAGAATTAAATATTATATACGGTTTCACTTGTATTTTACGTAATTAAAATAAAAATTCGTTATATAAAAGGATTAAGTCTTTCCATAAGAGGTCTCAATAGTAATTATTAACGAGTGAACATGTTAAGGTGGGATGGTTGTGGGGTGAAGTGAGTTGTGTGTGTGTGTGTGGGTGGGGTATGTGCGTGTGTTAATTGAGATACAAAAATGTGAACGAGGTCATGATCTGTTACTTACCGAATTGGTACTAGTATTCGAATCAGGGTGGTGTGGAATGACGGTATCTTTATCATACTCATTGGGATATAGACGTTAAACTTTTGAGTTTTAGTTATATTAAAATTGTGACGATTATGATAATTTTACTTAAGAAATCATTATCAGTGAGTCACGGCAGGATATCGATTCAAGAAAAGAGACAGTGGTTGGAGTTAACGAGGTACTCTTCGAAAAGTCAGCAGTAGGAAGACGACTTGAGGGTCGTCTATACATTAGAAGTTAGTAAACGACGTAAAGACGTACCTGACGTAAAGACTCTACATAACGTTAAGCCTACTAAAGAAGTAACGTTTTGATATAATCCTACCTACAGTCACGCATATAAACAATTTATTTACTTTGAGACTAGGTCATGTGTACAAAACTAGACTCGGTGAATACACTACGTGTATGTCGATATCAGGACTCCGGCACACCAACTTACTTTCTTTATCCCCAAGACCACAGTCGAAGGGACACAGAGTTATAACAGACGACAAATGATCGACAAAACAACAACGACAAGTCAACGAGTCAATACAGACTGAGGAACACTGTGGACCGAGGAGACAGGAAGTGGTAGAGGGCCTGGAACCTTTGTTGATGAAAATTGAAGAGGTCGACAGAAATAGGAGTAGATATTTTACCTATGCTATTATCATTGACAGAATTTTTAAACAACACTGATAATTTACTCTATTTTGTATAATTTATAGACCGTGTCTCATTCATCATTTTTTCTTACAAAGGAAAAGGAAGGAGTATAAAAGAGTAGACCGTACGGGGTAACAATGAATTAAAGATCAAGACTGAGAGTCCTTTTTAATCTCACTAGATACAGCTTCCTTAAAGACTATCGAAGACTAAAGATGTTCTGTTATTGAACAAAACCTCAGTAACGGTATTTACTGCAGAAAATTTTGTTAAAAAAATCTTCAGACTTCGTTTCTTGAACCCTTTTCGTTATCGGATAACTAGAAGTATGTTTATTCAGGTTCTCACTTCGTACTCAACAGTCAACGAAAACGGTCATGCCCATCACTGTATTAGAGTAATAGTGGACAAGTGGGAACAGTGAATGGTGTGTCTCAAACGTCCTGTCGACCACCGTCTCTCCTGTCCTCATGACGAATATCAACACGTTGACTTATTAAGACAGACCGGGTAAGATCCCATCACAGTACGGAAGTAATTAGAGTACGAAGAATTATGTGACTTAATTTATCGTTGTCGAGGGATTTTCATAGACCAGATAGAAGTACTTCATGAAAATCTGTTGGATTTGACTCTCAAAAGGTGTCCGTATCGATGTAATGTAAAACTTTCCCTCAAGTACCTACCGTAGAAAACTGTTGACAGAGGGGTCTCTAGTCGTACTGTTAGAGAAGTAGTGGAGGAATAATCGGACTACCTTTTTCTCTTTTAGTAGGAATACAAAGGTAGAGGACCTAAGAAAAAGATCGTTGTCTCTTTACTACTTAAAATTTACTATGAGACAGACGTGAATGTGTAGACGCTTTAAAGAAACTTTTTGTTGGTCGTTGTAGGAAAACCGTCTTGTTGGTGTAAAAAATACTGGAGTATTAACGACCCGTCTTCATTTATATAGGAACATACCAAGAGTGAATCGTAAAGTTATTTCAGGAGTTTTGGAAAACTATCTATACACTCATTATAGACCTCGACACAGTACTTTAGTCTCCGTTACCCATTACTTTCTGTAAATCTCGAATCGGTGAAAGTGTTGATTCAATGAAAGACCGTTTAGAAGTTGAAGGTAATGGGTAAAAATCGAGAGGTTTTGTCAATAAATTTTTTTGGTTTATACATATATACATATATATGTGAAATAATAAAGTAAGAGTCTCGAGTCACCTATTGACTTCATCGGATTGTCGAAACACAGTTTCTCGTTCAAAACTCTACTAAGGATATAAAGAAAATATTTTGGACTCATGGAAGTTTCTAAGGGACGACCATGTTGAAATGATTAATAGACCTACTAGAATGATAGAGATCTCCCAGGTTAACCGACAAATATGAATAAAGACGGTTTATACTCGGGTCAAACCTAATTTTTAGATTTGATGTTTTAAGGTTTTAAAGGGAAAATAAGGATGAAAGTATGGACAAGAACAGCACCTTATGGTAGAGGAGGAGATGGGTACATATTACATGGGTGGGAAGTTTTATGTTGAGTTCGGGGTTATGGTGCACTTGATAAAGTGTTGATGAAAGTGAATTTTAATCAAAGAAGAAGACTTAAAGGTAACACCTTTTACTGTCGATTATCAGACACAGATAAGAAAAAATACCGTAAGAAGAATATATCTACGAAAAGAGAGAGGGGTCTTTCAGACTTATAAGGAACTTCAGTGATGGTTAAAGTATAAATTGAAAACAACATACTAAGTGTGATTTGGTTTATCACTTACGTACGTCTTCCATAAGTTATTTGTAAGTAAAATATTTTCGTTTATTCAACGTTCCGTTTTAGACTCGATCTTAGGTATTTACATAATATGGATAATACCAAACCCTGTTAAGATTCCACGGTAATCGAAATAGTGATACGGGTCGATAAACCGCAGATATAATGCAAAGTAAGAGTACATTAGTTTAATTCAACTATAAAATGATTTATCCGTAAAAATCCATTTTTGTCGGTTACTAACGTTATAAAACTATTAGTATTTTCCTAAAGGACCCCTAAGGAACGATAATAAGTCTTTTTTTTTACGTTCGAGAGTTTGTATTTGATATATTTATACTGAATGGTTGATAATCGTCCGTAATTGGGTTCAAAGTAATAAGAGTGACTAGACCCTTCCCAATTTTCCCGAAATTACGAGATAGTGTTAATATAACGATTATTATTCAAAAGAAAATATATTCCTGTTCCTTTGTTATTCGATTTCTTTTTGTCTTTGTTTCAGACCCCTTAGCTCTAAAGAATTGTCACTTGGTACGATCCGTTCACTTGTCTAAGGAGACCCTCTTCAAAACCTTTGTACGACGAAAGTAGAAAGTTACTCTATTTCTTTTGAGTTATCACATATCTGTCCCTGTTCCACGGGACCGTCCTTCCACACCTGAATCTCTGAGTTTAAAAGATAATACTCAAACAACGAAGGGTCTTTACTGACAATCATCGTCACATATACATGTGTACGTACGTGTGTATGTAAGGTGTCTACTGACTTTGTATGTGTGTATGTGTATGTGTGTGTATACACACTAACAACTTTACGTCGTCGTTTATGTCATCTAAGACTATAAAATTTATTTCTTTCAATAAAATTCTAGAAACTTCAGATCAATCTTGTCGTGTATAGAATCCACTTAAATTCATTTACCCGGTTCAAAACCCGAAATAGAATTTCGTTCTAATCATGAGAATCTACTCCCCTGCCAGTAGTATTAAAGTCTCGTTAATTAGACATCCAGTAACCGTCTTTTATTTTCGACTCCTTCATATAAACGAATTCCATCCTTTCCCCTACTTTAAATCCGGTCTTCTTGTCTTTCATGGAATACGTTTTTTACAATATTCTGTTTTTAGACTCAATTTTAAACATTTAGCTACGATAGACAATACTGAAAATAGAGAGGAAAGTGAACCGCTGTTCAAAGGTCTCGAGATAAGACCCTTTATACAGATGTGTGTGTGTGTGTTTGTGTGTGTATGTGGTATAACTCGGTTATTTGACTTTCCATCCTACTTCCCTTATTGACTTTAAACTCCTTGATTTTTGACTTTCGAATATACTAAGAATCTCCTTAAAAAATATCGTAAGGAGAACAAAGTAGAAGTGTTCTCTTGTGTCTAACGTTTCGTTAAATAGGGGGGTTGGGAGGTAAGAGGAGGTTCAATTATCACCTTTAAATTTAATGTTCTAATCTGTACCATCAGATGAGTCACGAACAGGAAAGTTGGACCTTCTTCTCTACACTACTGATGGAAAAGATTTATTTTGAAGTCTTTCTTAAGAATTGTTTTCCGGTACGGTGGTACTCAGAAGATTTTAGTAGAACGTTACACAGAAAGGTTGACCCGACGTTGTCCCAATTTCATCCCTTACGGGAATTCAAGTAGATGATGACACGTTTTTCCTTAGTATATAAATCGAAATCTTCTCACAGTGTCTGAAGAGGGGAGGAGGAGAAGGGTAGAGGGAAAGAGGGAGGGAAGGGATCGTTAACCATTGGAGTCTTTCTCCTGAGGTTTAGATCTTTCTTCGTCAACCAAGGGTCGAAGTAAACTGGACGGTTCGACGAGATTCCTTCTTCGTGGTCAGTAAAGAGGTCTGACTCGACCAGACACACCCGTAAGTCGACCAAAAGAGGTAGTGGAGTTCTTCCGAAAGGACTAGTTTAAGGAGGTACCGAACGTAGCTTTTACACATTCATGTTTTGACTACGTTGACAAATTAAACTTCCGTTTTCCGTCAAACTTAACAAAAGGACACAATTCTCACTGTCCCGGTTCACCCAACGACCCCTACATCTTTCCCTAGGGTCTGTTTTCGTACTTTCTATATTTAAGTCCGTGATTCTTGTGACCTCGAAATTTACATTAAAACTTTGTTTTTTTAACGTTTAGGAATCAGATTTCGAACCACAAATCTATATTCCTTTAAGAATGAGACCTCACACCACACCCAACTTACTTTCTTTTAAAATTGTGTTCTACCATATTTACAACTTACTACGAGGTACTTTCTCTTTGTTTGTCTTCACAGACAATTGTATTGATTCCAAAGAATCTGAATACACCTTCCTTTTTTTTTTTTTTTTCAAAAGAGAGTATTCTGAAAGGTCTCGTGAGGACAGTCTTAGATTTACTACCCAAAATCACCTAGCATCTATGACGAAACTGCCTTTCTTGACCATAAAGGAGTCGAAGGACCACAAATAGGCCGGAACTCCTTCACCCTTATATCCCTTACCCCACCTCGGTGTCCAGTCGGTATTTCCCTTTGGGGTTTTGGACTTAGAGTTCTCCGGTGGACCACTTCCCGTTCACTTAACTTGTTCACAAACGACTGATGTGGGCCCTCCTCTAGTCCGAGAGGGAAAGGGTGCCATATAAAGTGAGGTCGCTCAAGCTAGGTAGTGCATAAAGTCTATAGAAGACCAGTGGCGTAACAGTAAAATTAATTGACTAACTAAAGACAAAACCGTTCGGAACCTCCCGTGCGGGGAAGTGGGTGTCGTCATCGACGTCGACTTTTGCCCTTGGTCCTCGGCGCCGGGTCGGACGGGAAGGTCACGGGCTTCCTACTACGTCCCAGGACCCCGGTGGGAGCTCAGGGCGACTCTGGCGGGAAGTTCCACGACTCGATAGACCGTTCTCTCGCTGACCTCGTGGAGAGCCTCTCTTGTCCTAGAACGTAAGGACAGCTACCGAACTCTCGAGAGTTTGGGGGCATACCCGGTGGTGGACGACAACGTCTTCTCGGGGATCGTTGTCTTCATTTATCGAGACTCCCTGGCCGTCCGACCTCCGTCTCCCCCGTTCTAAGATAATTGTTGCACAGGGTCCTTAAGAGACCGTCGGGAGGACGTGACTACCACCCCCCCTGTTTCCAGTCGTTACCCCCGTGACTTTCTCCACCGTCGTTACGTCCCAATATACACCGAAACGGTGCCCCAGTTCCTAAGAAAGGTAGGTCCCCCGGAGTTCATTCTCCGGGATGTGTGTAGAGTTGGGAATCTAGCCCCTATTACTACCTCAACGGAGGTCCTTCGTGCTCTCACTGCCCTTTCCTCTCCAACCGAGCACAAAGAAAGGGTGATCCTCCGGGCACCGTGGGACAGTTCTTGACCGGTTCCGGATACGGGAACCGGAGGTCGTGATGTCCAAATGGAAGGACGTGATGACGAGTAACGAAGTAAGGAGGAGCTGGAGGTTCCAAGTTAGGCAAAGACCGATACGGATACCGAAAACGAGGAGGGGGTTATAAACCAGGAGGTGACGGAAGGACAAGACGGCTAAAGGGAAGAACCCCTTACGAGCGAGGACGTAGGAGTTTGTCTCTTTTGTTGACTACCGTTTTTTTTTTTTTTTTTTTTTTTCCTTCCTCCCCTTTTTTCCAACCTTTTTTTTATACACTTTCAATGAGTAAATACGAAAATATAAACTTTGGGAGATGGGAGAAATGTCCGTGATTACACGGAATGTATGAACCTTTAAGTTATTTCTAGGATTTGAAACTTTATAACAGTTAATAAAAAGTTTTACGGTGAGACCCTCGGTTTCGGAACCTAAAGTAAAAGTGGAAAATTCCTTTACTTTCGTCAATACACTGTCACAAAAGATTCATCGAAGCAACTTAGGGATGGTGATTGAACGTCGACACTGACACCCTCTTCCACCAACCCAAGAACAATCTGAACCGGTTCAGACCCCGTCCTTTAAGGATGGGTGGATTTCGATACCCCCAACGAGTCACGTCTTACCCACTTACTTCTATTCCAGGTTTTCCATCTGAGTTCAGGTCTATTATCTCTTCTTTCGTGTTTACGATTTTCTATTCTAACTCCACTTTTATTACCCCGGTTGTAAAGTGTCGGTTAATTCCCGACTTGGTCCGATTTTCCAGTCCTTTCTTTTACCCGTCCCCTTTACCTTCTCAAGATGTAGTAACAAAGTTTGTACTTGGTCACAAACAGAGAGTTGTAAAGTGGTCACGTTCATGTATCATATCTATCCCGACCGAACTATCTTCAGGTCCGCGTTCTATTTTGGTTCGACTCGGGAAGTGGGTAAGAAAACTTGTTTTCCAATGATATATGAGTCTTGAAAATTTCCGTTCACTTTTACAAAGTAAGGATACCTTAATAAAAGAGACTGCGACGTTACAAATATGAGAAGTATTACGTAATGTCGTGGGGTAATAGTACTACCGAGACTCTAATAGATGTCGAGTCTACCCTCGAAGAAGTTCAAGTTCATCGTTTCTATACCCGTGTCGTACGTCCCTCCTTCCTACCGGTAAGACCGGAGATATGTTACAGTAAATCCGTCACCAGGATTTGTGTGACGGTGATAGAGACTTCTTTGTGATTTAATCTTTATAGACATCTCATACTAAGAAGGTTATTCGAAAAACAATACGTGTTTCGACTACTACCTCTACTACATTCGTCAGTCAATTTCCGACAGTTTTAGGTGTCTGTGGATTTCACAAGTTTCACAGTGAGTCAGTACAGGTCGAGAAGCACTAGTGTACCTGACATCGGGAGACCCGAGGAGACAGGTACCCTAAAGGGTCCGTTTTTATGACCTCATACAACGGTAAAGGAAGAGGTCGTCTAGAAGGACTGGGTCCCTAGCTTGGGTCCAGAGGACTTGACTTCCACCTAAGAAATGTGGACTCGGTGGTCCTTCGGATTTTTCTGTGGATTGGATATTCGTTTTGTTAATTACACAAGAAGTGTGGTTATCACCCAAGAAGTGGTGAGACTCCTTTTCCCGGGTGCTTAAGTACTTCAAAGAAAATAGGTAAACAAAGTGTTACCTAACAAGATTTACAGGTCCACCATCACATTCCGAATTTTCCTTGTAAACCTATCGAGAAAAATTCTAAGGGGAGTGAAACATGTAGGACTTCGACCGTGTCAAGGTAGTTAAGTGACACCACCCAACTCGCTTTCATAAGTCGTTTAGTAAACTGTCGACGAGTGAGACTCCATCGACTCAGGGTCGTATGGTTTGTGAATAACCTAAAAGCCGGAATTACTTGTCTTCTCAACCCGTACGAATCTCAGGAGCTTTTATATAAAACTCGGTTTATAATTTTCTATAAAACTGTTCTTTAGTTCAACAACGCAGTTGCCGCTACGTCGTAGAGACCTCTCAACGGTTTTACACACCATTCACTGTCGGCTTATCCTGTGTAAAAGGAAGAGTTTCCTTCATCGAGGTTATTTGCGAGTTTTCTGAAACGGATGTTAATGACGTTAGGTACTGTTTAAGTGAGATTGTTCTTTCACGGTGGTTGTGTTAGACGAGAAAAATTCGGGAGACAAGAGAAAGGATTATGGGAGACACATAATAAAAAATGTAAAGTTTTTTAACTTGTGGATAGTATGTTTTGTTTTTTATTGATAATTCGTTTAACTCCGTGACTTCAAAAGAAATATGACGACACGGTATCCTCTTTGTGTAAAAGAAATCAACTACGTCTCGAGATACGGATATATTGTTCAAAGTCATTTGTGTTTATAGTTTATAGTTGTCCTTAGGATAACAATTTACATTCACTTTACGTTTATCCAAACGGAGACATACCTTAATGAAATAATAGCGTCCAAGGTTGTAGGAGTTACTGACGTCTTGTGGGTAAAAATTTGTGTACTAAACGGAACTTTACCGATAAAATTTTAATAAGAACACGTTGTACTCGATTTTAACTAATTAAAATCGAAACCTGGTTTTATAAGATAAGTAAGACCTTTTACGTATATTAAGTTATATAAGTTATGAGAACTTATATATACAAAAGAAAAAGAAAAGACACAAAATATATCGAAGATTCACGGTCTTTCTTTCTATTTATAGTTATTTTTCATCGGAAAAAGAGGACTATCATTACCCTTACCCAATTCATAAGGGATAACATTCAATAGTATTAACAGTACTCTTCTAAGTACTACATGACAAATAATAAATAACAGGAGTAATATCAGAAACAGTGTTCTGACATCGTAATCTTAAAATTACAGGATACATAAGAGACGACAACGACGACGACGATTCAGTGAAGTCAGCAAAGGTTGAGATACACTAGGGTCTCTACCGTCGGGTGGTCCGAAGGGGTAGGGACCCTAAGAGGTCCGTTCTTGTGACCTCACCCAACGGTAAAGGTAGAGGTCACGTACTTTCACTTTTCACTTTCACTTCGGCGAGTCAGTACAGGTTGAGTCGTTGGGGTACCTGACGTCGGATGGTCTGTGGAGGCAGGTACCCCAAAAGGTCTGTTCTCATGACCTCACCCAACGGTAACGGAAGAGGATCTTCTATTATTTTTTTGACATGTTGAAACTGGAAAAGACATAGGGTTTCACAATAAGTAATCGGTAAAGATAAAAGGTGACAAATGTTGAAGACATCGGACTAACTTTCCATGTGTACGTTGGTTAGTTTGTCATCTTATACCTTTTCCAATTCTTATACCTTTTCCAATTAAAAAAAGTCTATGCGTTGAAAAAAATAATAAAAATTATATTTAAATAAATAAAATTAACCTTCAATTAATGAAATGTTATAACATAACCAAAACGGTATGTAGTTGTACTTAGACGGTGTCCATATGTATGTGCACAAGGGGTAGAACTTCGGGGGAGGGAGGAGGGAGGGACACGGTAGGGAGACCCAGTAGAATCACGTGGTAATATTTTAAAAATTTCGAATATCAGAAAGTATTTGGTTTCATTGTAAATTTAATGTGGAACAAAAAAACTCTTAATAATATTGTTTGTGATTTGTCCTGGTTTCTTAAATAAAAGTAACCTCTGAATTTCAACTCTAGTATCATGATAGAAGTAGATGAGACCTTGTTCATTAAATAAGGTACTGACGATTATTTACAAAATATATATATATATATAAAGGTATTAATAATTTGACATGACACTGACTCACTTCAGTGATTTACCACAGGTTGAGAAACGCTGACGTACCTGACATCGGACAGTCCGATGAGGTAGGTACCCGAAAATGTCTGTTCTTATGACCTCACCCAATTGTAAAGGAAGAGGTTTTGACATGACATTGTTACTGTAATGTAATAGTTCACGATGACTCTCCACAACTAAAAATTTCCGTGATTATGTCTTGATACGTTTTACTGAGATAAAGTTCTAGTCACCCGGTTTTGACCTCAATTTTCTTTAAAATGTGTTTAGTTCTTGTGATTCAGTACAGTATCCAATTAAGATATCGATCGTGTTTTACAACGTACAGAAGAAATATTACTCGACCTAACT
The DNA here is from genome assembly GCA_006410555.1 of Capra ibex. Taxonomy (NCBI): domain Eukaryota; kingdom Metazoa; phylum Chordata; class Mammalia; order Artiodactyla; family Bovidae; genus Capra; species Capra ibex. The sequence goes on from SJYO01029184.1 coordinate 18,484,810, forward strand.
CACTATAAGGGTGTCTTTTTCGTTTACTACTCTGATTTAATTCACTTTCTTGGGTAGACAAAGAGACACTACTATAAGTGAAAAAGAGCATTATTACCTTTAAATATCGTAAATAGGTTAGTTCAGATCTAAACTCTTCACTTTTTTTAACACGAAGTAGTACGTCAGTAAAAGAGTTCACGAACTCTTCCACGATGAGAACGGTTTCTGATTAATTTATGTATACGAAAGAGTGGGTGGAAACGGTAAGTCTTTCTGCAAGAGTCATAGGGTTAAAGAGTTTCTTAGATAGACACTTTGAGTCAAAGGACTTCACTACGATGATAACGAAAATACTCTTACTTCATTACAGGGTGTTATAAAATCCCTCCATTTGACTGGTGTCAAGAAGGGACCATCGAGTCACCATTTCTTGAACGGTGTTACGTCCTCTGTGTCCAAACTAAGGACCAAACCCTTCTAGGGGACCTCTTACTTTACCGTTGGATGAGGTCATAAGAACGGATCCTTTAGGGTCCCTGTCTCCTCGGACCACCCGATATCAAGTATCCCAACGTTTCTCAGTCTGTACTGACTCAGTGGTTTGCTGTTATTGTTGTTTTGACTGGTGTAAAAAGAGTTGAGACTTTAGAGAAAGGGGTTCGTTTTGTTCTAATATTTCACGTGTTGAGGTAACAAGGATAGTATTTCCCGAAACAGATAGATTCGTACGTATTAACATACTAAATAACCCTTTATATATGAATATTTACTGAAGTAGATTGTGAGATTGACATTTTCGAAACTGAGTCTTCGTTTCGTTGTACCCCATGTACCCCAACTGTCTATCGTGAATACGTACACTCTTTCTCTTTTTGTCTACCTCTTTCTGTCCTAATTTTTATGTCTCCCCGTCCCGGTGACAGTCAACTCTTCTCTACTTCATGAAAACTTCTCCTTCGTCGACGTACAACTTTTATGACACCCTTTTTCATTATGTAAACCTATGTCCTTTTATGTTAGGTCCCTTTGTTTTTCTCCGTAAACTTTCCTTCCTTCAATATACCTAATTCACAAAGCACTGTCTTTCCCGGGACACATCCTCGGTGTATAAACTCTCCTACCCCTACTCTACTAATCTCTTTGTGATTGGTCGGAAGGATTTTTACTTAGATAGAGGCGGTGAAGTAAGAAAAGATATTTATAGTAGAAAGAAATCTATCGTCGGTTAGAGTACAACGCATACACTTTGACCTTCGGGAAAGACCAAATCCAAAGTAGTTAGGACGTTTGACCAGAACTGTTCGTTTGAGTGGTAGTAGGTCCAATGAAATAATCGTTTCACCCATACTTTACTTAATCCGAGTGTTTTCTCGTAAGACAGAAGTTCAAGAGTCTATATAGTCTGGGGTTCGAACAAAAAGAAAGATTTAAATTTGAGGGGGTAGGGTCGTTCCATGTGACTAGAAAAGATTAAAACGGAAAAGTGAGACAGGTAATTTAGTATCAAAATACTCCACTTCAACAACCGAAATAATTAGTATGAAGTAGGTCTTTGGTTTATTAGATAATAAAAAAGAGTCACCCGTATAAATATGGAGGAAGTCCACATTTTAGGAGTGTGTAACATAATTACGAGTAACCACGAATTATCGATAATTGTTAAATGAGATGTTACACAACTTCTATGATAAATTACGGAGTTGATTTTTCAACTAATAGGTATTTATCTTGTTATGAATTTTAGAACATAGTCATTATTCAGTGTGGATTTCCTTTTATTAGTTTATGTTACAAAGTATTAATTTTTACATATACTCTCTCAGATTACTTTTGAGAGTCGTTTTAGTGTCTACTGGGGTTTAAATTGTCTTACTGTACTGAATCAAATATTTGTTAAGAAGTCTGAAGTATATTTGAAATAACCAAGTCACGATCCGTAAAAATGTTTGGTCAACGTTACATACACGTAGAGTTTAACAAGTTGAAGTGCTAAGTAATTGTGACGTTTGTCGTGATCAGTTTACTTAGGTACATGTATAGTGAAGTTTTGTCACATTTTCGAGTAAAGAGGAAGTTCGTAAACTATACTTCACTTAAATCACTTCAATATATTCCTTTCACGGTTAAGGTTATGGATTTACTATGGAAGAGATAAATTGAACTATCACAATAGAAAAATTGTCTCGGTCGTCACTGTGAATGTTTCCAATCAGTTGGGAATTGACCCTTTGACCATTCTCTGGAATCCAGAACCCAGACTCCGAGTAATTCGGTTTTGATTTTTTTTTTTTTTTTTAGTCTCACATCTTGTGTCTTAAATACCCGAACTTCTGATTTCAGTAAGTTACACGTAATTACCTTCTGTATAACGTACTTACCGAGAGGTGACATACGATGTCTTTTATTTTTGGTTTATCTGTGGACACTTTCACTGAGTAATGATTCTTTTACAAACGAATAGAAGTCACTATCTTCTGTATGTAAAATATTATCTTCCTAAAGAGAACACCAGTACACAGATAAATCTTAAAGGTGGAGAAGACAACCAGACTATCCAATAGTCAAATGTTTTTGACTCTAATTTCTCTAAATCACTAAACTGGTTCTTGGTGTACACTGAATCACCGTCACAGTCTTAGGAAAATAATATGGTATAAAGTTTTACACAAAGTTTACATAATTTCTATATTTACATTTATTCTTTTATTTTTACGGGTATTTATGATCTCCTCTTATATTCACTTTATTCACTTATAAATATCTTAACACTAGAGTATTATTACAGTCTTTAGTTTTGTCTACTGTCATAATTTACTAGATATACAGTTTTAATAGCATTTGTCTTAAATTTTCATTTACTTTTCGAACCCCCTTTTATACGTCCTATAGATGTCTTTCCAAATTCACAATAATTTTTTTAAAACAATCAGTTTTATTTTTTCACATATAGAAGTATATTTTACTTATTTACTGTAATTGTCCGTTAAATGTTCTCTTTTTTAATTCTATCGATTATTTGTATTTTAGTATTCAAACATTCATATTTAAAATTTTTATGTAAAAAGAAACAGTATTAACCGTTTCAAAGAAAGTGTACTAATATAGGTAACAACCCCTTCCAACCCGTATACCCACGGGAGTATGTGATAAGTATCCTCATATTCACCCTCTTGTAAATCACTCTTGTACAATGTTATAATTTGTTTAAGGGATTTTGACATTACAAGAAAATAGGTTCTTAAGTATTGAAATATAGATGCTAATCCGAGTAGGGTAGTAATACATTGTTTGTAAATCTTTATTTGATTTGAAAAGTTTTGTCTGTTAACAGGTTAATTTAACACCAGGTAAGTCTACTGTCTTGTATTACGGGTGTAGTGTTGTTATTGTCTCTTGATATTAAATTTTTTACTTTTACAAATATACGTAAATTTTACTTTTAAAGTTTGTATACACTGTCATACTAACTCAAAGAAGAGAAACGAATAGATATAAAAACTTAACAATATTATTATTTACAAAAATCAAAACATTTCTTTAAATAAAAAATTTCTAAAAAAAAACCTCGTAAAAATAACTTAAACAATGTTATAACGAAGACAAAATTTCAAAAACAAACAAACAAACAAACAAACAAAAAACCGACGTTCGGTACACTCTAGAATTGAAAGGGTAGTCCCTCGTTTCCACTTCAAGATTAGTGACCCGATGGTCCCTTCAGGGTATATCATTTTAAATTCTCAACACTATTTTTCCTTTAGTATATACTAAAGATATCAGAGAAAGTCGAGACGTAAAGTTACTTTGTTGACATATTATCTTTCGTCTTATTATATAAAACGTTAATATTAAATTTACTTACTTATGGGTCTCTTTCACTCTTTTTTTAGTATACACTACCCTTATCAATATCTCCTAAGACAGTTTCTCAAATTTGAAGGGTCCACCGAGTCCACCATTCCTTAGACGGACGTTACGTTCTCTGTGTCCATGTTAGGGACCCTACTCTTCTGATGGACCTCATCCCGTACCGTCGGGTGAGGTCATAAGAACGGACCCTTAAGGTACCTGTCTCATGGAACCGCCTGAAGTCGGGTACCCCAGCGTTCCTCACACTGTGTTGACTTCATTGATTGTGAGAGTGAAAGTAAAGTAAAAGTACAGTCTCATTCTGATTGAGTCCTCGTGAGATGAAATCGTTTAATACCGAAGAACTAGAAAACACTTTACTCTGGGATGAAGTCACCAAAATCGGTTCTAGACAATAAATCGACTGTGAACAGAAGGGTTCTGTAACACACGGTTACTCAACTCCCACCCTCCAGTCACGTTTCTCTGCTCCTCGATCCTTAGTCCTCGGACTTGTCTTTTACCCTGGACTGGATATACCGTCCAAATGAGTCTGTTTCTCAGTTTACGTCTGTCCAGACGATTTCGTTGTAGTACGTGCATCCATATCAATCAATCAAGTCAGTGAGTCAGTACAGGCTGAGGAATACTAGGTACCTGACGTCGTGGGATCGGAAGGGGTAGGTAGTGGTAGAGGACCTCGGATGAGTTTGAGTACAGGTGGGACAGTCACTACGGTAGGTTGGTATAGTAGGAGACAGCAAGGGAAGAGGAGGGTGGAAGTTAGAAAGGGTCGGAGTCCCAGAAAAGGTTACTCAGTCAAGAAACATGGTCCACCGGTTTCATAACCTTAAAGTCGAAGTCGTAGTCAGGAAGTCTACTTATAACTCCTGACTAAAGGAAATCTTACCTGACCAACCTATAGGAACGACAGGTTCCCAGAGAGTTCCCAGAAGAGGTTATGGTGTCAAGTTTTCGTAGTTAAGAAACCGTGAGTCGAAAGAAATATCGGGTTGAGTGTGTAGGTATGTATTGACCTTTTTGGTATCGAAACTGATCTGTCTGGAAACAACCGTTTCATTACAGAGACGAAAAATTTTACGACAGATCCAGCCAGTATCGAAAAGAAGGTTCCTTGTTCACAGCAAATTAAAGTATCGACGTCAGTGGTAGACGTCACTAAAACCTCAGGTTTTGTTATTTCAGACAGTGACAAAGATAACAAAAGGGTAGATAACAGTTACTTCACTATCCTGGTCTACGGTACTAGAATAAAATGACTTACAACTCAAAATTCGGTTGAAAAATAGAGAGAAAGTGAAAGTAGTTCTCCGAGAAATCAAGGCAAATTGTTAGGAAAGTATAAAGGTAGAAAAGATTTACGTTTCAAGAACTAAAAGGTAACTTGATATTACTAGGAACAAAAGTAAAGTTGTCGGACATGGGTGTGTACAATTGACATCGGTCTTTTTACAGTCTTCGTACATCTACTCAGTACAAAGACTATATCCGTCCTTGTTTCCATGAGTCTAATAGTGTTAAAAACCGAGTTACAGAACGGGAAGATGGGACAAAGGACAACTTACACTCGTTAAATTTTTATCCTTCAATTCTGTTCGTACTTATTGAATTCGTAAAATTTTGACTTATATTGGATTGGGACTGTCGTTGTATGACTCATATTTAACAAAAAATACTGAACAGACTTTTAATATGAAATTTCACTGATAATTCTCGTTCGGGTGGTTCCTATACTAGGATGTCAAACATATGACGTGTTCCTACAGATCGGTTTTACCATTTTCGACCCTAAATTTAAGTCAAACATGATAGGAGGAACGATTTGTCATGTGAACTCCTTTCCATTGAAAAAGATTAAACAGGTGGGTCTCACCTATGAAAAAGACTAAACAAGTATCTTTGTCGTCCATGATCGACACCAAGTCCAATTGTTGTTTACCCAGGTTTATATAAGTATAAGTTATACTGACCTTTTAGTAATTTTTCGTACTCGTATCAAATCTCTTTGGTGTTACAGTTACAACTCTCTTAAATTTTTTATTAACAGTAAACTTATACAGGTCATGTACTAGTTTCTGGTCGTCCAAGAGTTGATGTTTAATGGACGATCTTTCGATAGTAATCCGTATCTTTTACCTAAGTATACTTTTTCATTTAATTTTTATATTAACTGTTTTCCGTCAACGAAATTACCATAAAGATATTTCATTTTCAGGACACTTCGTAAAGAGAAAGTGGACACATTTTTTTTAAAAAGTCACTCTTATTACATCTTTATATCGATTTTGGGATTTTGAATTTGTGATCCGATTGTAAAGTTTGTATGAAACCTTTTAATGACGATACTGACTGTCATAACTTTATAATTTTTTTTATTGTGACTTTAAGTGTCGCTGGAAGGTTATATTATTCGGGTGTTTATACCTGATTTATATCAAGTCATACTTTAGATGGTAAATATCGTATACAACTTATAGTACATATTTATATAATTACTCAGTGAAATGTACTCGTCTTATTGAAACGAGGGACTTATGGAAATTGTACGACATAAAAAGACATAAATAATAATAATAATAAATTTCCCACTCCATGGTGACCCCAGGCATTTACCTTTAAGTAGTACGGTGAGCCGACATAAGTACAAAAATCACTTCTTCGAATAAATTTTTAAAGAATCTGTTACAGAGAACCCAAATCGATATCCGTCTTTTACACATTAATCGTGAAAATACACCGTAATCGTTTGTTAGAACGATCAAGTAATAAAAAATTATAAACGTAGTCAGAAGACTTTCGTCTAATTCTCGTTGATATTACAGGTATACGTTCTAAACAATTGATGTTTCGAGTCTTTTACATGTGAAATTAGTTTTGGTACGGTGTTATGACATAGAAGTTAAAGAAAAGAAGGATATAAGGAAAAGTCAGATAGATCTGGAAGTTGAGATCCCTAAATCCTTCTAAAATAAAATTTACTTACTATATCCGTAAAATCAAGTCAGATAATACGAGTGATTATTTTATCTTGTTTTTAATTAGTAAAAAAACGGTGACTAGGTACACTATTTATAATAGTCACTAAACAGTATAAAAGTTGCCTCTCTACAATACCCATTTCAGAAAATTTCAATTTAAACCAAATGAATCTTCAGGACTGAAACTCTTTCGACACCACTTTAAACTACTAATGTTGACATCCTCTATTGACGGATTTATTATGAAACTATAACATAAATATTTTAAAGAATTAGAAAGGATCTGTTTCGATGTGGTTACAATGAACTCGACGTAAAAAACGTGTGTACTCGATGTATAATGTCCGTAAGAGTTAGACAAAATCCATGTAATTTACTCAACATGACGTGAAACCTATATAAGGTTCTGGTGGTCCTAATTTCCCGACACTTTTCTTCTTCTTGTGTTTCACTCCATCCTTTACATTCGTTCAGGTCTGATACGTCTGTGGACACCGGTACGTCTCGAACCTAAAATAGGATTCACGTTAACGTTTCCGTATCTAACCTCCTTGTCGGGATTGTATGAACTGGTGAATCTTTAACACACGTCTCACTTCAGTGTATAACCATAGTTGAAGGAAGGTCCAGAGGTTTATGTTGGAAGTCATTTAAGTGTCGTATCATGACGTGGTCCCCGACGAGAGATATGGATCTATAATGTGGTAGTGATTCACCTTTCATAAGTTAATAAAAGTAAACTTTATATTGTAGTTGATGTATATAAGGAATTTTAAACTGTGTTAATAACAAGAAGCACCCGAAGGATCCACCGCAATCACTATTTCTTGGAAGGCCGGTATTGTCCTCTGGACCCAAGGTAGGAACCCTACCCTTCTAGGGGACCTTCTCTCGTACCGTTGGGTGAGGTCATAAGAACGGACCTCTTAAGGTACCTGTCTTCTCGGACCGATACCAGGTATCCCAGAGTTTCCCAACCTGTACTGACTTCTCTGAATCGTGTGAAACAAGAAACATAAGGATGTTTTGACTCATTTGAAAATGAACCATTGAATAAAAGGGAGACTTGATACTGTGATTTTGTACTTTAGAATAAGGAAATTTAACACTGATATATTAATTTAGAAGACTTAGGTTCTAGTTTGTATACATCGTAGATCTGTCTGCAAGTGGGTATGAAGTGATCTAACAAACCGATGGTTGTATCAGAACTGAAGACAAATTAAACAACATTTGTCTTTGTGGACACGGAATAAATTGAAGTTCTACGATCCTTCGATTTTAAAGGGAACGAGATAAAGTACACTAAGAAGTTTTAATCTGTGTTCTCAATGGATTGAAAAGAGAGGAATTTGAGAGGAAACGACTAAATTCGGGTAAAAATGTTAGAGACAGTAAACTTTTTACAAATGACGTTTCATCATTGTATAAAAAGTAGGAACATAGTTTTAAGGGTAAAATTCGGTATTTCAAGGGTAAACTTTCCAAAATTACATAAGTACATAAAGACCAAAAAAAACAACAACAACAACGACGACAATCTGGGACATATATGTACAGACTGAGAAACACTGGGGTACCGCACATCGGATAGTCCGAGGAGGCAGGTACCCTAAAAGGTCCGTTCTCACGACCTCACCTAACGGTAAAGAAAGAGGTCCCCTAGAAGGGTTGGGGCCTTAGCTTGGGTCCAGAGGGTATAACGTCCGTCTACGAAATGGCAAACTCGGTGGTCCCTTCGGGGACATATATAATGTGTGACAGTGTTTATTAAAAAGTAAAAGATATTGAGACAGATTAGATGTTGTCCAAATTTATATAGAAAGATTAAGAAAAAAGGACTCTCAATACAAAATAAATCACCCTTAAAAGTCCTGAAGTTCGGGTTCTCTGTTGTAGAATTGTCTTGGACTCGCTTGACGAGACTCCTCCACTCCCCTGCTCAGTCCAGTATATCTTCAAAACGTTGTTTCCCATCCATCAGACCTACAGTTTTTTTATAACAATCAATTTATTTTAGTCCATAGAGTTCCATACCTTTCATCGTGAAAAAATACATACGCTTTTACGTTCTCAGACCCGAGTGACTTTAGTAAGGAAAGTATACGTAGAGTCGAGAGAACCTAGTCATGGGACAGAAAAAAAGTGTAGGACTCGATGGAACTCAAGTAGTATCCATCGCAGAGGTCGGATTACCGAAGGTCTAGAGTCCACAAGAAGAGGAAGGACTTACGGGAATTCCGAGTACAACCTCCCGACGGTAGTGACTACTGACACTGTAGGACAAATGGGTATATCGTCCTTTATGAGGTAAAAAGTCAAGGAGAGGTACCAGTCTTTAAACTTGGTATAAACCCGATGTAAAGTACTGGTTAAAAACAAGGTTCTGCGACCCTCCGAGTAGGGTCTAGTCCACTTTGAAGAAGACCTATACAGTGAGGTCCACAATTGTAGACCTAATCTGGGTAACTATCCATTATTTTTCGAGAGACCTAGGAGATACAAAATTGGATGATACTAAGTCCTCAATAAAGGTAACAACAAAGAAGGTATGGATCTTAGTGTGTCAATAACTAACGTATGTCTTGATATATAGACTAGTTAACGAAGTTCAGTGGATCAGTAGTAATGTGAACAACCTCCGGACCAATGTGTAGCATTCTCTGCTGTTAGAATATTTCATCTGTTCTATATTCATTCCATCAATCATTGTAACTGTTTCAGTATCACATCGTGTCTCTGTTTTCGTATTTGTTAAACCTTTGGTTCTTGTCCAATTTTCTTACTAATCATATTGTCCAACATTAGGTCAACGTTATTTGGTCGTTCGGGTTCCCTCTCGGTCGACTTCAGTTTAAACCGTCCCGGTCCATCTCTCTTTTTCTCTTTGTAAAGTAGAAACAAATGTTTCCGTACGAAATAGTTGAACATCCGGTATAGTATTCTTTTTTACAAAATGTCCTTTTGTTTTTAAGTTCAATCATATAAAGGTTCAGTATTTCAATATTTAGTATAAATAGACTAGTAAGTCAGGGTGTATTAACTAAGGACAACTAGGTGTACTTCATTAGTCCAAAAGGTAACCTCAAACAGTAAACAATAGGTCAAGTCACCGTATTAGATTTCCGGTAATATTTAAATGAAAACAAAACTTTGCAAGAAAAGTATTCGGAAGAACTTTTAGAAGTATAATATTTTCTTAACATTTTAATACTATCAGATATTTCCTGTTTTGAATTTTATCGTACCAATTTCTGAACTCATGTTATATTAATCGTCCTTTAAAGACGTTATATATTGTAAAATCCTATTATTGATCTTATTAATCTTATTGACTATTGTAACATAGTCCTGTATAGTCTACGATTCCTAAGGTATATTTAAACCTTATAAATACAAGAACTATAAATAAATAGATAGATATGTAATGTCAGATTTCAAATGGAAGTTAGAGAACCGTTACAAAGACTTAAATTTTATGGTTTATTTGAATCAAATTGTAATGGGAGATACTACAAAGTCTCTACAAAGAAACTCGTAAGGTCTCAGTCGACTTCCGATTAACTCGAAATCGATCTAAAACTATAACCCTTCAATCAATCTTATATTATTATAATTTAATGAATTATTAGATGAATCAATTGAAATTAGATTTGTATCAATTATGCATTTTGAAAAACGAGGAGTCCCAAGGAAAGATGTGAGAGAGTAGTGGAAGATATAGGTCCGACTGAGAGTAAAAGGGTGAGAGAGTAGTGGAAGATATAGGTCCGACTGAGAGTAAAAGGTAGGTTTATTTTAATTGGTATCAAGTACCGTTTATCTACCCCTTTGTTACCTTTGTCACTGCCTGAAATAGAAGAACACGAGGTTTTAGTGACGTCTACCACTGACGTCGGTACTTTAATTTTCTGTGAACGAGGAAGCTTCTTTTCAATACTGGTTGGATCTATCGTATATTTTTCGTCTCTGTAGTGAAACGGTTGTTTTCAGGTAAATCAATTTCGATACCAAAAAAGTTATCAGTACATACCTACACTCTCAACCTGTATTTCTTCCGACTCCGGTTTCTTAACTAAAAGAACTGGACACTACAACCTCTTCTGAGAACTCCCAGGGAACCTGACGTTCCTCTAGGTTAGTCAGGTAGGATTTCCTTTAGTCAGGACTTATAAGTAACCTTCGTAACTACAACTTCGACTTTGCGGTTATGAAACCGGTGGACTACACTTCTCGGCTGACTTACCTTTTCTGGAACTACGACCTTTTCTAACTTCCGTCCTCGTCTTCCCTTACTGTCTCCTACTCTACCAACCTACCGTAGTGACTGAGTTACCTGTACTCAAACTCGATGTCCTCTACTACTACCTGTCTCTTGGGACCGGTACTCCGTTTCTCGACCTGTTCTGACTCTCTGACTTGTTGTTGAAGTATAGAAAAAAAAATTTTAAAAAAGAGTTATTTTACATTAAAGTAAAAAGTATGTAAGAAATGACTTTTGTATAAGATATAAAACAACATGTGACTTTACACATAATAAGGTAATTGAAATTAACATACAAATTTAATCTTAGGAGTTGAGAATTTCGAAATTGACAACTCCTAAGATTAAATCATTTTCGATTCTTCTTTCGTCTATACTTGACAGAAAATGTAATCGTAAGATACGTAACCACCCTTTTAGGGCTACCGAGTCGTCATTTCTTGCATGGACGTTATGTCATCTGCACCCTCTACGCTCAAGTCAGGAACCCAACCTTCCTAGGGGACTTCCTCCTTTATCGTTGGGTGAAGTTATAAGAACGGACTTTTATGGTACCTGTTTTCCTCGGACCGGTCGATGTCAGGAGTCCCAACGTTTCTCAGCCTGTACCAACTCGTACGTGTCTGTAATATAACCACTCGTATTTGGTGGTTATTATTGGTCACTATTACAGACTTTTGTGAACAAAAGAATCTCCTTTGTAGAACCCCACTGTGATTTGTAAAAGTAATTATAAGAATTTATGGAAATAGAAAAGATAAATTACTAAGAAATAATTTAAATTCATGTGTATATTTGAGTAACATTTTTAATAAAAACTACTGAACGAAGTCCTATACACGAGTCTCTACCTGTTTTTCTTAACAGTTAGTAGGATTCTCCCCCTGTCTACAACTAACTGTGATTGTATATATACAGTCCGAGACACGAATTCTATATATATAAAAAAAGAAGACTTGTGACTACGAGTTACAACTATCTTAGTGGATATATCGAAAACTTTTCATGACTACGTCTCTCAAATCAATGTAATGAATAACGGATCCAAAGGAACCAAAGAAAGTTAAATAAAAAATACAAAAATTTACAAAAATTAAAATTCCACTCTATATTGTACTCTTTTCATGTATTTTGCATTGACATGCCATATCACTAACTAATATTTCGTTCGTGGAAATATTTTAGGTGGGTTTAGTTACTTATTTTGTAACTGTCATCGTTTTGTTTATTTTTACTTTATTTTTAAAAATTAACTGTCGTGTAGTCTTCAACGGTCACATAGGAAAGAGTTTAAGGAAATTCATGGGGTGTGGGACGTTTCATTCTAAAGAGACTGAAAATACTATTCGTCAATAATTATGAACGAAATGAGATGTAATAGTAATATGTACTTAGGAATTGATATGTCAGATTAAAACACAAAAAATTGAATTTTTTTAATATGTCCTTATATGTGTAAAACACGGGAAAAAGAAAACAAGTTGTGAATAAACATTCTTAATAGGTTTACATAGTTGCATAGTGATATGGAATGAGTACCAACAACTAATAAGGTAACGTATTTTATAATGTTATGTACATAAGAAAGATAATATCCTCGGTAACTGGTTTTTGTGTACAGGACCGGTCAGGGTTATCATTGACGAAAGTACTCAATAGAATGTTGTCCTCCAAGACCCTTCCTTGGGCCTTGATTGTCCGATGGTGGGTGACCTTTTTAAGTCCTACTAAAATCGTGATAGTTTTCATAAAACGGTTGGATCACTACACCAAACTGAACGTAAGGGTACTAAATGATTGTTCCAACTCTTCAAAAAGTATAGAAATAACGGGTAAACCTAACACAGAAAACACTTCATGAATAACCCACAAAGTGAGTAAAAAAATAACCTAATGAACGGAATTTTTTTACTAAACATCCTCAAAAATATGTAAGACCTATATCCGGGAAACAGTCAATGTACAAAATATTTATGGAAAAGTGAGAAGTAATCAAAAAAGTAAGAGAAATTCCACTCAAAACTTAATTTAATATGTAGTGTCATTACATCTATTTAAACCACTAAAAAAAACAATACGACTCACGAAAATATATTACATGCTCTTTTAGAAGAAATCGTTCACGGATTATATAAGAGGTTATTACGGAAGGCTTACGAAATAATAGAACGAAAAGTGAAAATCAAACTTTTAATTAACGACAAATAACAACCTATACGGACAGTAGATAAAAGAAGACTAGATACGTAAATTCTACCGTGTAAAAGGAGAGACATATCGAAATCGATATAGGGTCTTAAAATATAAATTACAAAACTTATAATGAATCTAGTTTAATCAGAAATTAAAGTAATACTACAAAACTGTGTGTTTAACAAAAAATATTAAATATAAATTAATCTTCTATCAACAAAATTTTATAACACAACCAAAAACGGTATGTTGGTGTACTTAGTCGTTGTCCTATATGTATACAGGAGAGACGGAACTTGAAGGAAGGGTGGAGGACAGGGTAGGGTAGGGAGATCCGACGGCGTCTCGTCACCAAACTCGAGGGACGTTGTATTTCGTTTAAGGGTGTCGGATAAATAAAATGTGTACTATTACATGTACGGAGTCACGATGAGAGAGTTAAGTAGGGAGGGAGAGGAAGGGGGTAACACAAGTGTTCAGACAAGAGATACAGACGTAGAGATAAGAATGGGACGTTTATTCAAGTAGTCATGGTAGAAAGATCTAAGGTATATATACGTAATTACATACTTTAAACAAAAAGAGAAAGACCGAATTGGAGTGAGATATACTATCCGAGATCCAAGTAGGTGGATTAATCTTGACTGAGTCTTGACAAGGAAAAATATTGACTCGTTATAAGGTAACATATATACGTGGTGTCGAAGAAATGGGAAAGTAGACAGTTACCTGTAGATCAAACGAAGGTGCAGGATCGATAACATTTATTACGACGTTACTTGTAACACCATGTACACAGAAATGTCGACATAAAAATTTTAAGGTTTATACACCTCTTATCCAAGTGAAAAACAATTACTAAATCTCATATAGATGTAACACTAATCTTTTGGATCAAACTAACACAGTCAGTAAAATTTACACAACTTTGAAATTTACGTAACTTTGAACGAAATAACGGGTCGTCCACCGGTTCAAAATATTTATATATATAAAAAGACAAGAACGTTCATTATACATAAGACATGAAAACCCCACCACACTGTATATCTGTTTGACTTACAAATTTAGAAAGATTAAAAACAGATAAATTAGAGTGTCAATGAATAAGTTAATCAACTACTCTTTGTTATCGAATTTACTATGGTATATTACTATGTAAAGAAAAAGTGAAACACAAAGACAGTTGAAAACAAAAAATATAAAACTTCGATCTACAAAGTCAAGTATCTTTATATCTTAATAAAACAGAAAACTATTAGACTTAGAAATTTTTTACTAAAACTTTACAGATATAATTGATTAATTCAAATTTCAACTTAGACAGACTGTAATATTATTGTCGTGAAAGAAAACTAAAAACAAAAACAAATAGGAAAAGTAGTAAAATAAAAGTGTGAGGAATACCAAAAATACCATCGTAAATTAAAATTCTTAAGTGGACTACTAATACAAAATAGACTTAGTCAACGGGAAAATACATATTAGATTAACGAGTAGATAAACACAAATATAGATGGTCGAATAATATATAATATAATATATGAAGGATAAACAGAGTCACTAAAATACATACAAAATTAGAAGTAAACAATAAAAAGACGATGAATATGGGAAACATAGTAGGGGAGGGGGAACTCACACCTGTCTTTAACGTTGAACGAAGATTGGTTATCTTTCACCGGTTTCACTTCCATAACACGTCTAAATTAATTCAAGGGATTAATCAACCTGAACGTAGTAGTTTTTTCTAACCGAGACCACCCAGACTGAATTAATCCACTTCCACTTCGGAAACTGTTTACTAGGTTTGAAGGGGTCTCTCTAAAAGGTAACGACCGAGACTTACCTTTTAAATATACTCAAGATATCGACCTTCCTTTGTTTCAAATGGTTATTTGGTTCCATCAAACCTTCATCCAAGAAGGGATTGACTTGGAGGTTTACTCTTGTGTCTAGTAGATCGTAGAACTATGGTCGGAACACTATGAGACTCTTCCCTGTGATTAGATTCGGTGTGTGTGTCAAGACTGGATGTCTTTGATGCACTATTACTTATCCAAAATTCAGTGTAACAAACACCATTAAACAATATCTCGTTTGTTTTAATTATAATTATGTACACCAGACTAGGGAAAAACTCCCGGATCGAAAGAGAGTTCATGAAAACCGGTGAATGTTACGTCAAGTTAAGTGGATTTTGACTAAAAAGGTTTAGACGTTCATAAGAATACCTTTTCGTCGTGACTCTTGGATACAAATACGGAGATCTTAGAGGATAAGACCGATAAAAGAGTCATTGAGGAGTGATGAACAATAGAGAATTCTACAAAAAATTTTTCTATATATAGAGTAGGAGTCACTCATCCAACCATATTGAATATGTCTAATAGTAATGACCTTTCGTCTCTGACCAAGGACAGATATAAGACTCAGTCCCAGAAACTGAAAGGTTACTTAAACTAATCGATGAGTTGTGGCAAAGTATTTAATTCAAAAGGACGAATACAACAGGTCTGAGTCAAAAACAACGAACATTTGTACTTAGAACTAAGTAAGGTCTACACTATTCCATTTATACTTCAATCAATATAAGTTACCTATTGATCCCTCTTTTTACGTGTATATAAACCTTTTGTAACTTTCTTGTATTTTTTATATGACTATCATTAACATTAAACCTACCACCTTCTCATCCGTTAACGAAATAAGAAAGACAATAACGTTTATAAAATTATTACTCGTACAGAAATAAAATACTATATTTATGATAATTTGACGTGTCTGTAGATTTCACAGAATCACCATCTCAAAATATTTGTAGTAATCAAGAATTACTACAAATCTACGATATACACATAATAACTCGTCATCATAATATACATATATGAATATTCATATATATATGTATATTAATGTAGATATATGAATATACAATCTTATCAATCAACTTTGAGTCCGAAGTTTAGGGTCAATAGAGACGAACAATCTCTATAAAAAGAAATCAGAAGTTGAAGAGTAAAGGGGATTGGAATAGGGACTAACAATTTCCGATAGAAATCCCTTGAGTAAAATCGGTCGTTATAGAAAAAATTTTAACAATTGATGTGAGAATTAATGTAGGATGCATCTCTTCTCCGATTTTCACTTATCAATGTTGTTTTTAAAGTTATTATTCGAATAACAAACCAGACTATTTATGATAAGGGGGTACATTAAATGGAAATGTATTTCAACCAAGAGTTTTAATAATGTCAATTAAACCTCACATCTTTCAACCTGCTATACTCACTTATAGGGACCCGGTACTACGTTTATATTTAAAAGAAACGGATTATGATAACTACCCCAGTGTCTTTCATGTTTTCTGAGTCGACTTAAGAATAAATAAGGTATAGTAAGGTTATCTTCACAAAACATCTATTTAGAGATATTGGTCAAATAAACTCTTAAACAGGTAAAGACGATTTTTTCTCAATCAACCTTTCCTACAAATTAATTCCCAAGACCAATAAACCTAAGATTAATCAACAAGGACGTAATTCTATAAATAAAAGGTCCAAATACTAGGGTTTGTGTTTAACGATAAATAAATCAATTTCTTACACATAAAGTCGACCTTGTCCTTATAAAGTATTACTTAGATTTACGTCGCCGATAGAAAAAAGGTGGTCAAAAGTAACGTTGTCGACACAACGATGGGTAAATAAGAGATTTATAAGACATGAAATGAGTCGTTTAAATTAAAAAGTCAGGAAGATATTGTTGGTCTATATGACATTTTATGTATAAGAAAAGTCCGAACGATAGTCACATATTATAATATCGTATATCAAGTTTTTCCATTCGTTTCATATTCTTTTCTCAAGGTACATCTCTTTCTTGACACTACTTTTTACGAGGTACGACTCCTTTTACAACTCTCAACTATTTAAGATATGTAGTCTGTCTTATTACGTACTTGTCTCTCATCAATGTTAACGTTTATATAAAACTCTCTCGATACATTCCCCCGATAACCATCCGTAGTAATCTCACAGAAAATTTGTTTATCGATAACAAGTCAGCGATTCAGTACACGTTGAGAACCACTGGAGGACTTGACATCGGGTGGTCCAAGGAGACAGGTACCTTAAAGGGTCCTTTATTATGACCTCACCCGACGGCGAAGGTAGAGGTAAATTTATTTAATCGTCTGTATTATCAATGAAGTTCACGATCGGAAATGTCTTTCCTATCTTGTATGTGGTAATTTATATGTTGACTTTTATACACCATTCAGAAAAAGGTAGAAACGACGATTCATCTTTTCAATCGTGTTGATCATTAAAATGAAATGGAGTTTTCCTGTTAGAAAATGTATTCACGACACTTTCTCCTTTGACACTTACGTACTCGGTATAAACAGAAAGGATAGTAACATAGAGGTCGTGATTCGTACGAAGGAACGTGTGTCATCCTCTATTTATAATTATAGACGAGTAACTTACTTTGCTACTGATGAACCCAGATAGACTAGGAAGAGTTACCTAAGACACAGTTTATAAAATCATAAATACCCATAGTAAAAACTGTGAATGAACATCATTTTTTTAAGGGTCCACGCCGTCACCATTTCTTAGACGAACGGTTACGTCCTCTATGCCTAAGATAGAGACCCAGTCTTCTTGGGGAACTCCTCCTTTACCGTTGAGTGAGGTTATAAGAACGGACCCTCTAGGGTCCTTGTCTCCTCGGATCACCCGATATCAGGGTACCCCAACGTTTCTCAGTCTGTGTTGACTCGTTAACCCGTACGTACATCGTTTTTTCCATGAGTCGGTCTGACACCTTAGATCCCTGTTAAATTATACAATTTTCCAGAAATGCAACTCGTTAACCTAAGACCAATTAACAAAGTAAAGAAAAGTATTTAACGAAACTAATTTCGTTAAACTAATTGACCCTCGATCGATATCTGACCCTAAACGGTTGAGATCCAATAAAAAGTATCTGTTCAGGACAAATATTTACATTTTATTTTGTTTTTTCTGAAAAAGAGTTATTACTAATACTTATACTGTAATCGACAATCTTTTGTGTTTCTCAACATTATCGGAACCTATTAGGATTACAAACCTATGGACCATCTTTTCTACATATCTCTCGAATAGAAAAGTCGTTCCACCTGACTTTTTCTGATGTGTTTATTGTCAATATTGATCCGGATGAATGTATATAATCGTGTTTTAAACATAAACTTACTCGGACTCTGTTAACAAGGATACTTTTATTAAACACTTTAGTTCTTTTGAATGACAGAGACAAAGATCTTCAACTCCCCAACACCACCCTTCCCTCTCCCTTTTGAACGGACTAGACAACGATGACTTTGTGTTGGATGGACTAGAAGACGTTGTTATTAAATAAATTGAGCCCCGACCTCTTGTAGTGACTCTACTTTCATTTCTTATCTAATTTAAATGAATGTTACATATGGTGTTGACAAGACACATTGATTCCTTTATTTTGAGTTGTAGTATATTTTTGGTAAGGTTAGGGAAGTCTAATTCATTATTTAATTTTGTATGAATTCCTTTCGTTACGAGTTTAAAGTACAATATGAGTGTCACGGTTCGGTCTGTAACAGTACAATCGGTTTAAACACGTATTATCTTCAGAATTTTCACAGTAATATTTTCCTATCTAATATGAAAAAGATAGTGGAGATTAATCAAAGACCAACAAGTCTCGGTTAAATTAGAGGAACTAGGAGGAATCCGTTGTCCATTTGTCTTACTAAAGTTTCACCTAATTTTAATGTTAGGAAAGGAGATAACTGAATCGTTTTATAAAGTGTTTTAATGTAAACCTTAATGGGAGTTTCTACCTAAAGATACACATTTAATTATCATCCTAATTTTGACTTTTTAATTTGGTTTTAATTTAATGTCACTTAACTTTTTTCTCCTCTGTCCCCTTTACCATCCTCGGGATGAAATGTTTAAGTAAGTAAGTAAGTAGTTCATAAATGTTTAATGTATGATACTCGGTCTACGACCCTTATATGATGACTAGAGTGACTCGAACGTATAAAAGGTGTTCATTTATATCTTTATTTGGTTTTTAAGTTGAAATCCATCACCGTTCATGACCGAACCGGTTTTTCAAGTAAACCCAAAAAGGTATTCGACAAGATTGTATTACTTCCTTGATTTTGTCCCAATATACTATAACTGACCGTTAGTGGAAGAGTCCGACACCGTTACAGACTAACTGTAACTTACCACTCCCTTCCTGAAAGACTCCACCATTGTGAAATCAATACTAGAATCATTACTCCTCGACTACACCGTCTTTTCGTAAGGACTGTCTCTTTTATCTGTTACTTAATCATGACTCCACCCTATTAACACCCGAATCAACAAACTTCTATTATTGTTAATACCAACGTTAAAAGTTAATACTAACCTCAAAGGCCGAACTCCTCTCTTCTCACCAGAGTCTCCACAACCTCTCCATTCGTTCTGAATTAGTATATCACCGATGTCTAGTAAGATTCGTCAAAGTAAAAATAAGAGACACGTAAACTCCAATCAGACCCAGTAGTGTACTGGACTTATGTAAATAGGACTCAAGACACACTCAACGTAAACTCCAAACAGACCCAGTAGTGTACTGGACTCATGTAAATATGGTTCAAGATACACTCATATACGCATCTCTTCTCTCCAGTCTGGTTTACGTCCATCCAAAATACTCCCGTGACATCTTTAAGTCCACTTTCTAATGTTACAGAATTTGATGTCATTAACGTCATTTAACGTCATTTAGAAATGAATGATCTCGGATGGAATACATTATTGTATCTTTTACACGACAAAGATGAGTTAACTCTAATTGGTACAACGGAAAGTATTCCTTTAAAATACTAAAATGTTACCTTTACTATGTCGTATACTGTAAACTCGTCGTAGTGTAAAATGGAGTAAAAGTAATTAATAAAACTTATTGTCTTCAGTCGATTCTACCTTTATTAAAATAACACTCCTGAATTCATCCACTTAAATGACCGATTTTTAGGGGTTATAGGAGTTGAAAAGGTACTAGTTGAGGTAAAAACCAACAGTGTCCTACCCTTAGTTCCCCTACAACGATGTTCATAGATCACCTATCTCCGGTCGCTACGACGATTTGTAGGATGTTATATGTTCCGTCGGGAGGGCTTTTCCCTTACTACATAGGTTAAGTTTTACAGTTATCACGACTCTGACTCTTTACGACTGGATTGAAATGAAAAAGCGAACCTAAATTAGGATCGAGGAAACTCTTGTGACGGAGGAGACGAAGAGTTCACCACAAAAAACAAAACAAAAAAGGGGGATATGGTGAATATGATAACCCGGACCTTTCACTCTATTTACAATATGAATGAAAAGTCACGATGAAAGTCTGGTAAGAAGAGGAAAAATGTAGGAATTTTATAGGGTCAAACCCCAAAACCAACAACAACCAAAAAGACCGACACAGTATACCACCGTACACTCTAGGATCAAGGGAATAGTCCCTTACCATAGGTCCGGGTGCATCACTTTCGTGTCTCAGGATTGGTGATCTGACAGTCCCTTAAAGGATTTTGTAGGGTCAAAACTTAAAGTACAATATCAGTCGATGTCCATCGACCTGGTGAACGGTGACATGGTGTTATGGAGTGGAAGAGTAGTATTTCTTAAATGAAGGACTTAGGGACTGGACGAGAGATTGTTAGTGAGGACATTAACAAGACCCGTCAAAGTTATATACACATGTCCTAGTAAGGTTATCGTCTCAGAGATTCAAGGAATTTTAGAAGAGGAAGTTAATATATGTATATATATATATATATTATACATATATAATATATATATATTATATATATAAAAAAGAAAAAACCGACGAGTGTTCGAAAAAGATCAATGTCACTTACCCCCAATGGGAAGTAACGTCAAACGTTCGAAGAGTGACGGTACCGAAGATAACAACGTGTCCGAAATCCGATGACCGGAAGTCATCAACGTTTGACACCCGAGATCTCACGTCTGAGTTATCAACGTCGTGTACCGAATCAACGAGGCACTGTACACCCTAGAAGGGCCTGATCCCTAGTTTAAGAACAGGGGACGTGACCGTCCGTCTAGAAATAGGAGACGTGGTGGTCCCTTCAGGAGGAAGTTACTAGAACTACAACTAGGATGGTGTTGGTGAATCAGAGTACGAGTATAGGGTTTGAGACAGTAATGGTTCGTGACGATGAGGAAAGATTAAAGTTAAAGGACGTTGAACGAGAGAGTAGTGAGAAAGGATTGAAAAGTTAAATAACAAAGGAAATGAGGTAGACGTCTTTAGGAAACAAGAATAGTCCGAATTGAAGTATTGAAAAATTACAGAAAATCAGGGACCATAGGGGTCAAAGTCGAATTTAATGTACTGGTCAGTAATATTAGGTAACCAAGACTATGGGTTAAGGTTACACACAAACACCCCCTCTCCCAAGGGGTGTGGTTTTTTGACCCACAGGATGTTAAAGTGAGTTAGGATTATCATAGATGGACCTCTTTCGAAGTCTAGGGTGTCTAATTACCGAGTTAGGGTGTTCTGACGGGGGGTTGGTCATGAAGTCTACGGATAGTGTTCAGATTCACGAAGACTGTACACGAAGACTACCTGGATAATATCTATTCTTCAATATTGTTAGGAGAGGGATCCAAGTTTATTAAACGACATTGTTCAGTGTTTTGAATCTCTTTATAAAAATGAGTGATCTAATGACCACATAATATTTTCCTATGTTGAGTCTTTGTCTACCTACTCTACGTATCCTGTTCCATACCCTTTTCCCGTGTCTCGAAGATCCAGGAGAGGTCCGTACGGTGAAAAGGTCGTGAAGTCACAGAAGTGGTTGGGTCTTCAAGAGTCTTAGGGTAAAAAAATTTAACTAAAAACTTTATATCAACTGAATGTTGTAATCAAAGTCCACATATTTCATCAATCAATAGGTTAAAAAAAATACATAATACTTTAATAGTAGGGAGACTCAGATCAATGGTAAGTAGTGTCAAGTTTCAATAATATCATAATGAGTGATATAATAGATAACGACATGTAATGTAGGACAATAAACAAAATATCGACTTTCAGACATTGAGAACTAAAAAAAGTTGATAAAGTAACTAGAAAGATGAGGGGATGGAAGACCGTTGGTAATCAAACAAGAGATATAAATAAAACCAAAGACAAAATACAACTAATCAAACAAAACAAAACAAAAAAAAAAAAAAAATCTAAGGTTTATATTGACTTTATTATACCATAAACAGAAAGAAACGACTGAATAAAGTGAATTGTATTATGGATGATTCAGATAGAATACCCAAAAATACCTTCGAAACAAGGTATCCGTACTGACTAATGTAGTGACCGGTAATCGTTGACTAAGTTGGAGGTCAGAGAGAGGGGACGGTCCTCCGAAAGATTAATGTCCCAACAAAGAGGAGTGTTGGTCGGAGGTAGAAATCGACAAAAGGTTTGTAGTGGAATAATTATATTTGGGTCAACATCCTCTTTCCCTGAACCATACTTATAGTTCTATGGGTAAAGTGGAACTACCGAGACTTCGATAAAGTTTTCACTCTTGTTTATAATACTGTTTTCTACGAGGGTAACGAGTCCTTTGCCCTTCCCAGAACCCTTGACTCTCGTTCCTTAATACCTTATTCTGGTTCTGTATAAACCTTCTTCTGGTTTATACACACAGACTTACTGGTTTATAGATAAAGAATATTCAGTATTATAGTGTATTAGTGAAGGAACATAACAAGAGAAAGAGAAAAGAATAAAGTAGTATAAGTGAACCTTTTGAAGTAATGTCAAAAGGTCGATGAAACACTGTCGTGAGTACGTCGACTTATGTCGACCTCTTTTTAGTGTTGACCAAGGACAAAATTAAAGTATTAACAATTGAAATTCACCCGGAACGTACTAGGGACCGTTGGTAGAAAGTAAAAGGGTCCCATAAGTGGAAGAAGATTTGATAAAAGTATAAGTTTACCTATGAACATCGAAGTAAACCCACAGATAATCCCGATAGTTTCAATCTGTTAGTTTTGATTTCAAAAGTAGTGAGACGTGGAAAATTCTGGACGAAGATAACGTTGTCGGGGTAAAGTTGATTACCATTAACTTAGGAAGATCAAACAACTCCTCCTTGTTTAAAAGGAGAAGAGAAGATCCAAGAAGACCGACCAGATTCTTAATTTAACTGTACTCTGTCCAATTGTCGTCTTACGGGTCGTTTCAGTGAAGGTGTGTCTAGAATTTAGTAAAAATAGGTGGAGCTTGTGAAATGATAAGGAGTAGGTGAGTGAGGATACCCTTTCCACTGTTTTTTTAGTCCTTTCAACTTTACTATCGAAGAGAAACTTATATATTTAATGTCTAATACATTATGATTGGTACCCTGTAAAAATATGTTTATAGGTGCATATGAATCTAGGACCTGATATCGACTCAACTAGATACAAGGGTTGTTATCTACTTTAAGAACGAGGTTTTAATGAAATTAGAGTTGACTGTCTTTAATATTTTATGAATATTATTGAGAATATACACTTGAGGAACTTATTACTCTTAACAAACTATTAGACCCACAAGTACGGGTAAGTTAAGTGCAAGTAGATGACACCAACTCTTGAAGTGAGTGACTTTCGGTACTAAACTAACGGGATTTTTTTTTGATGTAACCTACTTATAGATAGTCTCATACAATGAATAGGGAAAGAAATTTGATTGAGATGGTATCGTAAGTAAAAATCTCCACTCATTCTCTTTTTGTCGATAAAAGTTAGAATCATATTAAAAATTTGAAGAAGTCGTAACTTTGTAAAAATTGTCCCAGTTCAACATTAAAAAGAGACAATGATAGACTCTTAGTTGTGGTCTGTCATAGATGACCTACGGACACCACACCAAAAATCAACAATTCAACACAGACTGAGAAAACGTTGGGGTACCTGACGTCGGACGTCAGAGGAGAGAAGTACCCTAAAGGGTCCGTTCTTATGACCTCACACAGTGGTAAAGGGAGAGGTCCCATAGAAGGGGTGAGTCCCTAGTTTGTCCATAGAGAACACAGAGGACGTAACAGTCCGACCAAGAAATGGTGACTCGGTGGATTCTTCGGTTTACCTACGAATTACTGAAGAAGTCAACACAAAGAGTGGGGTACTTCGGAGTTACCAAAGTGGACCAACTCCTTTCGGATAGCGGAACAGGTGACTAATAGTAGAAGTGACTGATGAAAGACCTACAGAGACCGAAATAGGACTACCGAAGGTCTCGTGATAGGTGAAGTTGACCTCTGGAAAAGGAAAGGTAAGTAAAAGGGACAGTATAACGTGAAAGGTAACACACACACACGTACGATTCAGTGAAGACAGTACGGACGGAGAAACACTGGGGTACCTGGGGTACCTCGGGTGTTCCGAGGAGACAGGTACCTTAATAGGTCCGTTCTTAAGACCTCTCCCATCGGTAAGGGAGCAGGTCCCCTGAAAAGGTTGGGTCCCTAGTTTGGACGTAGAGGACACTGAGGACGTAACGTCCGTCTAATAAATGGTAACTCGGTGGTTCCTTCGGGGTGAGAGATACCATATAAACGTAAAAAACGACAACGACGACAACAGTAAATTACATCAAAATTTCCGACCTCAAGTCAAACTCTTGAGGGTTCAACTCTTAACATCCTTGTAAAAATTCTAAGGAATTGTAAACTTTAAGATAATAAGAAAGTATGAAACTTTTATCTCTTAATTTTCTGACCCTTTGATTCTTTTTTATGTATCCTGAAAAGTAGGTCAAATTCAATAAATTGAGAAACATTCATCGACGTTCTATAGTCCGTGATAATATCCATGTGACGTCATAGACCCTACTTCTTGAGTGTAATTACGAATCGACATTTATTTATTATCTCAAGGAGTTGTTTCTTTCTTTATTTATTTCCCACACCCTAGTGAAAGCGATCTTAAGTAATTTTAATGTTAAGAGTAGACAGATTTAATCAAATCTCTATCAGAGTGGACTTCCGTTCCCCTAGCTGGTCTGTTCAAGAGTTCTGTAGGATGTCGGGGTTTAGGTATTAGAAGGTTATTTTATCTGTAACTAGACTTACGAACTAGGAGCGCCCAATCTCGTTACCTTCTTTGTTGTAACGGTACAGTTATATCTCTTTTCGTTAAACAAAACCATCCAAATGAAAGGAAAGTAAATTAAAAAGGGAGGTCTGTGAAAAAATAAGGAAAATAACTCAAACAAATCTATCATTCGGGTACAATAACTCGAGGAAAGGGGACTTTGAAAAGATTTCCCTATGATTCTACAGACCCTCTCCAAGTTAATCCAAATTTAATTAAAGACGTTCATACGGTCTCAAGGGGTTTGTGGAGAAAAATTTTTCTTAATGAACTAATAAATTCGGTCCTCTGTTTTTTATTTAACTTATTCTTTTTCTTTTGAATGTAAGATTTTATCTTTAGTCTGGAGGGAGTATTCCAAGGCTCACCAATAATCATAGTTGAGAAATTTTTCGTTTGTCGCAAAATATACTTAGAGTATAGTACAAAGAATCGGACACCATCTTTATTATAATTAAAATCTATTCATAGATGATTCTTAGTGTAACTAAGATAAAATTATATAGTAGTATACCAAAATTAGAAACACATCATGGTACTGTATACCATGAAAACAATATAGCTTTTATTGTAATATTTAATACTAAGGATGATTGTAGATCTTAACGGTTTTTTCACATAAAAACAAATAAATGGTAATCAGATAATGAGAAGTAAATCATAATTAAAAAGGGTCTACCTTTCTCTTGTATAATAAAGTTATTAGAGTTAGGTTTAATATTAACGTGTAATGTAGGTTGAGACTAAAGAGAAGATCAAACCGTAAGTAGACAGGGAGGACGATAGAAAGGTGGGTCTAAGTAAGCAAGGATAAAACAAAAAGAGAAAAAGTAAATTTTAAAATCAGTACTCAATCCATATTATATTTCTAGTCATCAAATATTTATTGACAACCTAAAGTAGTTAAGATACGTTAGTTTACCAAACAGAAAATAATAAACAACTTTTCTTCAACATCTAGATAAAACAAACAAAAATCGTTTTCTTACTGTGTATCCTGTAAAGATAAAATTTTGGTGACGACCTTAGAATGGACCAAAGTCTGAATATTCGTTAAAAAAAAGGAGAAAATCTGGTAAATGTCCGATTGCAACATAAAGGGAAATAAGTTTCTATGACTAATGAAGGGTATAGAAGAAATTTTATCATTGAGTTTGATATCGTAACAACCAAACGAGTACTCAAGGGTACACTTTAGACTTTGACCCGGGGTGTGAGTCTCCCGTTCTTCCCTGGTTTCTTTCTCCGTCTCCCGGGTTCTGACCATCCACCTCCCAAATTCTTCGTTCCCTCGAATGTATTCTCCGAATAGGAACTACCGGGTGTTCTCCTCATCCAGAGGGATGGACGGTCAGTTTTAGAAGTGTCAAATGTGTCTCCGGAATTGACCTAAGTCAGTGTGTAAGTTAGGTTTACCAGAGTTGTTGAATGGAAGAAGAGAGTTTAAACGCAGGAAGTTTGTGGAGAATGCCGTATCCTTACCAACCGTCCTACATGTAAAGTTCTTGTCTCCTCCTCCACTTCCTCGGAGACTAGTGGGTCAGTTGGTTACCAGTGTAACAAAGGTACTAGAGGAGGTTTTTCTTGTCTGTGTATATGTGTTTTGTTAAAAAAACACACAAAACACAATGATACAAAGGAGATAAGTAATTATCTTATATACGAGTTAACTTATATAAAAGTTAGGAAACAATTGTTTCAGTAAATATTTCCACTTTTTAACCAATTTTTACATTTCTTTCTGGTTGGTTTTATTTATAATTCTGTTTTTTTATACCATATCTCCCGACCATGTTATTTCGTTTTTAGTTTCAATCGTGAATCCAACTTTTATGTAAAGTTTTATCTTATTCCAAATATTCGTCTTATTCAAATATAAACCCACAGATATGGGACACCGACATCTGAACAACCGAAGAATAATTTTCCTTTTTAGGTAAAGTTAGAAGAGACTGAGATGTAACTATATTAGAGACAAGTTACATTACAAAAACTCATTAATATTTCAACGTCGAAGACACGATCTATTGTTTCTGTGTTTTCTAATTAATCGTCAAATTTTTAATTTTCTTCCGTCCCAATTATACAATGGTAGTCGTAGAAGTATTAGTAGCATGTTAGATGGTATAACGAAAATGTTACCCGTAAAAAGGAAGTAAAAGTGTAGATAAGTAGTGTTGGAATACTCCGTCAATATAAATAATACGGACATGATGTCTACTTTACAACTCCGAATCTCTTGAGTTACTTTGAGAGTTCCATTTTTTTTTTTTATCTGATTTTAACTTAGACAAAACGTTAAACTGTGTCATGTCATGGACCATATATCTCTTGTAATAGATTCGTAATCGTTAAAAATTGTACGAATAGTAATAATCATAACAAAATAATAAACTCAGAACACACGAGTCATCGAAGTCAACTCAGGCTGAGACGTTGGGGTACCTGACATCACACGGTCCGAGGAGACAGTCACCATGTGAGGTCCGTTTTTATGACCTCAGAATCTAAAAATTTTTTAGGAAATATTGTTATTTATTACATGTATGTCTAAAGACGTTTTTTACTGAACCATTTTACAACAGAAGACTAAAAAAGTATAAATAGTTATTTAATAGACTAAAAAAGTATAAATAGTTATTTAATAATTCCTCTAATATAACTTGTTTTTCAATTTTATTTTGAACTTTTAAGATCATTGGACTCATCCTTGATTTTGTGATAAACTTTTCATTGTTTATTCAGCCAGATGATGGGTCTAACCGTTCAAAACTTGTAATAGTCATATCAATTATAATAGTAAACTTTATTATTACATAAACTACGAAACAGTGATAGTAAATGTGAACTGTACCACTTTTCTATTTCCAACCGGATTAAGCTTACGGTTAAATAATTTAAGACTACCGAATAAAAGTTAAAAAAACAATTATTTTTGTTACTGTGTAACTTTGTATTGTATTTCATGTACCATTTAGACTACAGGTGATTTTATAACCCTCTTGAGATATGACGAAATTCACCTTACTATCCCTTTCAATTTTTTTACGGTTTTATCCTATCTTTCAATAGACATGTTCTTTTCGTCCTATACATCCTCTTCTGTAACTTTTCGTTAGACATAAATCTTATATGAAACAATTAGACTTTAATAATGGTAATATTATAAAATTAGACTTCTTAAATTTTACATAATATAAAAAAGTCAACAATGACATGTAAACAAGTAACGATTGTATAAAGACTCAAAGTCTGGTAGAATAATTCCCCTAAAATCTTTAAACCCCTCCTTTAAACTAAGAAAAACAGAGATTCTCTCGAGAATCTTCGGTGAACAAGTAATTACTATTTGAGAGGCGGTAGTTCCATATATTATTCTTTAGTAACCGTCACTGTTGTGAGGTAACTCATTAAACTTTGACAACGGTAGGTCAACCCGACTACACTAATTAATTGGGTAGTCGTTCGAGTCGACAGACTACTTGTCATCGACACATCGTCACTTAGAGTTCCTCTTGAACTTGAAAAACTCCCAGAACTTGACTTTAAAGAAGAGTCTGTTCACCGGATTAACTTAAAGTTACTTGACCTTTAGTTTCGAAAGATCTGAAAAATTAAAGGTACTCATGTTAAGAGAGAAAATTTTTTTTTATAAAAAGGAGAATTCACAATGTTCGCATATTAGTCTAGTATATTGAACTCTAGACCCTCCGAGGTTTAAAGGGTCTTATTCTAATAAACGAAATAAAGTTTAGTTAAAAGAACGACTCCAAGTGAATAGGAAATAATCATAGGGAGAAAGAAACGTCAAGTGACATAATTTTTATAGTCTCTGTCAAAAATTTTCCACACGTTGTAATGAAACACACGGACAATAAATTACTCAGACTTTTGGTTACGTATTCTTGGTAGACCACTGAACTGACATCTCTATGTAACTATGGTGGTGGGTCTTTAAAACTAAGTCGGTCTGACTTCATCTTGGTATTGTAAATAAAACTTTTAGTAGAGTCCTATAAGATTACGTATCGATTTAAACATTCACATTCCTTGACATCACTACCCAATCTAAAGGAAATCGTCAATGTATAAAACTAAAATTTATATAAAAGTACACAAAGACAAACACAAAAATAATTCTTAACTGTCTTTCAAAAAAAAGGACTTTGAAGTTATTAAACAGAATAAGTCTCCCAGGTAGGTTGAATAGTTAATATTAACTTTATTATGACTGTAGTATTACTCAGATTCCTAAGATTTAGTTGTTGCACTACGTCCCTCGAATCGAGTCACGAGACACTACTGGATCTCTCCCCCTACCCTTCCACCCTCCCCGAGTTCTCCCTCCCCTATATACATATAAATATCTACTAAGTGTAACTACATGTCGTCTTCGGTGTTATTGTAACATTTTGTTAATAGGAGGTTAATTTTTATTTAAAAATTTTTACACTACGAAGTAGATAAATAACTCGTTTATCTATATAAATTTTGTATAGTGTGACAGATAACTTTAAGTTAAACCTGTGTCCTTGACTTTACTTATGATGTAACCAACTTCGTTTACGAGATTGTGTTAGAGAGAGAACGTCACATAACTTCTCAGTAAATTACCCTCTTGTATCACCCACAATAGGTATCATAGTTGGTGTAACCTTCTTATACAGGTTTTCTCTCTGATATTAAGGAAAATTCTTATATCTGGACAATTTTTCAAAATGAAGACACCGTCTTTACATCCAGTCGAGAGGGGTTATGTGTAAAGAGTTTGGAAATATGAGATGAATGAGATTAGATATACTCCATTTTCTACTTATGAAAAATTATATTCAAAGTAAACATGGATTCCTAGTCCATTTCTCAAGACCGATTTATTCGTACATCTATCCAACCCTATTTTTACCATAAGGACCTTGACACCATTTGTAAAACGTTGGTACACTCTTTCTTTTATCTTAGTGTCTTTAAGGTCGGACTGATATAAATCAGTCACTTAGTCGAGGACATCATTTTTTATACTTTACGAGAAACTCTTTTTATCTGAGGGTGTCCTGTCACAATAGACTTAGAAAAGATCGTTGGATTTAACAAAGATGGATTATATTACAGGTCGTAGGAATTACATCGGTGAAACCAGTACTTTCTTAGTTTCAGGAGAACTGTAAATTTTTCCTTATTCGAAGATCTACAAGATAAAGACTTTTTCACTTTGTGTATTAGTTATGAAGTCAAAAAAGTTATAAATTCACAACGAGAGATACCGTAAAAAGGGTAATTTACAATTGACAATTCGAATCCCGTGTTACGAAACTATCATGAAGCTTATTACATACCTGAAGGGACCGACAGTTTACCAATTTTTAGGTGAACGGTCACGTCCCCTGCACCCAACCTAGGGACCAGGTTCTTCTAAGGTGTACGACGTCCCGTTGATTTGAACACGTGGTGTTGGTGACTCGAGTGCAAGATCTCAGGTGTTCGATGTTTATGACTCAGGTACATAGACTCTGAGTCACGAGACTTTGTTCCCTTCGGTGGTGTCACTCTTAGTGTACGTGGTGTTGATCGCCCATTGGGAACGAGTAGTGTTGATCTCTTTCGGACGAACGTCGTTACTACTGGGTCACGTTGGTTTTTATTTATTCTGTCTATCTGTTTATTTATGAAAGATTTTTATTACTATAATTATATGTGTTAATTAACATGTCCAGAAACATAATCAATAGACATTACTTTAAGGGTAGTAATATGTATCTCCGGCAGAAATAAGTATTCAGTACAAAATGGACTCTACAAATCCGTAGATTTCCACTAAGGTCTCGACGGGTTATACATACACAAATAAAAATTAGTAGTCAGGACTTTGCGGTTCCATTCACTATAGTAGTAAATAAACAAAACAATGTTTACAGACCGAATAACTAAGAGTCCGTAACTAGTTTGTCTCTCACTACTTTTTTGTCAAGGGTATGTGAAGATAATTCTTAGATTTGATTGTCCTTATTTTTCTTTGTAGTGTTAAAGAGAATTATTGAGTACTATCGATATCCGTCACTGTAGAAAGAGATTAAAGTGAGTTAGAGGAAAAACAAGTTAAGAGTCTTGTTTTTATTTTTCCCATTCGTACTAAATATAAGAGAAAACCATAGTACATCTTTAAAGTAATACACTGAAATAGTAAAAGATTGTGAAGCAAAATTATAGTGCCTTAAAAAAGGGTTCATATATGTTGAATATACTCGATTTATTATGATTCTCCAGGGAATCGTAAACAGTTTGTGGTCTATTGTTATTAAACATTTACTGTTTAAAAACCGTACTTCTATTCATCATTACGACTTTATAATGTAAATCACTAAGTCGTTTTTACTACTTCAGTAAAAATAAAAGGTTTTATCTATTTCCTACGAATATTTCTTATTTGTCATAATAATTCACGAAGTTTCTCTCTTACTGTTACTATCTATTAACACCACGATCCATGAAAGAGTGTATACCTAATGACTTTTCCCATCCATAATAATGTTAATAATAAAATCTCACCGAACCTTTCCGATTCTATGTGTGAGTTACAGTGTATCCATCATTCGTCTCTTCGGACCAAAATCTGAGTTAAACTACAACCTCAGTCATAACAAAAGTTTTTGGGAATCCCCAAAAGAAAAAGAAAACAAAAGTCTCCAAAAAAAAAAAAATCGTGGAACTGATTGGGTTTTCAACTTTAATAAACCAGGTTTAATCGTGATTTGATCGTGTCAACAAATATGAATTATCCTATCAGTTTTTATTTATAAACGATTTTCCTTTCCTTAAATAATTTTATACATTTATCAAGATATCTTTGTACGTACATCATCAGTATGGATCGAATCTTTGATGTTTTAAATCACTCGTGGAGGTCACATTACACACATATAACAGGTAAATCCCCATTTTCAGTTATAAGATAGTACCAAATCTCGTAGACGAAATATTAGTCAGACGGTCTCCATCTTAAAACCAAAAACAGTGAATGATCGAGACATTGAGTCTGTCTTCAAATCGGAAAACACAAGTTAAAGAAGTTGACATTTTACAATTAGTAACCTAAATAACAACTAAAGAACGACAGAAGACCCGTCCGGTTTGAGAAACCTTACTACTTTTCTCATTGTTTGATTACGTTCGTTGTGTGACAGATTTATTGGGTAATGGTTCCTGTATCCTGTCACTCGTAGAGGGTAAATAGTTAGGAAACAAAGTAAAGACCTCGATACAGTCACTCCGTTACCCTTATAAATTGATAGTCTAAAAATTTTTATGTCAAAATTGGTCTTAACACTAGACACCCCGTCATTTTTCAGAAGTCAAAGGATCTACAAAAGATCTCACGTCATATCCTTTTTCCTACTCACTCAGTCCTTTATTAAGGTCCTAAAACTTTATTCAAAACTTATTTCTTATCGAAATTGGATCTGTTTCTTACTCCTTTTGTGTAAGATCCATTCTTCTCATATTCTACATTTTCAGATATCTTTATTTAGTCGTATGAATGTAAAAATTCCTCCATGTTCATTTATACCCACCTTCCCCGTTTTTAATATACACCGTCATACAATCTCTCTACCTATCCCCAGTCTAGTAATTCTCAGAACCGGTTTGATTCCTCAAGTAAGAAATATAAATTTTACTAACCTCGCTCCGTCAGGATTCTACTGTCTCCTTATCCTGTCCCTCTGGTGAAAGAGGGGGTGTTTAAGTAACTTTCTAGTAAACTTGTGACTCGTTTAAGGTGTTTTGTTGAAAACTTGCGACCGTCTCCTGTGGTCCGTCGGTCTTTCCGTCGGGTAACAGAAGCTTTCCTCCATCTTGTTTTATATTTTCTATTTTTCTCTCTGTTTTCTCAATCCCTACCTCTGGGTAGGGTCCCTCCCTCAACATTTTGTCTTCAAAGGTTTGTGGTCCTTTGTGAGAGTGACCGCCCAGACACCCTTCAAAACCTTAGAGTCTCCCGTTGTATTGGTCCTGCTATTTATTTATTTATTTTGGGTGTCTAATGTACGGATTGCCGTTGAAGGTCGTTTCTTCATCGGGTCTGTGAGTGTTGGTGGTGGTCGTTCACCCCCGACTTGTCCCTCCGCGCCTGACGTAACGAATCCCATGCCTGGGGCCCGGACTTACGGGACTCCTGTTAGACTCCTCGATTGCACTCTATCGTTGAGTTTGACACCCTATCGGTCTCTCTCTCACTCGCTCTGTCTGTCTTAAAAGGGTGCTTTTCGAGATTGGATTCCGTGACTACCCGACGAGTGTCTAGGTTCCTGATTCGCTTATGGTCTCCTCTCGATCGACAGACATATGGTTGGGTAGGTGGTAGTCTCCGTCTCTCCGTCCGTCCGTTGTCGGTCTCGACCTTTCCCCGTTAGAATCGGGGTCTCTATCACAGGAGATGGTTTGACACTCGTCCGAGGGTCAACGATTGGTTCAGAAGAACCCTAGGACCTGCCAACTGTAGGTGGTCCTCCCAGTGTCGGTCTTTAGTCGAGGGGTCTCCTCTGTGTACCGTGTGACTTTACTGTGGGGGTAACACATGGGTCCTTTGACTCGTCGACCCTACCCTCTCCACTATTCTACGTGGCGGGGTGGACTCCTCTCACACGAGCTGTTCGTGGACCAGTGGACTCGACGAACCTGGACCTTTCCCGTGTTTTGCGTCTTGGTTGACTCAGACACGGAAACTCCTCATAGACTCTTGGACTTGGACTCACCGAATCTGGACCCTTTACGTGTATTACGTCCCGGACGAAATCTGTCAAGGGAACGTCTCGTTGGACCTCGGACTATTCGACCCTTTCGTGTGTACGGTACTCACCCCCGTTTGGGTCACACCGGTTCTGTGACGTTCGTGAGGGGTGTGGGTGTTCACTATAAACAAACGTCACAAGGAGAGAGGGGTGTCGTGTCGTTCTGACTTGTTCCCTCGGATTTACTGGTGAAAGCGGGGGAACACAGTCCCGTCTTTAATCTGTGACTTCTCTGAACGTTTGTCTTCTTCGGTTTTATTTGTCTCCCTTGGCGAAACCTTCACTGTCCACGTTGTCTAATATTGGAGCATCAATCGTGGTTGAAGAAACCTTCCCCGGATATCTAGAACTCTTCATATTCGACCTTATTCCTTGATAGACTTTGACTTGACTGGGGTATGACAGGTGCTGTCGAGGTCTCTTTAAGAATCTATATAAAAATCATAATAGTAAATGTTTAAAAAATTAAAAAAATAAAATTCTAGAAATAATGAGGAAATTAAAAGTAAAATATTGTATAATGGAACGTTCTTATGGGATATAAATTTACTTTAAAGTATATAAAAAATATTAATAATACTCAAAATTTTTTATAACATAAAAACTCTCAAATTGAACATGAGATCTAAGAATTAGAAACGAAAAACCATAAACAATAGTTAATACATGGAAATTCTTAGGTTAGAAGTCATGGGTAAAAATGAAGTCTCACACTAATGACCGAACTAACGGGATAGGGGGAAACTGAGAGGAAAAAGAAGGGATCCAATGGAGACAGAGGAGGAAGGAGGAAGAGAAGAGATGGGTTGAGACTTAGAGAAACCCATAAGACCCGACACCTCTTGTGAATTCCTTGACTAATACCCGATCTAGACAGAGAGAGGAAAACTGGTGGGGGAGAAGAGGAGGAACAGTGGAGACAGAGGGGGGAGGTAGAAGAGAAGAGGTACATTGAGTCGTTGGGAAAGACCCACAGGGAGTGACACCTCTTAGAAAAGAGGTAATTGGATCTGCAAAATAGTATCCACGACATACCTACCTCTTAAGAACTCCGATGAGATTCTTATTCTGACTTTTGGTTTCCGTCCTCCGAATTTATGTTTTGGACTCTTGTGGTCTCTTAAGGACTGAGATCCTATGTAATTAACTATTCTCGAGTAGATTTTCGGAGGTATGGATGTGACTTTGGTTTGAGGTGGGTTCTCGGTTGTTCAAAGTCTCGTTCTGTATGGTGTGTTTAAGAGGTCATTACGTCCTTGTATCGGGACTTGTAATTATATGTGCGACGGGTTTCAGTGTGGTTTGGGTATCTGTGGAGTTTTGATTGATGACCTGTTAAGTAACGTGAGGTCTCTCTTCTTTAGGTCGAGGTGACTGGTCTTGTGGTTGTGTTCGAAGGGATTGGTCCTTTGTAACTGTTCGGTGAGCAGGTGGGTTGGGTGTACCTCCTTGGAGGTGTTATTTCTGTTTGGTGTTTGACGGTCTTATGTCTTCACGAAGGGACCACTGAGTCTGTCATTTCGTAGAAGATGTTACACCCTCTGGACCCAAACTAGGGACCCAGTCCTTCTGTGGGACCTCTTCCTTTACCTTTAGGAGAGGTCATGATAACGGACCTTTTAGAGTACCTGTTACCTCGGACCATCCGATGTCAGGTACCCCAGCGTTTCTCAACCTGTTCTGTCTTATGTCTTTCTTGTGGGGGGGTTTTGTAGTTAGATTTGTTCTACTGTTCCGTCTCTTTATAAATCGTCCATTTCCTTATACTATTTACAGGTGGTTCGGTTTGTTTTCTCCTCCTCTATCCCTCAGCTGGACTTTTTCTTAAGGTTTATTACTATCGTTTTTACTAGTTTTTAGAACTTTTGTTTTACCTCAATGTCTATTTATCGGACCTCTGTTCCTAACTCTTCTACGTTCTTTACAAATTGTACCTGGATCGTCTTTATTTTTTCTCAGTTATTTATTACTTATTACGTTATTTACTCTAAATAACGTAAATATTATGTGAGACCTCCTTTGTTTTTTTGAGGGAGGTTTTTGTGAGACCTCCCTTGGTTGTCATCTTATTGCCTCCATCTTCTATCCTATTCACTCCACCTTCTATCTTACCACCTTTATTTACTTCGTCTCTCCTTTTTTCTTTTTTCTTAATTTTCTTTACTCCTGTCGGAGTCTCTGGAGACCCTGTTACAGTTTACGGGGTTGTAAGCTTAGTATCGTCAGGGTCTTCTTCTGTTTTTCTTTCTGGTACTCTTTTATGAACTCCTCTATTACTAACTTTGGAAGGGATTTTACCCCTTCCTTTATCGGTGGGTTCAGGTTCTTTCGGTCTCTCGGGGTTTGTCCTATTTAGGTTTCACTTTGTGGGTTCTGTGTATAATAGTTTAATTGTTTCTAGTTTGTGTTTCTTGTTTATGATTTTTGTCGTTTCCTTTTTGTTGTTTATTGTGTGTTCCCCTAAGGGTATTCCTATTGTCGACTAGAAAGTTATCTTTGAGAAGTCTGGTCTTCCCTTACCGTCCTATGTGAAAGTCACTATTTTCTCTTTTTGGATGTCGGGTCTAATGACATGGGTCGTTCTTAGAGTAAGTTTATACTTCCTCTTTAGTTTTCGAAATGTCTGTTCGTTTTCGACTCTGTTACGTCGTGGTGGTTTGGTTGTGAAGTTGTTTACGAATTCCTAGAAGAGATCTGTCCTTTGCGTCTTTTCGACATATTTGAGCTTAGATTTTGTTGTTTGATTTACCGTTGTTCCAGTTTGAATAGTTATTAATGGAATTTAACATTTATCCAACTTACGGGGTTGCTTTTCTGTTTCTGACCGACTTACCTATGTTTTTGTTCTGGGAATATATACAACAGATGTTCTCAGGGTGGAGTTTTGTTCCCTGTGTATTCCTGACTTTCACTTCCCGACCTTTTTCTAAAAGTACGTTTACCTCTTGTTTTCTTTCGTTCTCATCGTTATGAGTATTGTCTATTTTAACTGAAACTTTATTTCCGACACTGTTCTCTGTTTCCTGTGATGTATTATTAGTTTCCTAGTTAGGTTCTTTCCATTGTTAATATTTATATATACGTGGGTTGTATCCTCGTGATGTTATACATTCCGTTTACTATAGTTCATACTTTCCCCTTTAATTGTCATTGTGTTATTATCACCCTCTGAAATTATGGAGTGAGTGTGGATACCTATCTAGTTGATTTGTCTTTTAATCGTTACTTTGTATTTAAAATTTACTATGTTACCTGGTCAATCTGGATTAACTATAGATATCCTGTAAAGTGGGGTTTTGTTACTTAAAGTGGAAAAAGGGTTCACGGGTGACTTGCAAGAGGTCCTATCTAATATAGGACCCGGTATTTAGATCGGAACTATTTAAGTTTTTTTTTAACTTTAGTAAGGTTCGTAGAAAAGACTAGTGTTACGTCATTCTAGTCTACAGTTGATGTTCCCTTTTTTTTTTTTGATAATTTTGAAGGTTGTACACCTCCGATTTTTTGTGTCAAAACTTTTTAGTTGTTTAGTGTCTTCTTTATTTTTTTCTTTGGTTTTACACGTATCTTTTATTACTTTTACTTTTGTGCTGTTGAGTTTTGGATACCCTAAGTAATTTTCGGTGTGATTCCCCTTCCAAGTATCGTTATGTTCGAATAGAGTTCTTTGTTCTTTTTTCATTTTACTTATTGGATTGCGATGTGGATTTCGTTATCTTATTCTTCTTTGGTGTCTCAATCATCCTCCTTTATTTAGTATTTTTAATCGTGTCTTTATTTACGTTTCCTTTCTTTTCACTGGTGTCGTTTTTAGTTGTTTCGATTTTCGACCAAGAAACTCTTCTATTTATATTATCCTTTGACAATCGGTCTGAGTCGTGCTTTGTTTCTGTCTTCTTAGTTCAGTTGTTTTAATTTTTACTTTTACCTCTTTAGTGTTCTCTGTCGTGTCTTTATGTTTCCTAATATTCTCTAATGATAGTCGTTGATATCCGGTTATTTTACCTGTTGAACCTTCTTTACCTGTTTAAGAATCTTTTCATATTGAAAGATTTGACTGGGTCCTTCTTTATCTTTTAGAATAGTCTAGGTAGTGTTCGTGTCTTTAACTTTGACATTAGTCTTTAGAAGGTCGTTTGTTTTCGGGTCCTGGTCTGCAGAAGTCTCTGCTTACGATGGTTTTTGAATCTCTTCTAGAGTGTGGATAGGATGAGTTTGAGAAGGTCTTTAAACGTCTCCTTCCATTTGAAGGTTTGAGTAAGATATTCCGGTGATAGTGGGATTACGGGTTTGGTCTGTTTCTACCGTGTGTTTTTTTCTTTTGATGTCAGGTTATAGTGACTACTTGTATCTATGTTTTTAGGAATTGTTTTAAGATCGGTTGTCTTAGGTTGTTATATAATTTTTCTAATATGTAGTACTGGTGCACCGGAAATAGGGTCCCTACGTTCCTAAAAAATTATAGATGTTTAGTTAGTCACATTATGTGGTGTAATTGTTTAATTTTCTAATTTTTGGTATACTAATAAAGTTATCTACGTTTCTTTCGGGACTGTTTTAAGTTGTAGGTAAATACTGTTTTTGGGAGGTCTTTCGTCCTTATCTTCCTTGTATGGAGTTGTGTTATTTTCGATATATATTATTTGGGTGTCGTTTGTAATAGGAATTATCACTTTTGAACTTTCGTAACGGAGATTTCAGTCCTTGTTCTGTTCCTACGGGTGAGAGTGGCGATGATGAGTTGTATCAAAACCTTCAACATCGGTGTCGTTAGTCTCTTCTTTTTCTTTATTTTCCTTAGGTCTAACCTTTTCCTTCATTTTAAGAGTGACAAGCGTCTTCTGTACTAGGAGATATTTCTTTTGGGATTTCTGAAGTGGTCTTTTAATGATATCGATTAGTTACTTATATCATTACAAAGTCCTATCTTTTAATTGTACGTCTTTAGGGAACGTAAGGATATGTGATTGTTACTCTTTTGTCCTTCTCGTTAATTCCTTTTTTAAGGTAAGTGGTAACGTTGTTTTTATTATTTTATGAAGCCTTATTTAGATGGATTTCTTTGTTTTCTGGATATATATCTTTTGATATTTTCTGACTACTTTATTTTGTTTCTACTGTGTTTATCTACCTTTTTATATGGTACATGTACCTAGTCTTCTTAGTTATATCACTTTTACTCATAAGATGTGTTTCGTTAGATATCTAAGTTACGTTAGGGGATAGTTCGATGGTTTCTCTAAAAAGTCTCTTGATCTTGTTTATTAAAGTGTTAAAGATACCGTTATTTTTTTTTTTTTTGGAACTTATCGGTTTCGTTAGAACTCTTTCTTCTTACCTTGACCTCCTAAGTTAGACGGACTGAAGTCCGAGATGATGTTTCGGTGTCAGTAGTTCTGTCATACCATGATCGTGTTTCTGTCTTTTTATCTAGTTACCCTGTTTTGTCTTTCGGGTCTCTATTTAGGTACGTGGATACCTGTGGAATAGAAACTGTTACCTCCGTTCTTATATGTTACCTCCTTTCTGTTAGAAAAATTGTTTACCACGACCCTTTTGACAAGTTGGTGAACATTTTCTTACTTTGATCTTGTGAAAGATTGTGGTATGTGTTTTTATATGAGTTTTATCTAATTTCTATAGTTACATTCTGGTCTTTGATATTTTAAGAATCTCCTTTTGTATCCGTATACAAAAGAGGTTGTATTTAGTGTCTTCCTAGGAGATATTGGGTGGAGGGTTTCATTACCTTTATTTTCGTTTTTATTTGTGTACCCTGGATTAATTTGAATTTTCGAAAACGTGTTACTTCGTTTGATATTCCTTCCATTTTTCTGTCGGAAGTATTACCCTCTTTTATTATGTATGTTTTCCTTACTTATTTCTTAATTAGAGTTTTTATATGTTCGTTGAGGAGATGGAGTTAAGGTCCTTTTTTTTTTTTTTTTCCGGGTTAGTTTTAACCCGGTTTCTTGATTTCTCTGTAAAGAGGTTTCCTCTGTATGTCTACCGGTCTACCGATTGTGTGTGTACTTTACTACGAGTTGTAGTCCGTTTAGTTTCGGTTTTACTCCATGGTAGAGTGTGGTCAGTCTTACCGACGATAGGTTTTCAGATGTTTATTATTCACGACCTCTCCCACACCTCTTTTTCCTTGGGAGAATATGACAACCACCCTTACGTCTGATCATATCGGTGATACCTCTTGTCACAACTCTAAGGAATTTTTGGACCTTTATTTTAACGGTATGCTGAGTCGTTAGGGTGACGACCCGTATGTGTGTCTCCTTCGGTCTTGACTTTCTCTGTGTACATGGGGTTACAAGTAGTGTCGTGACAAATATTATCGGTCCTGTACTTTCGTTGGATCTACAGGTAGTCGTCTACTTACCTATTCTTTCGACACCATGTATATGTGTTACCTTATAATGACTCGGTAATTTTTCTTACGTAAACTTAGTCAAGATTACTTCACCTACTTTGACCTCGGATAATACGTCTTACTTCATTCAGTCTTTCTCTTTGTGGTTATGTCATATGTTTGCGTATATATACCTTAAATCTTTCTAACATTCTGTCGTTTTCTCTGTGTCTATATATCTTGTCAGAAAACCTGAGACACCCTCTTCCACTCCCACCCTACAAAACTTTCTTATCGTAACTTTGTATATATACTAGTATACACTTTATCTCACGGTCTGGTCCAAGCTACGTACTCTGACCCACGAGTCCCGACCTCGTGACAATACTGGGACTCCCTATTCCCTTGTGTACATTTGGGTACCGACTAAGTACAATTATATACGGTTTTTGGCGATGTTTCATTAGTCCGAGGTTTATTTTATTTATATATTTATTTTTTATTTCACTGACCTCGTTTCGGTATAATCTCCGATACCCTGGTAAATCCTCTGTTACTACCCTTAGATTGATTTTTTACTCTGTGCAGTCTTTTTAGGGGAAATACAAATCCACAGACTTACACAGATCACTTTTGTTCCCGTTCATTCTTACTTTCTTCTTTGGTCTGACAGTTCCCTTACCCCAATTACCTCTTCCTTTATGATAAATAATAATAAACTACACAAAGTCGTCTACAAAATATGAAGATTTTCTTCATATAAAATTTGTCAGTAATGTAATCTTAGGATAAATGAAGAAAGTCAAATTTTTGTACACGTAGTAGAGTGAAATTTCAATGTCGATGAAAAATAACAAGTGTATATGTTTTATAACTTACTGTAGTATATAAAGTAGAAAACGACGAAGACGAAAAAAACAATATCGGTCTCTTAATAACGGTTTTAGTTATAATTACTTGTAAAAAGGACAAAATAAGACCCTCAAAATGTCAAAGTCCCGAATATAAATTCGGAAATTAGGTAATACTCGATTGGAAAACACTCACCATATTCTATTAGTAAGTTAAAATAAGAAGATGTACACCAATAGGTCAAAGGGATTAAGGTAAATCACTTCTCAGGTAGTAAAGAAGTAACTGATAAGAACTGAGGGAACAGTTTACAATCAACTCGTATATATGCTCACAA
Organism: Capra ibex; assembly: GCA_006410555.1. NCBI lineage: Eukaryota > Metazoa > Chordata > Mammalia > Artiodactyla > Bovidae > Capra > Capra ibex. Next base: position 18,526,639 of record SJYO01029184.1, read on the forward strand.
ATAAACCCCGAGAGATAATACAATGAACCAGATACACGGATAAAAATACAGTCATGGTACGACAAAACTAATGACATAGAAACAACATCGAACTTTAGTCCTTCGTACCAAGGGGGTCGAAACAAAAAGAAAAAGTCCAAAAAGAAAAAGTTCCAGTAAACACCAAGGTATGTTCAGCATCCCAATAAAAAAGATAAAGACACTCTTTACTGTAACCTTTAAACTTCTAAAGTGATTTAGATGTGTACCGAAATCTATCATACCTGTAAAACTGTTATAATTAAAAAGATTATACACTTAGACCTTGTATAAAGGTACACACAGGGAGAATTAAAGAAAGTTGTTTCAAAACACCGAAAGTTACATATCTAGAAAGTGGAGGAACCAATTTAAATAAGAATTTATAAAATAACGAAACTATGACAACACTTACCCTAATAAAATAAAGAAAAAGACTATAAAGTCACAATCACATATCTTTTTATCCACTAAAAACGTATAACTTAACCATAGAACGTTGAAGTGACTTAGGTGACTAAACAATGAAAAAAAAAAAGGACACCTCAAAAATCTTAAAAGATGGATATTATAGTACAGTAGTCGTTTGTTTTCGTTGAAATGAAGAAGGAAATTCTATACCTACGGAAAACAAAGAAACAGAACTGACTTACGAGATCGATCTTGAAGGTCATGTTACAACTTATCCTCACCACTCTCACCCGTAAAACCCCCCGTGAGAAGGTTTGGTAAAGTGTTAACACCTGAACAGTATATACTGGAAACAATACGACTCCATACATAGATGATACGGGTGCTACAACACACGAAAAAAGTACTTTCCTACAACATAAAACAGTTTACGAAGAAGACGTAGATAACTCTACTAGTGTACCAAAAACAGAAACTAATATGATTACACCACATAATAGAAATAATTAATTTTACGGAACTTTGTGAAGTCCCTTATCAAGGTGAACTAGTACTACATACTAGTAAAATAATACGACAACTTAAACTAAACGATTATAAAACGACTTTTAAAAACAGAGATAAGTCGTCCCTATAACAAACAAACAAACAAAAAGAACACAGGAAAAGACCAAAATCATAGTTCCATTAAATCCGGAGGATCTTTACTCAAATCTTCACAAAGATGGAAAAGCTAAAACCCCTTCTCAAAATATACTTAACCGTAATTAAATGGACAAACTATATTAAATTGTCATTTTAATAGACCAGGACCCGAAAACGGAAACCCTTCAAAAATCAAATAACAAAGTTAGAGATTCTAAAGTAAAATTGAAATGTCTTGTCAATGACTATAAATACAATCTTTATCCACTATGGTCTCCTCTAAAAATGGAATGTAGACAAACCACACTTATTTCAGTCAAACAAAGTTTCGTATAGAAATGAAGAAAGGTGAGAAAGGTAGTAAGATCCTTTTATTAAGAGATTTCTTTATTATAGATGGTTTTGTGTCATTGAGACTTCAATGTTTTACCTCGTTAAACGTTTATCTTATATAGAGTAAGTCTCGGGTCTACAGAATTTTATTCATTACCTATATGTGACTTATTTGTACCATGTAAATTATTCATGTTTCTTATAATAGAAAAAAGTGTACGTATTTTAATTGTAGTAAGAACAAATTAACGTTAAAAGTTTTACAATATCAGTCTATCCTGTATGAATTTGGGTACACGAAACTGTAGGAATAAAATATACTTAATGTAATTAGTAAATTTTGTTTCCCCGGGTCTGAAAGTCTTTCCGTTGATAATTTATACGTAAGAGGACATTTTAAATATTACGTATGAACGAGGACAATAATTATTTCTATTTAATTGGTCATACCCTCTTAATTTTTATTCTATTATTATGTAACGTGAGTTGTAAAATAGGTCTGAAAATAGTCATTGTAAGAAAGGGACTAAATTTATACTTACGTTAAACGTATCATTAAGATAAAATTTCATCGTTTTTTATTTCACTCTATTTTTGTAAAAACTATAATTCTTTTATTTGTGGTAAAACGACATAAAAAGGAATAAAGAAAAATTGTATTTTTAACCACTTTGATACAGAGGTACTTGTTAACCAAGTTATTAAAACTGGATTTATCACTCGGTTCGTGGAAAAAGTCGAGTTACATCGACTGTCTTTTTAAAAAACGGTTTGAAAGACACAAAAAGGACTTGACAAAAATATTAACTTATACGTTAATTTAAGTCGTCTTACTAGTTTTATAAACATGAACAGTAAATCTCTTATTTTACGGTACGTTTGTTTTCGGGTTCACTTGACGCACCCATACATAAAAACACTTCCTATTTTGGATCTTTACTCCTGTCTCTAATCGATCTTTCATCGGTACTGAAATGTTAGTCTTACTTGAGGTTCGATATTGTGTCACCTCCTTTATTCCTCCATTTTCTCTGTCGTGTATTATTTCAGGATCTAAAAGTAAACACAGCTGGGTGTAAAACACGTTTATTAGTATTTGATCCGTAATTGTAACCCTGGAAAAGGGGTTTCTATTAGGACGTTATTTCGATCTATAACCTAACCGTCAACATTATGTTGAAAAGTTCACATGAACTCTTAAAGTTATTAGTAAACAATAAAAATAAAGAAAAAAACCAGGTAATGAGGGGGTGAATTGGTAGAATTCACTACCTAGGAAATAAGAGTAAGTATTTGTTTGTCCTTTTCTGTTTGCTTAGTCGTAAGCCCCGACCGACTGGAAAAAGTCTAAAGACTCTGGAGTTTGAGAATAAATAAAAAGAAGATTTTCACATATTTAGAATTATTTCGTCCAATATGTTACTTCTGAATTGAAACCATCACTGTATATAAATGTGGAAATCATTTCTCTTCAGATGTACTCCTGATAAGTAAAGACCAAGTATTTGACACATCGCTAAAGGTCTGTCTACTATTATCGTGAGATCTTAATGTCCTAAAATTGGGAATAAATCTTTCCTATACCAGAAGTTTTACTTTTAGTCGTCTTATTTTTTCTAGAAAAGGAACATATGATGGATTCGGTATACATAAGACTGAAGTCCCCTTAGACATTCATCTTCAGTTTGAGTGGATTCACTCTTTAAATTTCGGTATATCCGTAATACTAGGGTGATAACGAATATAAGAGGAGATAAAATGATTTTTAAATTACATAAAACAAAATCTCATCAAAGAACGTAAAAAAGGGGTGAAAGGTATTGACGTGATACTATGTGTTCTCCCGTCTCATGTACGGGATATAGAGAAAACAATAACACATCGTCTCGACGAGATATTATTTTAGTCTTATGGTCCTGATATATAAAAGTTATTGTTAACTTCCATATAAGATTATCAAAAGATTTTATGGATGTTAAAGACTCATACAGAACGATAATGTGGTTTCCTCATTTTCTTCAGTCCAGTAGATAAACTAATACCTGAATGTCTTATGTTTGTAGTAGAGAAGTTGTTAAGTCAATAGATCGACGTGTATTAATAAACCAGTCACTTAGATCTCTCTCGTAACTTTAATGATAGTCCCTTTGTCGGTGTAGTAACAGAAACTTTCTCATCAAAATATCGATTTCTTCCCGTAAAGAGGTAATCTGTGACCAGACAAAACGTCAATTGGGTTTCGTCTCCGACTACACACTTTCAAATTATTCATTTTTAGAAATAAAAAATTTAACAAAAGAATTGTTATAAAACGTTTATAAATTTTTAGAGAGTCGGTAAAGTACCTTTAAATACTAACGAAACCGACACACGTAATATTAAGAAAAAAATTAAAAGTCTATAAGAACGCCAAGAATCCTTCGACTGAGGTAGGTATATAGGTTCCCCTCTAGTCCTCCGTCATATTCGGTCAGTCACGTGACAAAGAGACACCTACACAACTAAATTAAACGTAAACAAGGTCATTGAGTGCAAGAAATGAACGTTGAGACCCTGATTCTCGAATATTTCAGAATTCGTTAGAGGTGGAAACAATTGAGAGACAAACGAAGGGAGGTCGGTGTAACTACAGGAACGACAGAACTTATTCAGTCAGTGTAAAGACGGAGTTCTCAGAAACGGATCTTATGAAAAGGATGTCTATTGACGTTCCGACTGGAGTAGTAATGAAGTTCAAAGCCAATTTTACATGGAAGAGTTACTTCTGGGGCTTCTGTGGTAAATTGCTCAGTCGGATGGGTCTTGAATGTTTGTAACAAAACACAATCTATAAATACCATTTTTACGAAATAAATAGGGAGTGTCACGATTTGGATTACGACTTTTTAGTTTCTATAACTTGTTCATGACTAACCTAATAAAACACTGTTATCGTTTAAGTACATTTTAAGTACTTTATAAATTGTTAAGTTCGATTCTTTTACTTACATTTTTCTTGTATAATCCTTCAGTGAAGGTATACACATATTTACACTAAGTGTGTTCGTATGTGTTACATCCTGTATAAGATCCAGTACAAAATAATTTCACAGAGTCTTAGACAAACTCTGTTTCATCTTTTCTTCTGCTCCTTTACCATCTTGTACACCCAATGATTAAGGAGTCAGAAACAAGTTAGTCTTTCAATCTCCAATCTCCCTTCGATGTGACTATGTATTGAAATTTTAAACTTTTCTTTTTTTTTTTGAACAAATATTATGCCCATAATCTATACACTAGTTAACAATGTAAGACTTCACTTTCTATTAAAAGAGAGTTAGTAAAAGTGTTAATATTTTAGTGTCATATAAAACAAATGTAAATCCTTGTTCTATAAAATTCTGTGAGATAATCTCGATCAACATACTAGTTTTTGTACTTTTATTTTCTAATTAAAACGTCACGTAACTTCAATTATCCTAGAAAAGTGAACTATTTAGTAAGTCGTTATGGTTCAAAAGGTGGGATCGTCTCACTTTAACTATGGGTCTTTCGTCTTTGTCTCCTTTCGTAGATAGTCACTACGAAAGACCTGTAAAACTTTGTGTCTTAGATAAGAGAGTTTTATTACCATGGAAAGGTACATGTTATCTGAGGAATCTCGTTACTAGTTCATCAACTGAATGGTCACCTAGTGTCGTTTATCATTACAAATAAAAATTATTGTCACTCAAAACAGATAGATTTTGATTTAAGTAAAAAAGTAAGACTGTATGTGTGTGTGTGTGTGTTACACACATACTCTCCTTCTCTAAAAAGTGGAATAAATTAATAGTTCTATGGAATTACTTCTCAGTCCAAAAGGTACCATTTTTATATGAGTTAGAACCATAGTGTATTACTGTATTTATTGAATAGAAACGGTATCTATCGGTAAACTTTACGAAGAGTAATTGATTTATATCAGAAGGAACCTACACTTAAACAAGTCAATAAAAGTGGAAGTAGTAAATGATTATCGAACTTGTTAATTCGACTATAAAATGTGTTTCTTAGAGTATTTCAAAGACCTTTGAAAGTAAATCTCTATTGTTCATGTAAGTTTGAGGGACCACACAAAGACGTTTTCGATCCTGTCAACCAAAAAAAAAAACTGTTAAACGTCGATGTCGTAAATATAAGTAATGTTTCGTCTACCTTTATTAAATGAATGTTTTTCTCGTATTTTGAAATTTACCGTTGGAAATGGAACATTTGACAATAATAAAAATAAAATCCTCTTTGTCGTCGGACACTGTTCTGGTGTTTACTATCTAATAGAGACAAAGGTGAATTAAAATAATTTATTCTTGTCAAACAGGAATGGGTGAGGGTCATCGGAATAACCTCAATTATGTTGTCTACAAAACAGTGGGTCGATCAGTGTACTAACGAGAAGTGAGACGACTTGTATAAACCTTTGTTCGATTACTCCGCTCGACGTTGTTTGTGTGAACCAGGGGAAACCGACTATAAAGAAACGACTACAGTAAATAGGAAGTAACAATTAATTTACTTTTATTCGTCGTTAACGAAGGGGTCATAACGTGTAAGTCTTTATCTAGGCACAGTACACAACATATTTAAACAAAAACAACTTTACAAGTTCACGTTCATTACTTAGAGTTCAGACATAATTAGCAAATTTACTCCCTTGTCTATAAATACTTCTGGGTTCGAGTAATATTCTTCGTCATCATATTGTTCACATACAAGAATTACCTTGGGAGAGAGGTAACTATACTATGTTCGTAAAACCAATTAGGACCCTAAATACTTGGTTATATAGGAACTATTTTACGATTACTACGTTAAACTGACTGGAATACGTGTATTGGTCACTGATCTGTACGAATAGAGGTCTTACACCATTTACTACAGGTTACCGACCGGTAGTCAAGTCAAGTCAAGTCAAGTCAGAGAGTCAACACAGGTTGAGAAACGCTGGGGTACTTAACGTCGTGTGGTCCGGAGGGACAGGTAGTGTTGAGGGTCTCAAGTGAGTTTCAATACAAGTAGCTCAACCACTACGGTAAGTCGGTAGAGTAGGAGACAGTAGGGGAAGAGGAGGACGGGGGTTAGGGAGGGTCGTAGTCAGAAAAGGTTACTCAGTTGAGAAGAGTATTCGACCGGTTTCATGACCTTAAAGTCGTAATCGTAGTAAGGAAGGTTTCTTGTGGGTCCTGACTAGCAATGTTACCTGACCAACCTAGAGGAACGTCAGGTTCCCTGGGAATACAAATGGTTATATTCCCTGTCCTTTGGGGTCGAGACTCATGACCGTTAGTGAACGAGACTCGATTACGAAAAAGAATTACCTGTAGATCAAATTTTTTTACTATGTTCAAGTTCTCCCATAAAGAACGTCTCATCATTCACAGGTCCCTCACGTGTTAAAATCCTAGTTAAAAGACGAATTTTCAATAAATATAATACTTCATCCAACTTTACGAAAACATTAAAAACAGAACCATAGATGTTTCAAAACAGAAAGTCTATGGGGATAAGATAAGATATTAGAGTTAGACATGGACAGGAGAGGACCTTTCGCAGTTATTGACGGAGTAACCATTTGGGACTCTTTCTATTTTTCTCCTCTAACCCTCAGAAAAACCTTTCCCATTTTATATGTTTAATCTATTTCGATAATCTACGTCTTCTGAATTCTGATACGAAGGATCTAAAACATAAATTACTTGGTTGTGTTTGAAAATTTTTTATTAACTCTTACTGTCATAGGGATTACATAACACGACCACCCTCATAAAAGGTTCATTCAGGTAATTTTGTTACGTTGTTTATTTGGTTCTTATGAAAACGTAACCGACCCGGCTACTAACGGTGATGGAGGGAGTTTTGATAGGTTTTGTCTATGTATATTCCGTTTTAACAAGAATGCCACGTTCACCGAGGAAAGGTTACTAAGCACCGGGTTTCTAAAAGAATCTTAAAGATCTTTATAGTGATTTGTATAGAATAGTGTAGAGAATTCTTTTATTTATTATAACATAATGATTATTACATCCTTCCTATCTTAGAAACCTGTAAAAAGGTCGACAAATTTGGGTTGTGTAAGTTTAGACTTATGACAAAGATACGGTAACTTGAATATGATAGGGGCTTATCCAGAGAACTCGATCTTTAGACCCTCAATGGGTCGTGAGGAAGAAAGAAGGGTTAGAGGTCATAAATTGACCAGTGATACAGACCAGTTAAGAGAGAGGAACATAGAGATCGTACACATGTGAGATCGTGGAAAGGATTCCGAGAGTAGTAAACACAGAACGTGACACAATCTCGACCGTCTATTTTGTGTCCTATGACTCAATGTAAACTTAAAGTCTATTTGTTATTTAGAATAATACATATTCATACAGGAGTTTACAAAGTACCCTGTATGAATATTATTTCTTTTCAGGTAACAAATATTCTTTAAGTTATATTGTCCAATAGAATGCAAAAGTAAACGAATTAGACCTTTGGGAACTGATACACGTTTTCCCCGAGATCGGTCATAAGAGAGTGAGAAGATAGTGGAGATTCGGGGTACTAATAGAAGAATTTTGTATTTAACCTAATATCGCTAGGGAATGACTTTTTCTTTGGAGTAAAGGACATTCTAATGAAAATTTAAGGTATCGAACCGAAGATTTCGGTGAGTGTTAGTTCAAAATTATATAGGAATCTCGGTATAGTAGATCGTCTACAGGGGTCTGGTGTACATAGAATATGGTGTAACCTGAAAAACAACGAACTTGAGTATATCTCAAACATGTACACTAAAGGAAACACACTTTATTGGTAAAAGACGAGATAAGGGATCTTTGTGGAACATATTGAATTTTCTTTTGAGTTCCTAATAAAGAAACAAACGTGTAATTAAGGAAACTTAAAATCATAAAAAGTTAACATTACGAGGGTCCATCAACGAAGTCATTGACAAAGAAAAAAAATTAGTATTTAAATAAATAAAATTAACCTCCGATTAATGAAATGTTATAACATAACCAAAACGGTATGTAGTTGTACGTAGACGGTACCCACATGTGCACAAGGGGTAGGACTTGGGGGGAGTGGGAGGAAGGGGTATGGTAGGGAGACCCAGTGGTGTCACGTGGTCGGGGTTCGTAGGACATAGTACGTAGTTTAGACCTGACCGGTAACTAAAGTGTATACTATAATGTGTACAAAGTCACGGTAAGAGGGTTTAGTAGGGTGGGAACGGGAGAGGGTGTCTCAGGTTTTCTGACAAGATATGTAGACACAGAGAAAACGACAGAGTGTATGTCCCAATAGGAATGGTAGAAAGATTTAAGGTATATATATACGCAATCATATGACATAACCACAAAAAGAAAGACCGAATGAAGTGAGACATTTTATCCGAGGTCTAAGTAGGTGGAGTAATCTTCACTAAGTTTACATAAGAAAAATTACCGACTCATTATGACGTAACAGATATACGTGGTGTTGAAAGAATAGGTAAGAAGACGATTACCTGTAGATCCAACGAAGGTACAGGACCGATAACATTTGTCACGACACTACTTGTAACCCTATGTACACAGAGACAGTTAAGACCAAAGGAGTCACACATACGGGTCGTCACCCTCAAGACCCAGTATTCCGTCAAGATAAAAGTCAAAAAATTCCTTAGAGGTGTGCCAAGACGTCTCACCGACATGATCAGACGCAAGGGTGGTTGTCACATTTTCCCAACGAAAAGAGGGGTGGGAGAGGTCGTAAATAACGAACATCTGAAAACCTAACGTCGGTAAGACTGACCGCACATTACCATGAAGTTACACCAAAACTAAAGGTAAAAAGACTATCACTCACTACCACTCGTAGAAAAGTACACAAACAATCGGTAGACATACAGAAGAAACCTCTTTACAGACAAATCAAGAAACCGGGTAAAAAACTAACCCACCAAATAAAAAGACCTTAACTCGACGTCCACAACGAACATATAAAACTCTAATCAACAAAAAGTCAACGAAGTAAACGATAATAAAAGAGAGTAAGACTTCAGACATAAAAGTGGAACGAATATCAAAGGAACAACACGGTTTCGAAAATTCAAATTAATCCAAGTAAACAAATAAAAACGAAAATAAAGGTTATAAGACCCTTCAGCCAGTATCTCCTAGGACGACACCAAATACAGCCTCTCACAAAACGGATACGATAGGAGATCCTCAAAATATCAAAGACCAGAATACAAATCTAGAATTTAGGTGAAACTCATATAAAAACACATACCACAATCTTTCACAGGATCAAAGTAAGAAAATGTTCACCAACTGGTCAAAAGAGTCGTGGTGAACAATTTCTCTAAAAGAAAAGAGGCAATATATAAGGACGGAGGTAACAGTTTCTATTCCACAGGTATCCATGAACCCAAATAGAGAGAGACCCGAAAGACAAAATGAGGTAACTACATATAAAGACAGAAACACGGTCAAAGTATGACAGAACTACTGACACCGAAACATCATCTTGAACTTCAGTCCGTCCAACTAAGGAGGTCAAGGTAAGAAGAAGGAGTTCTAAGGAAACCGATAAGTTACAAAAAACATAAAGGTATGTTTAACACTTTAATAAACAAGATCGAGACACTTTTTATGGTAAGTATCGAATTATTCCTAACGTACTTAGATATCTAACAAAACTCATCATATAAGTAAGAGTGATATAATTAAAAAGACTAGGTACTTGTACCATACAAAGAGGTAGATAATCACAGGAGAAACTTAAGAAAGTGTTCACAAAATATGAAAACATAAATATAGAGAAATCAAAGAAATCCATCTATATAAGGATTCATAAAATAAGAAAAACTACGTTACCACTTACCTTAACAAAGGAATTAAAGAGAAAGATAAAAGAGTAATATCACATATCCTTACGTTCCCTAAAGACACACAATTAAAATTTAGGACTTTGATGATATAAGTAACTAATGGAGATCATTAAAGGACCACCTCAGAAATCCCAAAAGATACATCTCCTAGTACAGTAGACGTTTGTCACTTTCAAAATGAAGAAAAGGTTAAACCTAAGGAAAGTAAAGAAAAAGACGAGACTAACGACACCGGTTTTGAAGGTTTTGATACAACTTATCACCACCACTTTCACCCGCGGGAACAGAACCAGGACTGAAGTCTCCTTTACGAAAGTTAAAAAGTGGTAACTCCTATTACATACGACACCCAAACAGTATATATCGAAAATAATATAACTCCATACAAGGAAGATAAGGACAAAGACCTCTCAAAAATAGTATTTACCTACAACTTAAAACAGTTTCCGAAAGAGACGTAGTTAACTCTATTAGTGTACATAAAATAAAAAGTTAAACAATTACACCACATAATGTTACTGACTGAACGTCTATAACTTCTTAGGAACGTAGGGACCCTATTTCCGGTGAGCCAGTTCCACATACTAGAAAAATTTCACAACAACCTGAGACTGACAATCTTAAAACAATTCCTAAAAACGCAGATACAAGTAATCACTATAACTGGACATCAAAAGAAAAGACAACCGTAGAAACAATCCAAGACCATAATCCCACTACTACCAGAGTATCTTACTCAAACCTTAAACTGGAAGGAGACGTAAAAGACCTTCTGAAACTCCCCCTATCCACAATCGAGAAGAGATTTAAAAACCATCTTAGGTCGACACTTCAGCAGACCAGGACCCGAAAAAAAAAAAACGACCTTCTAAATATTAATGTCAAAGTTAAAGGCACGAACACTACCCAGACTATTTTAACAGATGAAGAGGGATCAAGTCAAAACGTTTCAACATGAAAAGATTCTTAAACAGGTAAAGAAGGTTCAACAAGTAAAATAACCTTATATTAACGACTATCATCAGAGGATACTAGGAAACATAAAGACACAACAGACAACCCTAGAGAGGTAAAAGTAAAGATTAAAATAACTAAAAAGAGAGAAAGAAAGAACTACTCAGACCGATTACCAAACAGTTAAAATAAATAGGAAAGTTTCTTCGTCGAAAACCGAAACAACTAAAAACGATACCAGAGAAAACAAAGAAAACGTAAATAAAGACGGGATTAAAAATTCTAAAGAAAGGACGAAGATTGGGACCCCAAGAAGTAAAGAAGGAAAAGATCAACGAAATCCACATCTCAATCCAATAAATAAACTGAAAAAAGAACAAAGAACTCCATACGGACATAACGATATTTGAAAGGGGAAGTGTGATGAAAATGTCACAGGGTGTCCAAAACCCAACAACACAAAAGTAAAAGTAAGAAAAGATACGTATTAAACTAAAGAAGACACTAAACAACCAATAAGTCGTCGCACAACAAGTCGGAGGTATACAACCTTAACAATTATCAAAAAAAGGACATTAACTCTAGATTAGAATGACGTAACACCAGTCTTTTCTACGAGCGTTACTAAAGGTAAAAAAAAAAAAATTAAATGGTTCCGATCTAAATACCGGGTCCTACTCTAGATAGAACCTCTTCCGAAGTACACACGAACTCTTTTTCCACTTCAAGCTACAAAACCCCACTATACAGGATATCTATAGTTAATCCAGATTGATCAGATAACACAGTGAATTTCAAAAACAAAGGAACAATTAAAAGATAAATCAACTAGATAGGTATCCACACTCACCCTATAATATCAGAGGGTGATATTAAGACAATAACAATTAAATGGGAAAGTATGAACAATCGTAAACAGAATGTATAACACCACGAGGATACAACCCACGTATATATAAATATTAACAATATATAAGAAGAACCTAACTAGGAAACTAGTAATAAACCACAGGAAGAAAAAGAGAAAAAGTGTCGGAAACAAAATTTTAGATAAAATAGACTATACTCATAACGATGAGGACGAAAGAAAACCAGAGATAAACGCACCTTATAGAAAAAGGTCGTGAAGTGAAAGACAGACAAACACAGGGGGCAAAACTCCACGCAGAGAACGTCTGTTGTATATATCCCCAGAACAAAAACATAGGTAAGTCGGTCAGAAACGGAAACCATCCCCGTAAGTTGGGTAAATGCAAATTCCATTAATAACTATATATGCTAGGACAACGGTAAATGAAATAACAGAAACTAAGCTCAAATATGTGGGAAAAACACAAAGGACAGATCTCTTATAGGAAATCGTAAACAACCTCTCGACCAAACCACCACGACTTAAGGGAGGCGAAAACGAACAGACATTTCGAAAACTAAAGAGGAAATATAAACTTACTCTAGGAACGACCCATGTCATTAGACCCGACATACAATAAAAGAAAGTAGTGAAATTCATATAGAACGGTAAAGGAGGACCGGACTTCTGAAAGATAATTTCTAGTCGACAATAGGAATACCCTTAGGGGAACACACAATAAACAATAAAAAGGGAACGACGAAAATTATAAACAAGAAACACAAACTAGAAAATTACTAATTATACACAGAACCCCACAAAGAGGAACCCAAATAGGACAAACCCTGAGAGACCAAAGGAGCCTGAACCCAGGGATAAAGGAAGGGGTAAAATCTCTTCAAAAGTTGATAATAGAGGAGTTTATAAAAGAGTACCAGAAAGAAAAACAGAAGAAGAAGACCCTGAGGATATTAAGCTTACAACCTCACAAATTATAACAGGACCTCCAGAGACTCTAACAGGAGTAAAGAAAGTTAAACAAAAAGAAAAAAGGAGAGACTAAGTAAATAAAGATGGTAAATAAAAGATGAAGTGATTAGGATAGAAGACGGAGGTAATAAGGCTTAAAAACCGAGGTCTCACAAAAACTAGAGTAAATAACGAAATAAGTAAAATATAACTGAGCAAAATAAAGAAGATCCAGGAACAATTTGGAAAGAACGTAGAAGAGTTAGGAACAGAGGTCCGATAAATAGACACTAAGGTAAAACCAAAGTTCTAAAACCTAGTAAAAGTGATAGTAATAAGCCTTAAGAAATAGTCCATCTAAGAAATAGAGAAGAATAAAACAAACCAAACCACCCGTAAATAGGACAAGGAAACGGACGACCCACAAGAAAACGGAGAAATAAATATAAAGATTCAAACCCCACCGGAAAGACATAAGACCGTCAAACACCTCAAGAGAAATAACACCCCAAAGGAACGACACCCACCCAAACATACCCACCGAACAGTTCCAAAGAACCAATCCCTTCGAACACAGTCACAAGACCACCCACCTCGACCTAAAGAAGAGAGACCTCACGTTACTTCACAGGTCATTACTCAATACTCTACAGTCACCCAAACCTCATTGAAACCCGTCGAACATATAACTTCGAGTCCCGACACAAGGACACAACGACCTCTTAAACGCACCATACAGAACGAGACCTTGAACAACCGGGAACCCACCACGAACCAAACTCACATCCATACCTCCGTAAACTACTCGAGGACAGTTAATTACAAGGGACCTCAGTCCTCAAGAGACCACAAGAGACCTAAACCTGAATTCGGAGGACGAAGAACAAAAGTCAGAATAAAAATGTCATCAGAGTTCTGAAGAGGAAGATATGTCGTGACAATTATTTTGTAGACCCGTCGCAGTATCCCGTTCACCTGACCCCTTGGTACTCCTTCTCTTCCTTCACCGTCTCTTCGCCGTCGGGACCGGACGCAACCGACGTCGAGGTTGAAGAGGTACTCCTTCGCGGATACACTCCTCTAGGGAGGGCGAGGTGTGTCGGACCTCTGTCTCCGAAGGTGGTACAAATTTGTACGTAGAAGAGATAAAACTGACCTTTTATTAGACCGTATCTAAATCCAAATTAGTATAAGGTTTTCATAAAGTCTGTTTCTAGTAATGTGTATAGAGACTTCTCATACCGAATAGTATCTGTTCACACAAAGATACCTGTAAGTTTTACTTTATCGTTATGTCCCAGTTAGTTGTTCCCGGTTCACTCAACCGGTAACATCCGAACTAAATCATATTATAATTTAATCACTCACAAGTTATTCATCGTTAAGGTGAACCAATGGTGATCAGGTGTGAAAGTTTAGTCAGTACGATAATAGATGCAAGTTTAAAGCCACTCACACATCACTACCTATTCTTATAGGTGTATAGTAAAACAGAAGAGTCTTTATACTTTGACTTTGTATAACTACATAAATTTTCCTAAAAATTGTACTTAGAACCTTCTCATTCTCACCTCTGAACGTAAAGTTTTACGGTGACTTGTTAAACTGTAGATATAAATTATTGTCTCATCTTTGAGGATTTTCTATTCCAATACAGAATTGTGAAAAACATCGATGGTTCAAGGATCCTGAGTTAGTTATATAAAACTAACTCTTACAGAACTCACTCTAATTTCCAAATGACCTGTACTCAAGTTTACAAAGTGGGTCAAGTATGATTACGTATACATAGTACGACACAGTTTTACTCCTGTCTACGGAACCTCTAAAAGACATAGGAGAATGGTGAGTTGTCTCCCTCCGTTAAACAGTCCGTATCAAGTTCTACTTTATTATAGTGACTTCAGTAAAGAAATCAGAATCATTACCAAGGAGGGAGTGTGAGTCTTCAGTATAATTTGATTCTATTCCTCAGGGTACATAATATACACGTGATACATTTTCCGTAATAAGATTCATAAGAAGAGTGAAAATAAGTACTTTTAAATTAATTACCATGTTGAATCCCCACCTATTACTGTCTCGTTTGAAACACACACACATATATCTGTCTCTCCGTCTCTCTACCTTTTACATATATTTCGTTTGTTAAATAATGTTACAACCGGACACGGTATTATTTTATATAGAGAGATTGTGTAAAGTCATAAAAGACAAGATAAAATTTTGAAAGCTGATCATACTTTTATCTCACTTAACTTTTGTTTATACTATGTAAAAATTTCTGTTACATATAGTTTTTCACACAGTGTTTGGAGAACTGCATTTGTTTAAGATGATTTTTCATTTTGTAAATACTTCCATGTCAACTTTTTCTTTTACCATCGAAGTCCTTTGTATAAAAGGGGACACAA
Organism: Capra ibex; assembly: GCA_006410555.1. NCBI lineage: Eukaryota > Metazoa > Chordata > Mammalia > Artiodactyla > Bovidae > Capra > Capra ibex. Next base: position 18,542,117 of record SJYO01029184.1, read on the forward strand.
GGGTTCAAAAATAAAAAACATTACTTGTAATATACTTTAAAATTCATATGTCTCAGTGGAGTTTCAGACCTGTGTATCCACTTTATGTTTTTCTCAAATAACTATAACGTAATGTTATATACTATCTAATTTACTGTAATTTATCGTATAAGTTACACTACAGGGAGTAATCGTTACAAATCCAGTTACACTACACGTTTTAACGTTATCTACGATATGTAATTACGTACAGGTAGTTAGAGTCGTGTATATAAGTATTACACGAGGAAATGTACTAAACAGAGAGGCTAAAGGGGACTTTCGAACACTGTAATAATATGGGATCTTCTTCGTTAGTTCATCTACGTTAACCAAATTTTTTATTTTACTATAATTAGACATAGAAGTTTGAATTCACCTTCAACGAGTTAGCACAGGTCGAGAAACACTGGGGTACCTGACATCGGGTGGTCCGAGGAGACAGGTACCTTAAAGGGTCCGTTCTTATGATCCCACCCAACGGTAAGGGAAGGGGTCACCTTAGAAGGGTTGGGTCCCTAATCTGAGTCCAGAGGATATAACGTCTGTATAAGAAATGGTGGACTCGGTGGTCTCTTCGGGTATAAAAGTCTGAATCCCGGTGAGGTTTGAAGTATCTAGTAAATTGTTTCTGGTATCCAAATAAAGGGTACCCATAAGACAAGGAAGATCATAAAACGACGGATGAAACTTTAAGAAATGTATTTTATAAACAAGAAATGATAGGAACGATAACTGTAGAAAAAAAAACTCTGAAGTACTCTAAAATATATTAACTGAAATTTGTCTTTCTACCGTTGGTAACACATGTAAGGAGTATTACAATTATCTAATGATTTAGTTAGTCCTCTTTTCACAACTATTAAATTACACGAACTAGAGTGACGTTTTTCCGACCATTTAACTCTGTGACTTCTACCAACTGAGGCATATATAGTTTTTCAATGTTGTCTGTCTATTGAGTAGTTACGTGAGAAGGTAATTAATGGATCCACTGATCTAAATACACTTCAATAAAAGACAAAAGACAAAAAGGAGTACGGACGAGAACTGTTGTCCAATGTCTAATGGAGTCAGTAAAGAAGTTATAGTTACCATTTTATATTTCAATATTTTTGTAAAAATTAATTATCTTTTACATATATCTATGTATACATGTATGTATAATATACTGAAGTCAACACACACTAAGATACGCTGGGATACCTGACATCGGGTGTTCAGAGGCGACAGATAACTTAAAAGGTCCGTTCTTATGACCTTACCAAACGGGAAAGGAAGAGGTCCTCTAGAAAGGTTGGGTCCCTAGTTCGGCTTCAGAGAATTCAGAGGACGTAACCGTCGAAGTAAGAAACGGTGATCGTGGTGGACCCTTCGGGTGTCTATGTTCAAGACAAGTCAAGTCAAGTCAAGTCAGAGAGTCAGTACAGGCTGAGAAACACTGGGGTACTTAACGTCGTGTGGTCCGTACGGATAGGTAGTGGTTGAGGGCCTCAAGTGAGTCTGAGTTCAGGTAGCTCAGCAACTACGGTAGGTCGGTAAAGTAGGAGATAGCAGAGGAAAAGGAGGACGGGGGTTAGAGAGAGTCGTAGTCTCAGAAAAGGTTACTCACTTGAGAAGCGTACTCCACAGATTTCATAACCCCAAAGTCGAAATCATAGTAAGGAAGGTTTCTTGTGGGTCCCGACTAGAGGAAATCCTACCTGTCCAACCTAGAGGTACGTTAGGTTCCCTGAGAGTTCTCAGAAGAGGTTGTGGTGTCAAGTTTTCGTAGTTAAGAGGCCACGAGTCGAAAGAAGTGTCAGGTTGAGAGTGTAGGTATGTACTGGTGACTTTTTCGTATCGGCACTGATTTTCCTGGAAACAACCATTTCATTACAGAGACGAAAACTTATACGATAGATCCAACCAGTATTGAAAGGAAGGTTCCTCATTCGTAGAAAATTAAAGTACCGACGTCAGTGGTAGACGTCACAAAAACTTTGGGGAGTTTTATTTCAGTCGGTGACAAAGGTGACAAAGGGACAGATAAAGGGTACTTCACTACCCTGGTCTACGGTACTAGAATCAAAAGACTTATAACTCGAAATTCGGTTGAGAAAGTGAAAGGAGAAAGTGAAAGTAGTTCTCCGAAAAATCAAGGAGAAGTGAAAGACAGTATTCCCACCACAATAGACGTATAGACTCTAATAACTATAAAGAGGACCGTTAGAACTAAGGTCGAACACGAAGAAGGTCGAGTCGTAAAGAGTACTACAGGATACGTATATTCAATTTGTTCGTCCCACTTTCATATGTCGGAACTGTGTGTGAAAAAGGATAAACCTTAGTCAGACAACAAGGTACAGGTCAAGATTGAAAACGAAGGACTGGACGTATGTCTAAAGAGTTCTCCGTCCAGTCCACCAGACCATAAGGGTTGAGAAATTCTTAAAAGGTGTCAAATAACACTAGGTGTGTCAGTTTCAGAACCGTATCAGTTATTTCGTCTTTATCTACAGAAAGAACTTGAGAGAACGAAAAAGGTACTAAGTCGACTACAACCGTTAAACTAGAGAACAAGGAGACGGAAAAGATTTTGGACGAACTTGTAGACCTTCAAGTACCAAGTGTATAACGACTTCGGACCGAACCTCTCAAAACTCGTAACGAAATGATCGTACACTCTACTCACGTTAACACCCCATCAAACTCGTAAGAAACCGTAACGGAAAAAACCCTAACCTTACTTTTGACTGGAAAAGGTCAGGACAGCGGTGACGACTCAAAAGGTTTAAACGACCACGTAACTCATGTCGTGTAAGTGTCGCAGTAGAAAGTCCTAAACTTTATCGAGTGGACTTTAAGGTAGTGGAGGTGATCGAAACAAGCATCACTACGAAAGATTCCGGGTGAACTGAAGTGTAAGGTCCTACAGACCGAGATCCACTCACTAGTATGGTATCACTAATAGAACCAACACTTATGGAAAAAACATGTCAAGAAGACACATAAGAACGGTGGAGAAGAATTATAGAAGACGAAGACAATCCAGGTCTGGTGAAGACAGGAAATAACTCGGGTAGAAACGTACTTTACAAGGGAGTCATAGAGATTCAAAGAACTTCTCTAGAGATCAGAAAGGGTAAGACAACAAAAGGAGATAAAGAAACTTAACTAGCGACTTTTTCCGAAAGAATAGAGAAGAACTATAAGAACCTTGAGACGTAAGTCTAAGAATATAGAAAGAAAAAGAGGTAACGAAAAGTGAAGAGAAGAAAAGTGTCGATAAACATTCCGGAGGGGTCTGTCGGTAAAAGGGAAAAACGTAAAGAAAAGGTACCCCTACCAGAACTAGGTACAGAGGACATGTTACAGTGCTTGGAGGCAGGTATCAAGTAGTCCGTGAGATAGATAGTATAGATCAGGTAAATTAGATAAAGAGTGAAGGTGACAGATTAGTATTCCCTAAACTAAAACCAGCATGGATTTACCAGATCACCAAAAGGGATGAAAGAAGTTAAATTCAGACTTAAACCGTTATACCTCAAGTACTAGACTCGGTGTCAGTCGAGGGTCAGAACCAAAACGATTGACATATCTCGAAGAGGTAGAAACCGATGTTTCTTATATTAGTTAGACTAAAGCCACAACTGGTAGACCACTACAGGTACACATCTCAGAAGAGTACAACAACCTTCTCCCACAAACGATACTGGTCACGTAAAAGAACCGTTTTGAGATAATGGGAACATAGTTTAAATATCTCAAAATATTTCTGACTGTTAAAGACATGTCAAATCAAAGATTTATTGATAAACGAAGAGGGTACCGGTAATCGTTCATTCAACAAAGTAAAAGGACCTTGTAGTGGTTTCCAGAAGTGAGACAAAATGAAGGTTCAGTTCCGAACACTGAATATCGAAGGTTTTCACTATTCTTAAAATAACGTTCCCAACAAAAGTATGACAAGGTACCATGGATAGGAACAGACCCACAGTACAACGTAGATGAATGGATTCCGACCGTCAACCGTCTTTCAATCCCTTTTTTCTTCGTGAGTCTAGATCAGACTACCTTGAAGACACGAAACTGTAATAACGAAGATCACGGTTCTAAAGGGAGAAGTTATAGTAGACTCCTCCCGTATATCCTAGAATTACTAGTTAGTTTATAAGAGTAAAGACCTCTTCACGATGTTTTTTACGGTCTTGGACCGATTGTTAAAGGGATATGGTGACTTAAAGAAACATAAAAAAAATTTATGTGTTCATATAACATAAATTGAGTCAAAAATCTATCTACCGATATCTGCGTTTAATAGACGTTTCTTGGACATCTTCTATAAAGAAAATTAATCTATAAAGTCACTTAAGATCAGTAGTAACGTATACGATTTAAGTTACAACTTGTATGAACCGTTAAACTTCGAAAATTACCTACAATATACTGCATAGACCCCATGAATTTTCGTCTTAAAGTCTCCTGAGGACATGTGATGAATTCTTATACTCTTCTTCCTTTCATCATCCGCTCAAAGATGGAGTCTATAGTTTCTTAAGTATCTATTCACCATAAACACCCAAGTGGTTTGTGAATGACTTATAGATTACATACAATCCGTGAGCCCATCCATAATCCTCACTTATCTGCTTATTTTGTACCGGTAGTGAACAAACAATATGAAGTACCAATTCGTTCCTCCTCTGTTTGTACATTTCTCTAATGACGTCATGTTTACACCGTTAAAAAAATATTGTTTCACGTTAATCTTTCTCAATGACTTCCACCAGGATTCTACCGTCTCCTTATCCTGTCTTTCTGGTGAAAGAGGGGTTGTTTAAGTAGTTTTCTTGCAAATTTGCGACTCATTTAAGGTGTTTTGTTGAAGACTTACGGTCGTCTCCTGTAGTCCGTGGGTCTTTTCGTCGGGTAACAGAACCTTTCCTCCATCCTTTTTTATATTTTCTGTTTTTTCTCTGTTTTCTCCATTCCTACCTCGAAACAGAGTCCTTTCTTTCTTTCTTTTACTTCAGTGAGTCAACACAGTCCTGAGAAACACTGGGGCACCTGACATCGGATGGTCCGAGAAGGTAGGTACCCTATAAAGTCCGTTCTTATGACCTCACCAACGGTAAAGGAAGAGGTCCTCTAGAAGGGTTGGGTCCCTAACTTGGGCCCAGAGGGCGTAACATCCGTCTGCGAAATGGTAGACTCGGTGGTCCCTTCAGGGTCTCCATCCCTACCTCGAGACAGGGTCCTTCCCTCAGAATTTTTCTCTCTTCAAAGGTTTGTGGTCCTTTGTGACAGTGACGGTTCAGACACCACTCGGAACCTTCGTGTCCCCCGTTCTATTGACCCTCCTTTTTATTTATTAATTTTGAGTGTCTAATGAACGGGTTGCCATTGAGGGGGTCACCTCTTCGTCGTGTCTCCGGACGTGGGTGGTGATCGTTCATCCCCGACCCGTCCCTCCACACCCGACGTAACGAATCTCATTCCTGGTCCGGACTTACGGGGCTCCCGTTAGACTCCCTTGATTGAACCCTATCGTTTGGTCTGACACCCTATCGATGGTACGCTTTTCGCGATTGGATTCTGTGACAGTCCGGACGAGTGTCTTGGTTCCTGACTTGTCTCTATAGACCGATATCTGGTAGGGGGAGACCACTGTCCGTCGGTCTCGGCCCTTCCCCGTTAGCGTCGGGGTCTTTCCGTAATAGATGGTTTGACGTTCGTCCGAAGAAACGATTCTGAAGAACCCCAAGATCTACCAGTTGTATGTGAACTCTTCCGTACGACCAACATATGGGTCTTTTGACTCCCCGTTCTTACCCCCTCCACTATTCAGCGTCGTTGACGCGAGTAGTTTGTGGAGTAGTCGACTCGACGAACCTACACCCTTCCCGTGTTTTGTGTCCGGGTTGACTCAGGTGGTGACTCCTGATGGGCTCACGGTCTGACTCACCGAATCTGGACCCTTTACGTACGTCGGGTCCCGACCGGAACCTCTCAAGGACCACCTCGTTGGATCTCGGACTCGTCACACCCGTCCCTCCCGTGTACGTGGTACCCCCCCCGTCCGGGACACACCGACTCTATGACACTTGTGTGTGGTCACAATAAACAAACGTCGCAGGGAGGGAGGAGTGTCTCGTTGACTTGTCAAGTCAAGTCAAGTCAGTGAGTCACCACAGGTTGAGAAACGCTGGGGTACTTGGTGTCGTGCGGTCCGGAGGGACAGGTAGTGGTTGAGGGCCTCAAGTGAGTCTGAGTGCAGGTAGCTCAGTCACTACGGTAGGTTGGTAGAGCAGGAGACAGCAGGGGAAGAGGAGGACGGGTGTTAGGGAGGGTCGTAGTGTCAGAAAAGGTTTCTCAGTTGAGAAGTGTACTCCACCGGTTTCATGACCTCAAAGTCGAAATCGTAGTAAGGAAGGTTTCTTTAGGGTCCCGACTAGAGGAAGTCTTTCCTGACCAACCTAGAGGAACGTCAGGTTCCCTGAGAGTTCTCGGAAGAGGTTGTGGTGTCAAGTTTTCGTAGTTAAGAAGCCACGAGTCGGAAGAAGTGTCAGGTTGAGAGTGTAGGTATGTACTGATGACCTTTTTGGTATCGGAACTGATCTGCCTGGAATCAGTCGTTTCATTACAGAGACGAAAATTTATACGAGAGATCCAACTAATATCGAAAGGAAGGTTTCTCACAGAAAATTAAAGTACCGACGTCAGTGGTAGACGTCACTAAAACCTCGGGGGTTTTTATTTCAGACTGTGACAAAGGTGACAAAGGGGTAGATAAAGGGTACTTCACTACCCTGGCCTACGGTACTAGAAGCAAAAGACTTACAACTCGAAATCCGGTTGAAAAAACGAGAGGAGAAAGTGAAGTAGTTCTCCGAAATATCAAGAAGAAATGAAAGACGGTATTCCCACCATCGTAGACGTATAGACTCCAATAACTATAAAGAGGGCCGTTAGAACTAAAGTCGAACACAAAGAAGATCAGGTCCCAAAGAGTACTACATGAGACTTCACTCGGATTCTTTCACAGGTGGTGGCGGAGGAACACAGTCCCACTTTTAGTCTGTGACTTCTCTGGTCGTTTTTCTTCTTCGATTTTGTCTCTCTTGACAGAACCTTCACTGTCCACGTTATCTAATTTTGGGACATGAATCATGGCTGATGTATCCTTCCTCGGGTATCTAGAACTCTTTATATTCGGCCTGGTTCCTTGATCGACTTTTACTTGACTAGGGTATAACGGGTATTGTTGTGACCTCTTTCAGGATCCATATAAAAATGATAAAAATGATGGTAAAATAAAAATAAAAAATTAAATTTTCAGGAGATAATGAGAAAATTAAAAGTAAAAATATTGAATGATAATGAAACGTTTTTAATTTTCTCTGGGATAAAAAAATTTCGTTTGAAGTATATATATATATACATATATATATATGAAATATTAAAAACACTGAAAAAAGAAAAAAAGAAAAGAAATTATAACTTAAAAACTTTTAGGTTTGAGGTGAGATCTAAAAATTAGAAACGAAAAACCATAAACAATAGTTAAACATGGAAATTCTTTGGCTAGAAGTCATACATAAAAATGAACCCTCGCTCTAATGACCGAACTGACGAAAGAAGGGGAAACCTGAGGGAAAAAGAGGTGTTCCAGCCGTCACAGAGGAGGGATGGGGAGAGAAGAGATGGGTTGAAACACTTAAAGACACACAAGATCTACCACCTCTTGTCAATCCCTTGACCGACCTAGACAGAGAGAGGAAAACTAAGGGGGGGTAATAGGAGGACCGGTGGAGATAGAGGAAGGAGGGAGAAGAGAAGAAACATATTGAGGCACTTGTAGAGACTCGGTAGGTCTGACNTTTTTTTTTTTTTTTTTTTTCCTTTAGTAACGCTCGTAGAAAAGACTGGTGTTACGTCATTCTAATCTAGAGTTAATGTCCTCTTTTTGATTGTTAAAGTTGTATACCTCCGACTTGTTGTACGACGACTTATTGGTTGTTTAGTGTCTTCTTTAGTTTTTTCTTTACTTTTATACGTATCTTTGATTACTTTTACTTTTCTGTTATTGGGTTTTGGACACCCTGTGATATTTTCGTCACGATTCTCCTTTCAAGTATCGTTATGTCCGCATGGAGTTCTTTGTTCTTTTTTCAGTTTATTTATTGGATTGAGATGTGGATTTCGTTGATCTTTTCCTTCTTTACTTCTTGGGGTCCCAATCATCTTCCTTTCTTTAGAATTTTTAATCCCGTCTTTATTTACGTTTTCTTTGTTTTCTCTGGTATCGTTTTTAGTTGTTTCGGTTTTCGACGAAGAAACTTTCCTATTTATTTTAACTGTTTGGTAATCGGTCTGAGTAGTTCTTTGTTTCCCTCTTTTTAGTTTAGTTATTTTAATCTTTACTTTTACCTCTCTAGGTTTGTCTGTTGTGTCTTTATGTTTCCTAGTAATCTTTGATGATAGACATTAATATACGGTTATTTTACCTGTTGAACCTTCTTTACCTGTTTAAGAATCTTTTCATGTTGAAAGGTTTTGACTTGGTTCTTCTTTAACTTTTAGAATTGTCTGGGTAGTGTTCGTGTCTTTAACTTTGATATTAGTCTTTAGAAGGTCGTTTGTTTTCGGGTTCAGACCTGTCGAAGTGTCGACTTAAGATGGTTTTTACATCTCTTCTCGATTGTGGATAGGGTGAGTTTCAGAAGGTCTTTTAACGTCTCCTTCCATTTGAAGGTTTGAGTAAGATTCTCTCGTGGTAGTGGGATTATGGTTTTGGACTGTTTCTACGGTGTGTGTGTGTGTGTTTTTCTTGTGATGTCCGGTTATAGTGACTACTTGTATCTACGTTTTTAGGAATTGTTTTAAGATCGTTAGTCTTAGGTTTTTGTGTAATTTTTCTAGTAAGCGGTACTGGTTCACCCGAAATGGGTCCCTACGTTCCTAAGAAGTTATAGGTGTTTAATTAGTTATATTATGTGGTGTAATTGTTTAACTTTTTGTTTTCGGTACAATAATAGAGTTATCTACGTCTCTTTCGGAAACTGTTATAAGTTGTATGTAAATACTATTTTTGGGAGGTCTTTCGTCCTTGTCTTACTTGTATGGAGTTGTATTACTTCCGATATACACTGTTTGGATGTCGTTTGTAATACGAGTTACCACTTTTTGACTTTCGTAAAGGGGATTTCAGTCTTTGTTCTGTTCCTACCGGTGAGAGTAGGAATGATAACTTGTATCAAAACCTTCAAAACCGGTGTCGTTAGTCTCGTCTTTTTCTTTATTTTACTTAGGTTTAACCTTTTCTTCTTCATTTTGAGAGTGACAAACGTCTACTGTACTAGGAAATGTATCTTTCGGGATTTCTGAGGTGGTCTTTTAATGATCTCGATTAGTTACTTATATCATTTCAACGTCCTATATTTTAGTTGTGTGTCTTTAGGGAACGTAAGGATATGTGACTATTACTTTTTTATTTTTCTCTATAATTCCTTTGTTAAGGTAAGTGGTAACGTAGCTTTTCTTATTTTATGAATCCTCATAGATGGATTTCTTTGATTTCTGGATATATATCGTTTGATATTTTGTGACCAATTTCTTTAGTTTCTCCTGTGACTATCAACCTCTTTATATGGTACAAGTACCTAGTCTTTTTAGTTATATCACTTTTACTCATATGATGACTTTCGTTAGATATCTAAGTTACGTTAGAGATAGTTCGATGGTTGTCATAAAAAGTGTCTCGATCTTGTATATTAAAGTGTTAAACATACCTTTATGTTTCTTAGAGCTTATCGTTTCGTTAGAACTCTTTCTTCTTACCTTGACCTCCTTAGTTGGACGGACTGAAGTCCGAGATGATGTCTCGGTGTCAGTAGTTCTGTCATACCTTGACCGTGTTTCTGTCTTTATATCTAGTTACCTTGTTTTATCTTTCGGGTCTCTATTTAGGTGTGTGGATACCTGTAGAATAGAAACTGTTTACTCTGTTCTTATATGTTACCACTTTTCTGTTAGAGAAATTGTTCACTACGACCCTTTTGACCAGTTGGTGAATTTTTCTTACTTTTATCTTGTGAAAGATTGTGGTATGTGTTTTTATATGAGTTTCACCTAATTTCTAGATTTACATTCTGGTCTTTGATATTTTGAAGATCTCCTCTTGTATCCTTTTTGTGAGAGGTTGTATGTAGTGTCGTTCTAGGAGATACCGGGTGGAGGGTCTTATGACCTTTATTTTCGTTTTTATTTGTTTACCCTAGAATAATGTGAATCTTCGAAGACGTGTTGTTTCCTTTGATATTCGTTCCACTTTTATGTCGGAAGACTTACCCCCTTTTATTATCGTTTACTTCGTTGACTGTTTTTTGATTAGAGTTTTTATATGTTCGTTCAGGAAGTCGAGTTAAGGTCTTTTTATTTACTGTGTTAGTTTTTTACCCGGTTTCTTGATTTGTCTGTAAAGAGGTTTCTTCTGTATGTCTACCGATTGTTTATGTACTTTTCAACGAGTGGTAGTGAGCAAAAGGATCTTTACGTTTAGTTTTGGTGTTACTTCATGCTAAAGTGTGGTCAGTCTTACCGACGTTAGGTTTTCAGATGTTCGTTATTTACGACCTCTCCCACACCTCTTTTACCTTGGAAGAATATGACAACCACCTTTACGTTTGATCATGTCGGTGAGACCTCTTGGTACACCGCTAAGGAATCTTTTGACCTTTATCTTGACGGAATACTGGGTCGTTAGGGTGACGACCCGTATGTGTGGTTCCTTTGGTCTTAACTTTCTCTGTGCACATGGGGTTACAAGTAGTGTCGTGACAAATATTATCTGTACTGTACCTTCGTTGGATCTACGGGTAATCGTCTGCTTACCTATTCTTTCGACACCATGTATATGTGTTACCTCATAATGAGTCGGTAATTTTTCTTATGTAAACTTAGTCAAGATTACTCCACCTACTTTGACCTCGGATAATATGTCTCACTACATTCGGTCTTTCTTTTTATGGTCATGTCATATGATTACGTATATATCCCTTAAATCTTTATACCATTACTATTGGGACATACGTTCTGTCGTTTTCTCTGTGTCTACATATCTTATCAGAAAACCTGAGACACCCTCTTCCTCTCCCACTCTAATAAACCCTCTTAACGTAACTTTGTACATATTATAGTATACACTTTGATTAGTGGTCAGGTCCAGGCTACGTCCTGTGTCCTACGAACCCCGACCCCGTGACCCTACTGGGTCTCCCTACCATGTCTCTCCATCCACCCTCTTCCCAAGTTCTACCACTTGTGTACATATGGACACCGTCAAAGTACAACTACATACCGTTTTGGTTATGTTATAACGTTTCATTTTTTTATTTTTTTTCATCCTACCTTATTTTTATAAACAAAAGGACCCCTTTTTTTATCATAGAAACAAGTTGACGACTTGTTTCCGGACGGAGCCTGTCTTAGCAATATTTTTTAATGTATTTTTAACTCCGATCATATGTCGATTTGGGACGTTGTAGTTATTTACGTTTTGTATCGTTAATTTATATCATTCTTACTAGTAAAGACTCCAACAAAGATTCAGGACGAATGTATCAATAGGTTTCTCATTAGATCAGATAAAGGTTACTTACGAAATGTAAAAATATCCTGTGTTTTCCTTGTCACCATAAGTAAGTATTATATATATATATATATATACATATATATATATATATATATATATATATATATATGTGTTCATTCCTTAAAAGTTAGTCACTAAATAGTATTGCGGAATTTACGACTAAAAAAAGATTAAAACAGACTACATCGGACATAAACTTAGTTAATCCCTCCTTTTTTATAGGCTGAAGTTTAAGGGTTCGAGTAAATAGTGAAAGATTACCGTCCATATTAATATTTTATCTTACCGTGTTGAGTAACCATGTCAAATCTGTTTTTATTTCTAATTTTTCTTCCTAATTCTTCTAGACAATACCCATAATATTAAAAGGTTTGGTTTTGTTTCAGACAATTGGTTTTGGTTATCCCTTTACTAGAAATCATCTACATACTTCTCAGAGTTGGAAGTCAGGAATTTAATATCGACGAAGGTCTAATTTCGTTGTGAGGACTACCTCGTCACACGAAATATAGGAGACCGTTGTAAGAAAAAATAACGTGATCTTTGGTTACAACTTAAAGGACTTATTAATGTATTTATTTGGTACATGAAATGAATAAACACACGGGTATAAATTACTATATAACGTGTACATTGAAAGTCTTTATACTAAATACTGTCAAATATAATGGTGTCTCCCACAAATGAACTTTATACATGAACTTTTTATAGTATATTTACTACAATAACTATATATAAGTCTTTACTAGACTAAAAAAAAGTTCTTTTACGTTTGACTTTTTAGATCAAGGTTAATTTAGTAAGACTTTCACAAGAATTAACTTAAGAGTCTAAATTTACTACATTGTCTGATTACTTGTATTCGCATATTTAATATGAATAAAATAAGATACAATGTTACAATCCTTAGTTTTATCACGACACCAAATCGACTATGATGGAAGTTTTCACATATTTCGTTTAGGTATAGAGATTTCAGGTTTTAAAATCGTAGACACTTCCTTTATAAGTTCGTTTAAAACTTCCCGACGTTGGTATGAAAATCCGAAGGGACAACCGAGTCACTATTTCTTAGACGAACGTTACGTCCTCTACTTTCAAACTAGGGACCCAGTCCTTCTAGAAGACCTCCTCCTTTACCGTTGGGTGAGGTCATAAGAACGGATTCTTTAGGGTGCCTGTACCCTCGGACCACCCGATGTCAAGTGTCCCAGTGTTTTCTCACCCTGTATTAAATCTCTGATTTGTTGTTGTTACTACGTAAATTAAGATACAAAGAGGAAATATTAAATAAAATCACACTAGATTTGAATTTCTTAGAAATTTTTAATTTCAGTGTAAGAGTACTGAAGAATTAAAGTGTTTATTGTTGAAGTCTTTATGATATTTAGAAGACCAGGGTGTTCCCTGATTAAGTCTTTCCATTAAAGGGTACCAAGATTATCAAGATTTGTATAAAGTTGAATTACGTATCGTATAATGTATCTCTCCTTTAAGTTACACTATACTTTGATAGAACTTAGGATACGTAGTTTAATTTAATAACTTTGTGGATTTTTAGATCAATAACTTACTACATTGGATTCCATCGATCATCGGTAAAATTAAGTAGAGTTATAATGAAAAATCAAAGTGAACGAGGGGACCAAGAAAATAAATAATGTAAATAAGACAAGAGGAGTTTCAGGGGGTAAAACTACGATTGTTGAAACAATTTATAAATCACACAAGGAAGTTTGAAAATTGTGAGGAAACTGAATTAATTTTATACCGAGATGATTGTTACGGTGAAAATCCGATGTATAAGATTTCTTCCGACGACGAAAAGGATCCTGTTTGTCCTTCTTCACCAAGAGGAATAAAGGTGACAATGAAGGTCTGCTATGGATCCTTGTAAAGTACGACAAGTTTACGTTGAAGACGATATAAGCAAGAGTTACTTTACTCCCTCTACTACTATAAATTACTTAAGTAGGAACAGATATAGGAGGATTAGAGAACCGTGGTAATTGAAGAGAGGAGAACCTGATAAAAATAAGGAACCAAAAGTGCTGGTACAGTATATAAAAGAAACGGGAAGAAACTAAGAACAGAGTCAGTATCTAAACAGGTGTGAGGAAGAGGGATTTTTGTAGAATTAGAAGTTCTAAGACGGGAAAAAATAAAGAATTACTCAACTGAGTGAGGGTCGTGATAATTTTATTACTTAGTATTACATGTGATCTAGACATAAAGTTTGACGGACGGTTTGGAAGGTAGACCTATAAGGTCTCTTGGAGTTTAATTTGGGTGAAGTTGGATTCGATTCCTTAAATTAGGCAAAACTTAGAATGAGGACTACAAGTAAAAAGTCAACTGTCAAAGAGGTAGGAGGGTTATTAAACAAGTTATAATCCTTGGGTTGTTTAAAAAGAAAGTTTAATGAAGTTCCTACTCGTTATTCTTTTCGTACTTTGTTTCGTTTGTATAGGGGACAATAATTTTTATCGTTGTCAACTATAATGACAAATCTAGTAATGTGGACAGTAGTCTTGAGAATAGTTTTAAAGACAAGAATAAACAAATTTATAGAAAGGGGTGTAGAATGGAAGTCAAGAGGTTCTGTCATGTTTTAAAATAAATAAAAAAACATTAGGTTGTCGGTTGAAAGAGTAGATAATTTACGTTTCACTTCTGTGGAGGGGACGTATGGTTGTCTAAAGGTGTTTGTTTGTTTTGGTATTTGTTACACTATCCTTTAACGGAACTTTTGATGTTACATAGAGTATATTCGTTTGGTAGTATAATCTAAGTAAATAGTTGTAAGTACAACATGACACGTGTTCAATTATCCTCTATTTCATCGTACTGTTAATCCTCATGTCAGAGATATCGATGCCATAGAGTCAAGGTCAAGACGAAGATAGTGACTTACCAACCCAATGTTATTCGTTCAATAAATTAGAGAAAGAAGAAGTGAAACATTTTACCTGAACCATTGACGAATAAAGTATCCTAGTTGTACCCCTATTTTATTCAGTTATACATATAATTATTAACTATAATAATGGACCACAAAACATAAGGAGTGAGACTTTTGAATTAAGACTGGGCTTCTGTTGTTTGGGTAGTTTAAATTCCGAGAAATGGTAAGAAGTCAGGTCCACACCGAGTTTTTCCCTAACGAAAAGTCACGTCATAAAGATAACTACGTTTTATACATGGACAAATAAAGACAAAATAAACTCCTTTCCAACATGACTGACAAGGAAGACTAATCTTCTCTAGTCCATAACAGTTACGGGTTTCTTTTATATATTTATCCCCTTTTTTGTTTCGGGATTAAAAAAAGTAAATAAATATCTTGTAATGTTTTAGACAAGAATTTCGGGACTGTCGGTCAAAGAAAGAGGGAATCCACTGAAACGAATAGAGACAAGAATAGGTCATCCACGACTAAAACGTGAAACGGAAAGGTTCGTTTGAGATAAAAGGAATAGAGGTACAAAAACTACCGTAGAGTGACATCGGGATTTATATATTTGTGGTAGGTTAATCTGAAGAATAGTTTTCGTACCCAAATAAGTCGTTTATTCCATCTTCATTAAAATCACGTCACCAATACGTCAAACCCTGTCGAACTTAGGGTGAAAAAGTATTTCTAAGATTATCAAATTCGAATAAAAAGGAATGAAGAAGGGGGACAGAGGTGACCTCAGATTCCAGTACTATTGTAACCTTCCTGTTTAAATTTGAGACTACCCTAGTCTCACCTCTTTGACTCTGACGACATTAAAGAAAAGTTCAAAGTATAGTTCACACAAAACTTTAAAAAATTTACTTAAAACCGAGTTTAGTATAATTAAACCTAAGATAATAGACAGAAGTTTACTGTGGATAGTCCCTTTGTTCATTTTGTTTGTGTTTTAAGTTTGTAATGTGAACAAGAGTTCAACGAATATTGTTAAAGAAAATATCGTTTCATTTTTTATTAAAGGATAGAAAATTTTTTTGGAAAGAATTATAAATCCAAACTTGTAGGGTTCATCCAAAGGTGTTGTGAAATCATGGTGTATGTTGACCAAAATTAATGGTTGGAGTGAATGACATTTAATCTCAGCGTTATTAGACGTTTACGATTAAATTCGGACCTGAACAAAGACTCGTTCGACGTACATTAATACTTGTTCGTCGTCTAATAGGAGTCTTCCCGTTATATGACATGGTGTTTAGTGTTCAACGTAAAGGAGGAAAAAAAAAAAAAAAACTCACGTTTTGCACTAAGGTTTTTCTACAATAATTCGATATTGTGGAATCAGTAAAAGTTCGAGAGCCGTGAATTTCACGACTTAAAATCTAATGAAAAAAATATAAGACGGACACGGACCAAAGGAATGACATACATTTCAATAATTTCGACAGACAAGGTTAAAGAAGAGATGAATCCTTCTATACTGTTTTTCTACTTTCTCTGATGGAAATTAGAGTTTTCCGATTTGAGTTGTGTCTTTACTTTGTCATCTTATGTATTTCTGTTATTCTTCTAAAAAGGTTTCCATCAAATGTAAGAAGCTCACCAGTCATTTTTCCGTGATTTGATCTTCATACACTACTGTATTATCAAGACTCCGAGTTAAAGGAGAGATCTATCAACTATGACAAAAAATAATACGATGTATTAACTTTATGGTGAACCGTATATTACTAAACGAAATGAACCCCACCTCCCCACTTCTGTAAACAAGACATTTAACGTAATTCCTCTTTTTTTTTTTGTGTATAATTTCGTACTCACCGTTAATCTGAGTCGTTATATAAAAGTCTTTCATGGGAGTTACAGAAAGAGTTTTGGTTTTCCCTTACAACACCATACTAAAAAGAGATAATATTTTCAATTTTATCTTTACCCGAGTCCCTAGATTACCTCACTGATAGAAGGATCCAAGGAACTGTAAGACTATCGCCCGTATCTGAAAGTAATTAAATACACACAAAACGACGTAAATATTAAGAGTTCTAAATATTGATAATCTAAAAGAATTTTAGAGAAGACTCTAAAGACATTGATTTTCATAAACTTCAGGGTACCTAGACTCTAGTGTTCAAGAGTGGAACGTAACTCCAAAAGTAATGAGTTAATTCGACAAAACGAAAGAGAGTTCAAGTCAGAAGATCATTAGAGAAGGTAAGGAGAGATTGAGTATGAGACGGGTAAATGGGTTTGATCTTTTGATCTTAGTCGAAACTGAATTAAGGAGAAGGGACGGAGATCAGTCAACAGTTCAAGACAGTTTTTATTGTTTATTAAGATAAACAGAGGAAACGACGACACGTTCACACAACCGGAAGGAATGTAAGATGAACCTAATAATGTTTAAGAAGATTGACCATAAGAACCGAGGAGTAGAAGTAAAAGGTCAATAATGACGTTAGAAATCTCAGGAGAAAGTTTTTATACCTAACCTATTAGAACAAGATGTCGGTCCCATTTGTTTAGTCTCGGACTTTCTTTTTAGACCGTATTTAAAAAAATTCCCAACAGATATTAGATGACCTATTTCATATTCAAGGAATCGTATTTTATGTTTTATGAAAAAAAAACCTAAACATACACCGGTTCAGGAATGTGTGTAAATGTCTTTTACTGGTAGATCACGGGACTTATAGAAATATAGAGTTTTATGTTTGGTATACTAAGTTGGTATAATTTGAAGAGAAATACCATGTGTGTGTGTGTGTGCGTGTGTGTGTGTGTGTGTGTGCGCCAGAAAGTATGAGGGAACGACAAGGGTAAACGGACCTTTTTAATAGACATAACAGGTTCTGAACCAATTTTTCAGTATATGAGACTCAAAAAAGAACTAATTGGACACGTGAATTTGGAAGGGGTCCTTGAAGGGACCACCAGGTCACCGATTCTAAGACGTCAGGGTTACGTCCCTTGGACATAAGGTCCTGAAACCAAGTTAGGGAACAACCCCTTGATTCTAGGGTGTACGACGTTCATTCTGGTCCGAGTCAGTTTCTTTAATTATTTATAATTTTTTTCAACGTAGAAATACCTTGAAATGTTCACTAAAATCATCGTAAATACTGTGACATAATAATAATGAATGTAACTCTACCAATAAAAAAACAGAAGAAATGATTGGGAGGATTGACCTCTACCTTTAATATGAAATAAGTGATACGTCAGAGTCCTAAAACGTATCCAAGCCCGTATTACGACTGTGTATGATCTTACAGTTACTTATAAACTATCTATTTTCGACTTCTTTCCTTTCTTTCTTACTGATTCCTTAGTTTTGACTTTTAATTTTTCTTCTCATTTGAACTGGTTTATATCATACTATAAGTTACATTAGTGTATAGTATGTGTATTATTCTTTTGTAGATTTTAACAAAGAACAGTGATTTTTAACATTCGACGTTTAATTATTCGACAGAGAATTATACTTTTTTCTCAAGACCGGTAGGAATAATGTTGGTTACAAGGGTGTTTATCATTACTAACACCATATTAGTAATAGTAGTAGTCCACAAAAGTGACACGGTCTGTGACGAATTACGTATAACAAGTATAAAAAGTTAATTAAGAGTGTTGTTGAGATAATAGATAGACCAAGTAGAAATACCTAAATTTCTGAGTTATGACACAGTTAAAAAGAGTTTAACTAGATATATAAATTGTTATAGAGTGGGTTCAATGGTCTTGTGGTTTGACAAAACATCTACAACTGTTTGACTAAGAATACGAATACACTTTCTTTTTGTTTTACCCTTCTAAATGATGAACTAAAGTTCAGACGGATATTTCGATGTCAGAAGGTCTGTGACATCATAACCGGTTCCCCATCTTTATATCTAGTTACTTTGTCTTATCTATATTAGTTTTATCTATATTTTTCTATATCAGTTGTCTAGAAACTATTTCATCGTTTCTTTCAAGTTGCTTCTTTAATTAACAAAGTTGTTTACCACGACCTTGTTAACTTCCAGGTATATGTTTTTATTCTTGGATATTCATCTGAAATGTCGAACGTGTTTATAAGTTGGTTTTACCTAGAATCTGTATTATATTTTATGTTTTGATATTTTGATGAATTGACTTCGTATTTCCTTTTAGATATACTGAAACCCAAATCACTACTCAAAAATGTGTTTTACGTTTTCCTGATACGTACTTTTTTGACTACAACTTAAAATAATTGTGATTTATTGAAGGTGAAACATCTTTTGTCACAGAATTTTTACTTTTCTATTCCATATATGACCCTCTTTTATTAAATTTTGTGTACAGACTATTTCCTAAACATAGGTTTTATATGTTTGTTGGGAATCTTGAGTTGTTATTCTTTTGTGAGATAAATTTCTTTCCTGTTATCTAGATTTGTCTATGTAATGGTTTCTTCTATATGTCTACCGTTTATTCGTAATACTTTATACGAGTCATAGTAAACAATAATCCTTTAACTTTTAATTTTGTCTGGAACACCGGGTCGATCAATTCTTTCTGACTTCAAGTTAGGGTCCCAACCCTTCTAGGGGACCTCTACCCTTACCGTTGGGTGAGGTCATACGAACAAACCTCTTAAGGTACCTGTCTCCTCGGACCAAACAATGTATGTCAGGTACCCTAATGTTTCTTAGCCTGTATTGACTGACTGATTGTATGTGTGTGTGTTGTGTAAATAATTTTGTCGATTCTAGGTTCGCTGACTATTACGGTTGACGACCCTTCACCTACCTTGTTCTTTATATTAAGTAGTGACTACCGTTACGGTTTACCATGTCGGTGAAACCTTCTGGTAAACCGTTCAAAACCTAGTGATTTATAGTAGAATGGTATGTAAGGTTGTTATTGTGAAAACCCATAAATGGGTTGACTAATTTTTTGAATACAGGTGGTTTTTTTTTTTTTTTTTTGAACGTACGTTTATAAATATGGTCGAAATAAGTGTTAACTGTTTTTGACAATTGTTGGGTCTACAGAAAATTATCCACTTACCTATTTGTGTGACATAAGTAGGTATGTAACCTTATAGAAAGTCACTATTTTTCTTTATTCGATGGTTCGGTACCTTTTTAGTTTACGTATAATGATTCATTTTTTCGGTAAGAGTTCTTCGATGTATGATGTACTAAATTTACTATACTGTAAGACCTTTCCGTTTTGATATCTCTACGATTTTTATATTTACTAAAGGTTTCAAAACCCCCCCTCAACCCCTCTACAATAACTTATCCATTTCGTATTCCAAAAAAAAAATTACACTATTTTAATAAGAAAGACTACGACATTAACACCTATAACACCTATGGAACGTAAGTGATAAGTAAACACTTTTGAGTAACTCGAAAAATGTCGGGTTCCTCAATTTGACTTGTGTACCATTTCTTACACAAACGTTACACCCTCTGGACACAAGTTGTGGACCCAAACTTTCTAGGGGACCTCTTCTCTTTCCGATGGGTGAGGTCATAAGACCGGACCTCTTAAGGTACCTGACATATCAGGTATCCCAACGTTTCTCATCCTGTGTTGACTCACTGAAAGTGAAAGTAAAAATTTTTATAGGTAAATCCTTCAACCTCGTATAGGGTCTTATCTCACGTCTTACACTGTTTAGTTAGATTGTAATACTGTTTACATACTTTGTTATGGGGATTTTCCACACCCCCTTATTCCAGGATTGCATTCGTTGACAACTTTACTCATCTCAGATATTCTTATTCACGTTTTATTCGGCATCGACATCTATTCGTTACATAAGATCAACTATTTTTAAAGGGGGTGACCCATGTTCAGTCGTTAAGATTTTGGTGACATGGATTTATGACCTTAACTCGTTAATTCATTTACTTACCTTTCACAGTACAAAGAGTGATAACCTCACACTTAAATGTCTCTTCGTTCCTCTCCCTCCGATCGTACTAGGTACACCATCTCTAAAACTGACCCTCTGTAATCGTACTTGAATGATCAGTTGAATGATCTCTATGTTTACGAATGTATATTTTTATACATACATATATCTAGAAGGAACTAAATACTACCCTAATGCAGGACTTTTTAAGTGACGACGGACTACTTGATACCTTAATCCAAGCACTGTAACATGTCCTCTGTACCTAGTTCTGGTAGGGGTACCTTTTCTTTACGTTTTTTCGTTTTACCGACAGACCCCTCAGGAATTTTATCGACACTTTTCTTCTCTCCACTTTTCGTTTCCTCTTTTCCTTTCTATATTTGTAGACTTACGTCTCAAGGTCTCTTATCGTTCTTCTCTATTTTTCGGAAGAAGTCACTAGTTACGTTTCTTTATCCCCTTTTCTTGTTTTACCCTTTTTGATCTCTAGAGAAGTTCTTTTAATCTCTATGGTTCCCTTGTAAAGTACGTTTCTACCCGAGCTATTTCCTGTCTTTACCAGACCTGGATTGTCTTCGTCTTCTATGATTCTTCTCCATCGTTCTTATGTGTCTTCTTGACATGTTTTTTCTAAAAGTGATGGGTCTATTAGTACTACCACACTAGTGAGTAGATCTCGCTCTGTAGGACCTTACACTTCAGTTCGCCCGGAACCTTTCGTAGTGATACTTGTTTCGATTACCTCCATTACCTTAAGGTCAACTCGACAAAGTTTAGGACTTTCTACTACGACACTTTCACGACGTGAGTTATGCGATCGTTTAAACCTTTTGAGTCGTCACCGGTGTCCTGACCTTTTCAGTCAAAAGTAAGGTTAAGGTTTCTTTCCTTTACGGTTTCTTACGAGTTTGATGGTGTGTTAACGTGAGTAGAGTGTACGATCATTTCCGTACGAGTTTTAAGGGGTTCGGTCCGAAGTCGTTATGCACTTGGCACTTAAGGGACTACAAATTTGACCAAAATCTTTTCCGTCTCCTTGGTCTCTAGTTTACCGGTTGTAGGTGACCTAGTACCTTTTTCGTTCTCTCAAGGTCTTTTTGTAGATAAAGACGAAATAACTGACACGGTTTCGGAAACTGACACACCTAGTGTTATTTGACACCTTTTAAGACTTTCTCTACCCTTATAGTCTGGTGGACTGGACGGAGAACTCTTTGGACATACGTCCGGTCCTTCGTTGTCAATTTGACCTGTTCCTTGGTGTCTGACCAAGGTTTATCCTTTTCCTCATACAGTTCCGACATATAACAGAGGGACGAATAAATTGAATATACGTCTCATGTAGTACTCTTTACGACCTGACCTTCTTTGTGTCTGACCTTAGTTTTAACCGACCTCTTTATAGTTATTGGAGTCTATACGTCTACTGTGGTGGGAATACCGACTTTCACTTCTCCTTGATTTTTCGGAGAACTACTTTCACTTTCACCTCTCACTTTTTTAACCGGATTTCGACTTGTAAGTCTTTTGCTTCTAGTACCGTAGGCCAAGGTAGTGAAGTACCCTTTATCTACCCCTTTGTCATCTTTGTCACAGTCTGAAATCAAAAAACCCGAGGTCTTAGTGACGTCTACCACTGACGTCGGTACTTTAATTTTCTACGAATGAGGAACCTTCTTTTCAATACTGGTTGGATCTATCGTATAAGTTTTCGTCTCTGTAATCAAACGACTGATTCCAGACAGATCAGTCCGACACCAAAAGGGACACCATTACATACCTACACTCTCAACCTGACACTTCTTCCGGCTCGCGGCTTCTTAACTACGAAAACTTGACACCACAACCTCTTCTAAGAACTCTCAGGGAACCTGACGTTCCTCTAGGTTGGTTAGGTAAGACTTCCTCTAGTCGGGACCCTAAAGAAACCTCCCTTACTACGATTTCGACTTTGAGGTCATGAAACCCGTGGAGTACGCTTCTCAACTGAGTAACCTTTTCTGACAGTACGACCCTCCCTAACCCCCTTCCTCCTCTTCCCTTGCTGTCTCCTACTCTACCGACCTACCGTAGTGACTAAGCTACCTGCACTCAGACTCACTTGAGGCCCTCAACCACTACCTGTCCCTCTGGACCGCACGACACTAAGTACCCCAGCGTTTCTCAGCCTGTGCTGACTCACTGACTTGATTTGACTTGACTTTTATAGTATTCAGTTTTACGTAAGTTCTGTGGATTGGAAGGTTTGTAATATCGAATCGGATCGGAATAGAGTTTCAACGAGTCTTGTGACTCGGATGTCAACCATTTTTTAATAGATTGATTTAAAATAAAATATTTACAACTTATCGAGTAACTTAACTAACTTATGACGTAACTTTCACTTTTTCTCTTACAACACACCCATCTCTTTACAACATTCACATAGCTAATAAATTAGTACTAGTGTACCGAGTGACCCTAGACGTCGAGCGGGTCGTAGTCCTTGCTCAAAACATTGTGTATAATCGGACCCTTTTCTGGATTTAAGTTTCATACCAAAGGTGACTTACGTACAGAGAAAGCCCCGAAGGGTCCACCGCGATCACTGGAACAGACGGTTACGTCCTCTATCCTTTCTGTACTCAAGTTAGGGACTCAACCCTCTAGGGAACCTCCTCCCGTACCGTTAGGTGAAGTCATAAGAAAGTACGGTAACATTTCAATTCTTTGGTATTCAACTTTTCAACATTTAGTTTGATACAATTCATTGATACATACACCCACTCATATACGTCAAACAACGACAACAAATCAACGATTCAGTACAGGCGGAGCACCTGATATCGGGAGGTCCGACAAGACAGGTACCCTAAAGGATTCGTTCTTATGACCTTACCCATCGGTAAGGGAAGAGGTCTCCTAGAAGGGCTGGGTCCGTGACTCGGATCCAGAGAACGTAATGTCCGTCTAAGAAATGGTAGACTCGGTGGTCCTTTCGGGTCACATTCAAATCACGATGATTATTTTTTTTAAACCACACCTTATATACTATAAGTTACTTGATAAAGTATTATTAAAACATTTCCATTTTGTTAAGATTGCTAAAAGAATTTATATAAAATTTTATTTTTTTTTAGGTTCTGTGTCTCTCCAATTCATTAAAAGGTTTAGTTAGATAAGTCCTGATAGAGAACGATTTAAAATGATTTTCTATAGAAAAGAAATGACTACAGGATGAAAAAGGGGAAAAGAGGGACAAAAGGAGACGACACGAGGAGTCTAGAGGTATGGGTACAAATAGAGAAAAAGAAGAAAAATAAAAAAAGTCTTTTGTTTTTTAAGAACTTGGTTAGACGTTATTCATACAATTTCAAAATACAAAATAACGGTAACCCTGAAGGGACCACCGAGTTGGCATTTCTTGGTCAGTCGCTACGTATTCTGTGTCCTCTGTGTCCAAGTCAAGGACTCAGTGGTTCTAGGGGACCTTCTCCCGTGCCGTTGGGTGAGGTCATAAGATCGAACCTCTTAGGGTTCCTGTCTCCTCGGAGCTCCCGATAGCAGGTACACCAGTGTTTCTCAGCCTATACTGGCTGCTCTGTCGTGTCGTAACGTGTAAAAACGGTAATGGTGGTGGTTACCAGTTTGATTTTTTGTAGAATGTTTTCTTCTCCCCTTTTATATGTACTAATAATTTACTATTACCGGGAATTATATACATTTTGTTCTAAATACAAATGTTTTTATATAGTATGTATATGTATGGTGTTGAAAAAACTGTAAGACAATTCGAAAAATTTTTTTACATCGGTGTCTACAGATTCAATTTATTGTCATACACGACACAATTGTGTTAAAACACCTACCGTAAAGATACGAAATACTATTTAGTATGTGTTACACTGTGGAGACACAGTACATTCCCCGGTGTTTTGGTTTTCAAAGTCTCAGGTGGGGATTGTCGATAGAACTTGGTAACCTTTCGTATTCACCTGAACATAAAGGGTTTGTAAACACGCTCAATGAGATCAACACAGACTGAGAAACACTAGGGTACCTGACATCGGACTGTCCTAAGAGACAGGTACCTTAAGAGGTCCGTTCTTATAATCTTACCCAACGATACGGGAGGAGGTTCCCTAGAAGTGTTGAGTCCAAACTTGGAGTTAGCGAAGGTAGAGGACGTAACCGTCCGTCCAAGAAATGCTAATCGTGGTGGACCCTTCGGGGAAGTGTGTACGACCCCGTCGTGATAACAAAAGATTGATAACTCTCAAGTATCAAAGATTGATACGAAGACTAGTTACAAAAAGTTATGAGATCTTCTATCTAAGTAAAATTATAAAATTCTTTGTTATTCGAATAATCTTTTAAAGAGTAAACCTGTCATAAGAGTTTAGAGGAAATTTAGACTCTATTATGAGTTCACATCACATCATACCTGTCCCTTCGGACCTCACGACGTTAGGTACCCCAAAGTTTCTCAGTCTGTATTGACTCGATGACTTGACTTCACATCATCGAAAATGTTTCGGTATCTCATTTTACACTGGAAAAGGAATGTACGTCTTACCATCGTTTCTCGTTACAACCACTTTTATTTTACTCTTTGATTATTAAAGATTTAAGTTTACATCAATAGTTGTTCATTGTAATTTAAGGGTCAAGAGAATTGTAATTGTATAATTTTCTCCTTATATGTAATTTGTAAATTTTTATTATAGGTCTCATATTAATCTGAATAAAAAATAACTGTTCCTAAAACGTGAAAGGTTTTTTTAAGGTTCCTTACATAATTCAAAACCGTTTAAACGAGTCAACACAGACTGAGAAACGCTGGGGTACCTGACATCGGATGGTCCGAGGAGACAGGCACCCTAAAACGTCCGTTATCATGATCTCACTTAATGGTAAAGGAAGAGGTCCCCTAGAAGGTTTTGGTCCCTAGCTTGGGTCAAGAGGGCCCAACATCTGTCTGCGAAATGGTAGACTTGGTGGTCCCTTCAGGGATTGTTTAGTGGTCAGGTCCAAGTAACGTACTATAACCTACGAACCCCGACCACGTGACTCTGCTGGGTCTCCCTACCATACCCCTGCCTCCTCCCTCCCTCCAAGTCCTACCCTTTATGCACATATGGACACCGTCTAAGTACAACTACATACCACTTTGGTTATGTTATAACATTTCATTAATTGGAGGTTAATTTTATTTATTTAAATATAATTTTTTATTCACGATTATTTAAGTTTATAAAAATAAAGTCCATTTACTAAGGTATCAGGTGTATGAAATAAAAATTTTCAACATTAAATGTACCTTATATATAATATGTGAGATAATATGGAATTACTCGGTATAAACGATATGAGAACTATACAAACCTTTTCCAAACTTAAATTATATGTCACTGAGGTCCTCGTATGTAATAGGATGTCATCGTCCTTTTAGAAGTTTTTCTATTGTGAAGGTCAAACAAGTTAGAGAAAACGATGAGAAAACTCTCATTACCGTAATAAAACGGAAACTTAAAATACAAACCGTCACACGTTTTTCACGGAGTAATAAAGTTCACTCCTTTCTTCATTACGAAGTTGTTCGTTTTACTGTATTCATATACAGTAGATGTTAAAAACGAGAACTTCCTTTAATTTCTCTAACGTAAAAATGTAGTTTTCCATCAAATTCGACGTACTATCAGACATGGTTTCTTTAGTTTATTATTCATAGGACACGTTTAGAATAGAAGTGTTCTTTATTGACTTCGGTGTAAATGTATCTGGTTAGTAGTGGTGTAACCGAGTCCCCTTGGTTTTGGATTAGATTATGGCACCCTTTTATTTCACGAGATCTTGAATCTATTTAGATTTAATTAGATTATAAGTGTAAATAAACACTTCATCACAAACACTCATTAATTATATTGGTTTGTTGAGTCTGATTAAAATTACAAATTTCACTATGGTGTATTTTTTAAACTAAACTTTATATAACAGTCTTGTTAAAGAGTTAAATAATTTCGGAAGTAGTCACACTAAGTCTTTCAATACCACGATATTATCAAATAAACGAATAATAATCCTGACCAAAAGATAATTTAGTAAGGAAAATTCTTTTGTTGATCTACATTATTTTTCATCGAAGTTCGAAGTCAACTTTCCTTCAGGTATTATCAAACAAATAATCACTCTTCTTGTCCTGTAAAAACTCTAACTGTACACACATCATTGATACGAAAAATTTTCTTTTTTTCTTTAATTTGTTGAGGAGAGGGCGGGGAGGGGGGTTTTTTTTTGTTCAGGGTGAACCTCAGGTAATCGGTCTCTATCTTGTGATCTCTCTAGTAACAGGATCTACCGTGTTAAGAAAATTGTTATGTTAAAATAATTTATTTTTAAATTTTTAATCCTTTCAGAAACTGATACGTTTTTAAAATCATATGCGGGATTCCGAGAATGTGTATCCTCCACCTGTCATGTTAAAAGATATGTGATTAATTATTCTAGAAATCGTTCCAAAAGTGAACGACTTAAGGGATTATTACTTCGGTAAAAGATCCAGTTTTATCGTAAATTTTACAGTGGTTACTAAAGTTCATAGTATTGAAAAGGTAGAGGTGAGGTTCCATGACCGACTGAATTGACGTCTTCCACAACACCTTAAGTGTCATAGTTCTATATTTCTGTAAACCACTCTTGAATACTTTTAGTTAGTTTAGGTAATAATACAAAGACAAAGTTTTGATCACGGGTGGAATCCGTAATTAAAGGAAAATGGACGTGAATTCGATTTGTAATGTGACGATTATAGACCAAAGAAAAAGGTAATTGGATGGACAGAAGTTCCACTATATTAAATATGGAGACACGATGAATAGAAGTATGAAGAGTTTATTAATCTCTCCTGGTCCAAAACTTTAGGGAATAGACGGATCCAAGAAGTTATTTCCTTTTAAAGTAATTATGCCATGAACTTTTTCTACGTCCTTTCCACAAGGATCGTGGTCACTTTTTTAACAAGGTTCACAGTACTAACAAGTGGCGGTGACGACTTTAACGACCGTATAATAGTCATGGATCGGGTCTGTTGGATTTTACGTTTTTATATAATCCATCTAACGTATATTCCTTCTTCGTAACTCCTTTTCCTTTATTAGATCGAAACCCTTGTCTTTCCGTGAAAGACAAAAGGGGAGAATTAGAACGTCAGGGGAGGATAAGAACATTTACCAAGATTCTGTAAATATTATTACAGTATCAAGTCTTTCCGTAGGGAAGAATGTACAATTTATTTGTTGGTTACTTTGTCTATGGTTATAGACTTTGGAACCATCTCTTAACTATGTCTTACGGTCACACATCTGTTAACCTTGATAAAAGTCAAGTTAAGTTAAGCCAACTCAACAAGTCAGCACAGACTGAGAAACACTGGGGTACATGACTTCGTACGGTCCGAAGGGACAGGTAGTAGTTAAGGGTCTCGAACGAGTTTGAGTACAGGTAACTCAGGCACTACGGTAGGTCGGTAGAGTAGGAGACAATATGGGAAGAGGAGGTCGGAAGTCAGAAAGGGTCGTAGTCCCAGAAAAGGTTACTGAGTCAAGAAGTGTAGTTCACCGGTATCATAACATCAAAGTCGAAGTCGTAGTCAGAAAGGTTACTTATAAGTCCTGACCAAAGGAAATCCTACTTGACCAACCTAGAGGAACGTCAGATTCCCTGAGAGTTCTCAGAAGAGGTTGAGGTGTCAAGTTTTCGTAGTTAAGAAGCCGTGAGTCGAAAGAAATGTCAGGTTGAGAGTGTAGGTATGTACTGATGACCTTTCTGGTGTCGAAACTGATCTACCTGGAAACAACCGTTCCATTACAGAGACGAAAAATGATCCGACAGATTCAAACAGTATCGAAAAGAAAGTTCCTCGTTCGAAGAAAATTAAAGTACTGACGTCAATGGTGGACGTCACTAAAACCTCGGGTTCTTTTATTTCAGACAGTAACAAAGGTAACAAAGGGGCAGATAAAGGGTACTTCACTACCCTGGTCTACGGTACTAGAAGCAAAAGACTTACAACTCAAAATTCGGTAGAAAAAGTGAGAGGAGAAAGTGAAAGTAGGTCTCCGAGAATTCAAGGAGAAACGAAAGACGGTATTCCCACCACAGTAGACGTATAGACTCCAATTAACTATAAAGAGGGCCGTTAGAACTAAGGTCGAACACGAAGTAGGTCGGGTTGTAAACCGAACTACATGAGACGTATATTCAATTTATTCGTCCCACTGTTATATGTCGGAACTGTATGAGTAAAAGGTTAAACCTTGGTCAGACGACAAGGTACAGGTAAGATTGACAACGAAGAATTGGACGTTTCTCTAAAGAGTCCTCCGTCCATAAGGGTAGAGAATTTACAAAATGATATTTATTTATAACGAGTGTGTAGATAGAAACCGACTAAGAGAACGGACCCTATACAGTACTTTTAGTAACTTTAGAGTTTTATATAAGATCTGTATAATTTTTAAGTTATATTCTTTATGACTTATTAGTAGGTCTAAAAAAATCCTCTTTATTACAGTCACAAAACAAACAAAAAATGACGGACCGAAAAATAGGTGTGACAAGAAGTAGTGACTAAGAAGATAAGAGACAGTAAGTCTACACGGGGAGGACAATATACCTAAATGAGTAATAAAGATGACTTGAAAAGGGGTACTCAAAGATGAGATTAATAGACAAAAATGTATACTATAATGATTAGGTATTACATAAGAAACTATAAGAATTTTAGTCATAAGTTTTAATTAAGTGGAACGTCTTAAAGTTATTAAGTACAAGGGTGATGACGAAGAAAATAATAAAATCAGAGAAAAGTGATGACGCTATACATACCTTAAGACTACAGACAAGAAAAGACTGGAAATAAAAAAATAAGTCAAAATTTCCTAAGAGAATTTAATTAACCGAATCTAGGTCGACATCATTTAAATCACCGTTTTAGTGTTGAATAATAAATGGTACCCCTATGTAAAAATAAGACGAGTAAGAGTTGGATACGGTCCTGGAGAAACTTTTTTCTCTTGACCTTAACTCGTAAGAAACGGTATATAAAGAGAAGTATGTGTAACGTTTCTGTGATGTCCCATTTAAGGAACTATTTACAAAAGACCCAAAGTACCTCCAGTTTAACGGATTAATGACCTCGTATAAAAACACCATGGACTTCCACTCCTTCGTCCTTTTAATAAAAGTAAGGGTGAGTCAAGTGATTAGATTTAAAAAGGACAGTATATTCGAGGTTGAGGGAAGTTCTGTATTAACGTCCATCATGTTCCCGGTCTTTTTTATTCACTATACTTAATCCAACGTATTTGTTTGTGTCACGGATGGTTGGATACTATCTGACTTCCTTCTTTACTCTTTAATAGTCGTTCTCCGTCAACCTTGATCCGAACTCCATTTGTCTGTGTGTTTGTTGTACAGTCGGTACTATTTGTCATATTTAAACTTGTCTACAGTGAAGATCTCGTCGTCGTCCGTCTAATTTGTTTTAACCGAAACCTACTTTAGGTTCTATCTCCTTCTTTTATACTTCGGACATCCTCGTTCACAGGTCGTCGGGAAGGTATCACTAGCATGGAGTCGTCCCATCTCTCTTTATTTGTGGACAACCAATTTTTCTTCTTCTTTTAGTTGTTTTGGGTACGACTAACTTACTTGATTTTCACACCAAAAAACTTTCTGTGTCCTAGTCCATCTCAGATTTTAGTTATCAGATTCATTTATCTTTCTACATCCACTCTACAAGTAAATAGTTAGAGGAGGTATATAGTACTTTAACTAAGATAATTATCTGTACAATAATAATACAGTAATTGGTCTATTACAGAACCCTTTCAGATTATTTATAAATATGTATAATCTTCATTTGGATCCCTAAATCTAATCAAATTATTGGTAAATACGATAAAACAGGTCAGACCAAAACCAAGACTTCCATTGGGACTTCGTTTTACTGATACATACATATAATTGGGATCAATTCAAGTCAAGTCAGCTAGTCAGTTCAGGCTGAGAAAGGTTGGGGTACTTAGCGTCGTGCGGTCCGGAGGGACAGGTAGTGGTAGAGGACCTCAAGTGAGTCTGAGTGTAGATAGCTCAGGCACTACGGTAGGTCGGTAGAGTAGGAGACAGTAGGGAAAGAGGAGGACGGGGGTTAGGGAGGGTCGTCGTCTCAGAAAAGCTTACTCAGTTGAGAAGAGTACTCCACCGGTTTCATGATCTCAAAGTCGAAGTCTTAATAAGGGAGATTTCTTTAGGGTCCCGACCAGAGGAAGTATTTCCTGACCAACCTAGAGGAACGTCAGGTTCCCTGAGAGTTCTCAGAAGAGGTTGTGGTGTCAAGTTTTCGTAGTTAAGAAGCCGCGAGTCGGAAGAAGTGTCAGGTTGAGAGTGTAGGTATGTACTGATGACCTTTTTGGTATCGGAACTGATCTGCCTGGAAACAACCGTTTTATTACAGAGACGAAAAGTTGTACGATAGATACAACCAGTATTGAAAAGAAGGTTCCTCATTCGCAGAAAATTAAAGTACCGACGTTAGTGATAGATGTCACTAAAACCTCGGGGGTTTTATTTCAGACGATGATAAAGGTGACAAAGGGGTAGATAAAGGGTACTTCACTACCCTGGTCTACGGTACTAGAAGCAAAAGACTTACAACTCGAAATTCGGTTGAAAAGGTGAGAGGAGAAAGTGAAAGTAGTTCTCCGAACAATCAAGGAGAAGTGAAAGACGGTATTCCCACCACAGTAGACGTATAGACTCTAATAATTATAAAGAGGGTCGTCAGAACTCAGGTCGAACACGAAGAAGGTCAGGTCGTAAAGAGTACTACATGAGACGTATATTCAATTTATTCGTCTCAATGTTATATGTCGGAACTGTATGAGGAAAAGGATAAACCTTGGTCAGACAACAAGGTACAGGTGAAGATTGACAACGAAGGACTGGACTTATGTCTAAAGAGTTCTCCGTCCAATCCACCAGACCATAAGGGTAGAGAAAGTCTTAAAAGGTGTCAAATAACACTAGGTGTGTCAGTTTCCGAAATAGTATCAGTTATTTCGTCTTTATCTACAAAAAGACCTTGAGAGAACGAAAAAGGTACTAGGTCGTCTACAACCGTTAAACTATAATTGGGATTCGTTCCAATATTTAGTGTTATACGAAATATCCAAGTTCATGTAATAAAAAGTCCAGAGTAGAAAAACATCAGAAGGGAAAGTCTGATACCTTCAGAGGACTTGTGTGATCTATATCTACATCTACACACACACAATAGTCAACACAGACAGAGAAACATTGGGGCACCTGACATCGGGTGACAGGTACCCTACAGGGTCCGTTCTTATGACCTCACCCAACGACAAAGGATGAGGTCCCCTAGAAAGGTTGGGTCCATAGTTTGAATGTTGAGAACACAGAGGACGTGACCGTCCACCTAAGAAACGGTGATCGTTGTGGACCCTTCAACTTGTGTGAGACAAGAGGGTATAAATCCAAAGGTACATTTGACTCAACGGGTAAACACCGATTTAAAAGATTGAACATTTCATACATATGGTACGGACTGACTTCCTCAAAAAGTTTCCAACTAACATTATCGTATTCAATTTTGTGAATCATTCGACATTTCATGGTTGTGTCTATCATTAATAAAAAGATTCACGTTTGTACCCTTTGTAGTCCTGAAGTTTACGGATCATACACATGATAGTCATTCTGGTATTCGTCAATGAAAAAAACTCGTTAATTTTACACGGTCCCTAAAACGATTTAAGAAACGTATGTAATAGAGTAAATTAAAAATGTTGTCGAGTCACTCCATCCATAAATATGATATAGTAAAATGTTTGTTCTTATGACTGTAAGATTTACCAATTCATCCATTTATTGATCTCAACCTACACAAATTCCGAACAGACTTAGGTTTCCAGTACGGTGGATGGGAATAGAGGTTCGTTTACCAACTTTAGTCCTATATTACATTCGTCGAGGAACGTCCTTTGACAGGAGTCGTCCTTTTGGACAAAGACAAAGAGAACAGTGAAATGGTTCGAAATAACATTGATTGAAATTTGGAATTGGAGAATTTGAGGTACGAGATGAATGGACACCGGGGTCTTGTTGAAAGTTCAGAAAACTAGTGTGTTATGGAACGTTTGGATAACCAAGAAAGGTATCTAGTTTATTCATTTCTTATTCATTAATTGTCTACTGGTGTAGAGAAGGGATCGAAGGAGAAGTCATTAGAACTCTGGTTGGACACGTTTGTTTGACACACTTGTTCTATCGTAGATTTCTTTCTAGTATTCTACAGTTCTTCAGTTACTTAGACGTACGTCACCTCCTACCACTGGTGGGTCTAGCGGATAGAGTTACTAATTGACTCTAATGAAGGAAAAAAAGGGAGAATTTTCGAAAGTAACACTTCGTCTCAGAAACCTCAAACAAATAGGCTCCACCCCCGCCCCCACCCCACCCGCCCTCTGGCCAGGTAAAAGAGGGGTCTAACGAGGACAAGACTAATTTTCGTTGAAAGAAAGAAGGTTGTCGACGGAAAGACCATAACTAAAAGTTGTCGTTCGTCGGTCTGGAGTCAAACCATAGTTATTCCGTCACAGGCAGAAGGAGTATGATGGTCACCACAATTCTTTTGCTGTCCCGTTGGGTATAACTTTAAAAATGAAATCGGGAACACACTATATAACTTTATTCGTTTAATAAATTAAAAAAAAAGATAAAAGAATATTTTTTCACCAATCATTGAAGACTTTGAGAAACGATAACTACAAAACTCATGGATTTATGAACGAGAAAGAATAGGTCACCACGTATAGTCATAACGGACCTAATATAAAATTTTTGTGAGTATGAACCCTTAGTGGTATACTGAACCATAAGAACCAACTCTTGATGACAGGATAGTCATGGTATATGTGATTCGTCTGATTCAGGTTTTTCGTCGTTACAACTTTATCAAAGACTTTCATTCGGTTATTCACTTATCTTATTTTATTCATACTAGATATCAACTTCCTACAATGTAGTTTTAAAATCCGAAAAACTCCCCCTTATACACTGATGGAAAAAAAAATAAACCTCTTCTATCTCGTATTCTACTCAATTACCGTCACCTCTCTCTCTCTTCTAAAACCGATCTTCATTTATTTTCTATACCCCGAAGAGACCACCAAGTCGTCATTTCTTAGACGGACGATTACGTCCTCTGTTCCCAAACTAGGAACCTAACCGTTCTAGGGGACCTTTTTATTTACTGTTGGGTAAGGTCACAAGAACGAACCGTTTAGGGTACCTGTCTCCTCGGACCACCTAATGACAGGTACCCCAGTGTTTCTCACCCTGTGTTGACTAGTGTGTGTGTGTAGATGTAGATGATGTCGATCACACAAGTCCTCTGAAGGTATCTGACTCTCCCTTCTCATATTTTTCTGTTCCGAACTTTTCGATATGTGAACTTGGATATTTAGTATGACACTAAATATTGGAACGAATCCCAATTAGATGTATGTGTTAGTAAAACGAAGTCTCAGCGAGAGTCTTGGTTTTGATACCCCAACGTTTTCTCTGGTTGTGCTGAATCACTGATTTATGTTCTGTGTGTTTACTTTCTATCTATACGTCTCCCAGAGAAACATTACCTCACTTGTTCGTACGAATATCCTATTTTTATTCCACTATCTCTCGCTCCAATTTCTTTTTCAATCTTTATCAAGTGTCTGTTCATGTCACTAGTTTTTGTTCCTTTTTCCTCTCTAATTTACGGTATTAGTAATACCATGATTAGGTATTTCTAAGGAAAGTTAAAAGTCGATAAATCCACATTGTTACTTATACCGTCTTGAAAGTTTATTAGGTCCCGACCTCTAAAACTTCCTGTCCACGTTTTCGTCCTGTTCCCCGGTTCTCTTAATTTCCACTATTATTCTTTTACTTTACCATTCAGTACCTCCTTACGTAACCGACCATTTCCTTTATTTAAGTACTCTCGAATTATTTGACTCTTTTACTTCATGATTCAAGTCAAGTCGACGAGTCAACACAGGCGGAGAAACGCTGGGGTACTTAGTGTCGTGCGGTCCGGAGGGACAGGTAGTGGTTGAGGGCCTCAAGTGAGTCTGAGTGCAGCTAGCTCAGTCACTACGGTAGGTCGGTAGAGTAGGAGACAGTAGGGGAAGAGGAGGACGGGGGTTAGGGAGGGTCGTACTCTCAGAAAAGGTTACACAGTTGAGAAGCGTACTCCACCGGTTTCATGACATCAAAGTCGAAATCGTAGTAAGGGAGGTTTCTTTAGGGTCCCGACTAGAGGAAGTCTTACCTGACCAACCTAAAGGAACGTCAGGTTCCCTGAGAGTTCTCATAAGAGGTTGTGGTGTCAAGTTTTCGTAGTTAAGAAGCCGAGAGTCGGAAGAAGTGTCATGTTGAGAGTGTAGGTATGTACTGGTGACCTTTTTGGTATCGGAACTGATCTACCTGGAATCAGTCGTTTCATTACAGAGACGAAAACTTATACGATAGATCCAACCAGTATTAAAAAGAAGGTTCCTCATTCGGAGAAAATTAAAGTACCGACGTCAGTGGTAGACGTCACTAAAACCTCGGGGTTTTTTATTTCAGACTGTGACAAAGGTGACAAAGGGGTAGATAAAGGGTACTTCACTACCCTGGCCTACGGTACTAGAAGTAAAAGACTTACAACTCGAAATTCGGTTGAAAAAGTGAGAAGAGAAAGTGAAAGTAGTTCTTCGAAAAATCAAGAAGAAGTGAAAGTCGGTATTCCCACCACAGTAGACGTATAGACTCCAATAACTATAAAGAGGGTCGTTAGAACTAAGGTCGAACACAAAGAAGGTCAGGTCGCAAAGAGTACTACATGAGACGTATATGATAACCTGACCGTATAAGTTACTCTAGTATCTCGGTTACATCGACCCTCTTCTCTCTCTTACTCTTAATTTTCTTCAGTAATATTTTATCCAATAAACTTAAGTGATAAGGTGTTTACCCTCTCAATAATCACTACCGTTCTAAGTACTACTCCCTCACTAACCACTTCATCGTACTTTTTTTTTAACATCAATCAATTGCGTGTATGTGTGTATCTTAAGTGGTACGCACTGTCGTCCTTATCTTCTTTTAAGACTCATCCATGGTTATGGAAAACACTTGCAATTTATTACTGATCTTCCAAAAAAAAAAAAAATTCAGAGTCTATTCCTTCTTATTTGCTCTATGTGTTGATCTACCGTCTCTGTAGTTTTATTACTCTTACCTCTTCAATATTAAACTTATCTTATGACCATTATTTTTCATACATCAAGGGTGGAGTGATTAAACCCAATCCACATGGGTCGTCTAAAATGTCCATGTAATTAATTCTAAAAACTAACGTTGTATTTAAAGTTTTCATTTTCTTGACTTCGTTGAAACCTCTAAACCCCTCATTCTATATTATAGGTCGGAGTAGTTCTCTAATAACGAATCTACTTACTTGTGGTCGGTGAAAACCGAAAACACAATGAAGTGAGACTTATAAGTTTAGGTCCTTCTTTACTAGAATAACCGGATTAAACACAGTATATGTACTTAAACAATAGACTCCTACTGGGACAGGAAAACGAACCCAGAAGGGTCCACCGAGTCACCGTTTCTCAGACGGACCGTTAGGTCCTCTGTGTCAAGTTAGGGACCCAGACCTTCTAGGGGACCTCCTCCTTTACCGTTGGGTGAGGTTATAGGAATGGACCCTTTAGGTTATCTGTCTCCTTGGACCACCCGATGTCAGGTACCTCACCGTTTCTTAGTCTGTGTTGAATCGTTGACTAGTGTGTGTATACGTAAGTACAAACAAACTTTGAGATAGGGTGTATGCCACTACTTAAAACGTAAGAAGGTTTATAGAAACAATACTACGTCAGAACCAGTAAAAAATGAGTAAAAAACAAAAACAACTTATAAATTTAAGATGAATTTACCTAAGAACACCGACAAAAGAAAAAAGGTGAAACGTATTTGGGTTGACACTTTGTATCAGAAGAGAAGAACTAAAAAACATAAATTGGTATCAGTAACATATGCGTACACACACACACACACGTAATCAGTGAGTCAGCACGGGTTGAGAAACGTTAGGGTACCTCATATCGGGTGGTCCGAGGAGACAGGTACCCTAAAGGATCCGTTTTTATGACCTCATCCAACGGTAAAGGAAGAGGTCACCTAAAAGGACTGAGTCCCTAACTTGGGCCCAGAGGACGTAACGGTGGTCTAAGAAATGGTAGACTCGGTGGTCCCTAACATACATCATCATCATAATATCTTGTCTTTCAAATTCCCATTGTCCCCTGTCCCCTCCCCCATACATCCTCCGGTAATGTATAGTTGTTGTTCGCTTTCTTTTAGACTTTTACTTATTATTCATAAAAAAGAATTTTAAGAGAGAAAAAAGGAGAGAGGGAGAGAAGTACGAGTAAAGGAGGAAGGTAGATTAGTGATCGAGGAAATGGAGACTGAGGTCGTAAGTTGAAGTTAAAAATACGTCTTGTCAACTCGATAGAAGGTGAGTTAGGTTCGGACTAATCCCCATGTTGATTTTTGTTAAATCGATTTTCGTTTTTACTGGTTTAGTCCGACGAAACGAATTGATTCCTTCGACTTCAGATATATATTAAAGATAAGTGTAAAAAATATATTAGTATAGAAAAATAAAAGACAAATTACCACATAAGAAAACGGTGACGAACTCTCGAGAAAGGGGTGAGACTCTAATTTTCTACCAGAAGGAGAAAAGTAGAAAGTTAAATCCCGAAATTATGAACACGAATACAAACCGATATCATATTTATCGAAATAAAAAGAAGTTTATCGTTCGGTTAAAAAGATTTTGGTAAATACTTTGTTACATAAATGATGTGTAGTTTACGCAATAGGACTTGAAGGAAAGAAACGGAAACTCAATGTCATCGAAAAAGACATGATAACATTACTTAATATTAGGAGTCTCTGGTTCCGGTACCCTTTTACAAAACAGAGAATCTAAACATAGACTTAGGGTTCTACTAAAGTTTTCAAATCTAACTGAACAAAGGTAAACCCCTCCTCGGGATCTCAACTTACTCCCTTCATGAAAACGACAGTCACTTTACGACTGTATATTACTCCCGACTATTAGTCCGATGAACCACTTACGTAAGAATAAGAGTAAGTCACAAACCCAATGTACAACACGAAAAGAATTCCGCACCGAACTAGTTTTCGACTTTTCCTCCGGCTCTAGACAAAGATGGAGGTAACGTCCTTGAACCGAAGATTTATTCACAGGAAACCCTCAGTTCAAAAATATTGTACAGTCGATTACCACCTGATACTTTCTATACACATATTATTACATGTTATGCGAACTAAAACCAGTAAATAAAATCGAGACAACTAAAAAAAAAGAAATGACTGTTAAAAACCCTTTGTTATTCCTCCCATAGAGACTATAAAGACGAAAAGACAAAAAGAGTCTTCTACCTTAAGGCAAATTCTAGTATATATTTCTCAAATCCCGAAGGATTCACCGAGTCTGTCATTTATTATACGGACGTTACGTTCTCTTGATCCAAGATAGGGATCCAACCCTTCTAGGGGACCTTTCCCTTACCGATGGGTAAGATCATAAGAACGGACCCTTTAGGGTACCAATCTCCTCGGACCGTCCGATGTCAGGTACCCCAGTGTTTTTACAACCTAGACTGACTCCCTGATTGTGACATGTATTTCCGAAATCTTATTTTTGTGTGTAATACTATTTTAAAAGGTTTATGGGCCACTGGACGATTATCATTACCTTGGTGATTACTTGTTGTTGTTTTCATATCCAAGAACTCGGAGTCGGGACTTCTGACTCTAAATTATCTAAATCATACATCGGAGTTTTTTTAGTGATTAATTTTATTTTAGAGATACTTTCAAGAGTATACACGTGTCTAAATCCTTTGGGACTTAATGTCATTTGTTTATGTAGAGATTGTATTTTCTATATTTTTACGACTTATTTTCGTTTATAACGGTAGATTGATTACAACAATCCCCTTCGTGT
The DNA here is from genome assembly GCA_006410555.1 of Capra ibex. Taxonomy (NCBI): domain Eukaryota; kingdom Metazoa; phylum Chordata; class Mammalia; order Artiodactyla; family Bovidae; genus Capra; species Capra ibex. The sequence continues at coordinate 18,580,758 of SJYO01029184.1, forward strand.
CACTAACTTTGACAGGTGGGACCGGTCCGTGACATCATTGGTAAACGTACACAACAAAATATTGTCTTTCAAGACCATTCCTTGTACCTTAATTATTCGGAGGTGGTTGGTCTTCTCAAACCCTTTTAGTTTTCCTCTGTGGTGTACAGACTGGGTGGAAGGTGTCAGGAAGAGAGACCGTTGGTAAAACCTACTTGTTCTACACACGGTGGTCCTTCCTGAATCTTACTAACCGATTTCTGTTGGACCTTTGATTAGGGTAGTGGTATTTTGGGATCTGACACTTGGTACACCGTCTCGTCAAGAGGACCCAAGGGAATGGGATGACGAGAGGTGGACCCACGGGAAAGGGTTATTTTATGGATCGAAACAGTCGTGTACACAGTGGAGTCTGTTAAGTAAAGGTTCACAATCTGTTCTCGGGTCAAAACCCGGGACCTTCCCCAGGGGGAAAGACGTTGTTACAATCAAAAACGATACAAATCAATATCAATGAGTACGGATTATATGTATAATTCTTTTGGATCTGAAATCTTCGACCTTTTTTATGTCACACCACCGTTGTCTATAGAAATTCAAAATAAATGATTGAAACTTTAAATGGAATAGTAAATTGATTATGTATACGTAAAAAACATACCAGAAGTAGTTTACTAAGACTCTTACATAGTACTTCACAACTGAGTCAAAGTACCTCTCATGTTTTGACTTACTGTTCAAAATTAAAAAGTCACCATTAATTATGATTGAAAGGATCAATTAGATTTCGAGGTACACCTTCTACATTTTTATCGAACGAAGTAAATTATACGTATTGTCTACGGTAATATAAAGATGTGTAACTTATCACAAAAGTATAACAATTCTTAACTCACACCATAAAGTCAGACTTAACAACGTCTAAAAAAAAAAGTTCAGTTATTATGTTCGGATGTTTTAATTTTACGTGATGAACACAGTTTGTATTGTTTTAGTAACAAACAAATAAAAAAATTCCACGATTATTTTTTCTACTTACTATGACGACCTATTACTTTGTTAGACGGTCCTCCGTTCGGGGTCTTATATCTCACCGTGTCATCGTTTCTCTCGAGTCCATTTTTTTTAATGAAAGGAGGGACTTATGTAAATTGTTTTAAGAAAAATGGTGAGTCGACTGTAAACCCCAAATTTTCTCAACCGAAAAAAAAAAAAAAAATTACATAACGAGTTTACAGAACCTCTAATAAATGGAGGTCTGACCTTAGTAAACGTAAACTTCTCTGAAAAAAGTTTGTTAGTTATTTCCATAAACTGGAGGTATTTTTGAGATAAAGGATTTGTTTCTGTGGGTGTGAATTTGTATAATGTGTGTCATTGTGGAGTAATTATGTATGGAGTCATTGAGTTTAACTATTGTCAAATTTGGTCAATGGAAGACTTCTATTTCTTCCCACAACGGTTTGTTTGACCATCAAATAATTTGAATCACCTCCTTTCTTCCCATCGGTTTTAAACTGAAATTGACCCTTTGGTGAAGTTCATAAAAGTCACCGTGTCTTAATGTTTATAAAAATATAATTTTCTTAGCAAGAAAGGTAAATAATTTATCAGGGTTTCCTTGGGATCATTCGATATGAACTACTTGAAACAATAGATACAAACCACTTAGACTTACGAATCCTTAAGTTATACTATTACTAAATTTTTATATATTACTACATTATTGACACATAAGAATCTACGGTCCTATATTGAACAACCGTTTTTTATTAAAAGGAGATGAGAGTTTTCTACGAAAGTCGATAAGATTATTAGTTTAGTTGTACTCTATCTAATAGTCCTCTTTTTGTTTAAATTAAAGAATGTATGCCTTTCGGGTGTATGGACTCCTCAAGTTTCTGTCTTTTCGTTTCTCCAAATATATGGAAGGACTCGACTCCTCATCCTTTCCCCGGGACCCCGAAGTTTCCTTTCCTCCCGTTAAGTGTCCTCTCATCTTTCTCGTATACAATCCATTAATCTACAAACGGGACGGTGTGTTTACTCAAAGAGTCTTTTTATAATAGAGACTATTATTGAGAGTAAGACCTTTCTTAGGGATAAATTTAATAAGATTCATCATTTCCCTCCTCGTCTTTACAGAGAACTCTGACGCTCTGACGTCCTAGAGTTTACGGAAATCGAGTTTTATTAAGTACTCGGTTTCACTTTGTAGAATCCCTCTAGACGGGACTCTAAGGAGTTCGAAAAACGTGTCTGACCACGTACAATATGATACAGGAATATACCATGTATAATAATAAAATATCTATTTTTATTTAGAGTTTCTAATTATCCTGTGTGTCGAAAGTGACCGTTAATTCGACCGAACTTTTTGAGACTAGAACCCTGAAGAGACCACCTTGTCACCAATTCTTGGATGGAACGTCACGTCTCCTGTGCTCAAGGTAGGGGTCAACCCCTTGATTCTGAGGTGTACGTTATCCAGGACACACGGTGTTGATCTCTCAGTTTCGTGATACTACTTTATAGGACTCACGTTGAGGTTCTAGACTGTGTTTATTATTTATGTATTTATAAAAAATTTTTCTTCTGAAACTAGATTTTGTTATCATAAGTTTCAAACCAGGAACTAGGTCATAGTAATCGATGACTAGGTTTATAATCCGGGGTAAGATTTAGTCGAATTAGTCTTTGAGATTCACATCTCGGGTTGGTTGACAAAAAATTTTCAGGAGGTACCCTGAAAAGACCACCAGGTCATCAATTCTGAGGCACAGAGGTCATGTTCTTAGTACCTAAGTTAGGGACCAACCCCTTCATTCTAGGGTATACGGTGTGTCACACTGGTTTTTTATTTTTATTTTTTTAGGAGGTCCACTAAGACTGTGTACCGTTTGAAACTCTTGTTGACTGTCTTTATCATTTACAATATCTATTATTATAAAAAGATATATATATCTATACGAAAGTGATTTATTATAATGACATGACATAATTGCTAAACTAAACATTTTATTTTAAGTATAAAATGTCGTTCTGTTCCTTTCAAATTTATATTTTTAAAAGAGACGGGAAATAGGAGGAGAGAGTGGGATTGAGACGTAAAATACAGAGGTACTGTGTACATGGTTTATAGAGTATAGTTTTCTTTATAGATGAGTTGGTGTTTCTCCATGTAAGAGAATCGTAGTTGTTCTGTTGAGGAATTTTCTGTTATTATAACCAGTACTACAAACTAGAAAAGTCATACATCAACCTAAGGTAAACGATCTTAAAACAATTCCTAAAAACGTAGATACAAGTAGTCACTATAACCGGACATCAAAAGAAAAAGATACCGTAGAAACAGACCAAAACTCTAATCCCACTACCACCGGAGTATCTTACTCAAACCTTCAAATGGTAGGAGACGTTTAAAGACCTTCTCAAACTCATCCTATTCACAATCGAGAAGAGATTTAAAAACTATCTTAAGTCGACACTTCGGTAGAACAGGACCTGAAACCAAACAACTTTCTAAAGACTAATGTCAAAGTTAAAGGCACGAACCCTACCCAGAGAATTCTAAAAGACAAAGAACGACCAAGTCAAAACCTTCCAATATAAAAAGATTCTTAAACAGGTAAAGAAGGTTCAACAGGTAAAATAACCGTATATCAACAACTATCGTCAAAGAATACTAGACAACATAAAGACACAAGACAACACTAAAGAAGTAAAAGTAAAGATTAAAACAACTAAACTAAGATAAGGGAAACAAAGAACTACTCAGACCGATTACCAAACAGATAAAATAAATAGAAGAGTTTCTTGGTCGAAAATCGAAACAACTAAAAACGATAACAGAGGAAATAAAGAAAAAGTACATAAAGACGGGATTAAAAATACTAAAGAAAGGAAGATGATTGGGACCCCAATAAGTAAAGAAGAAACAGATCAACAAAGTCTACAAGTGAAGTCAAGTCAAGTCAAGTCAGAGAATCAGCACAGGATGAGAAACGTTGGGATACTTAACGTTGTACGGTCCGGAGGAACAGGTAGCAGTTGAGAGCCTCAAGGGAGTTTGAGTGTAGGTAGTTCAACCACTACGGTAGGTCGGTAGAGTAGGAGACAGCAGGGGAAAAGAAGGACGGGGGTTAGGGAGGGTCGTGGTCTCAGAAAAGGTTACACAGTTGAGAAGCGTACTCGACCGGTTGCATGACCTCAAAGTCGAAATCGTAGTCAGGAAGGTTTCTTGTGGGTCCTGACTAGAAGGAATCCTACCTGACTAACCTATAAGAACGTCAGGTTCCCTGTGAGTTCTCAGAAGAGGTTGTGGTGTCAAGTTTTCGTAGTTAAGAAACCGTGAGTCGAAAGAAGTCTCAGGTTGAGAGTGTAGGTATGTACTGGTGTCCTTTTTGGTGTCGGAACTGATCTGCCTGGAAACAACTGTTTCATGATAGAGACGAAAAGTTATACGATAGATCCAACCAGTATTGAAAGGAAGGTTCCTCATTCGCAGAAAATTAAAGTACCGACGTCAGTGGTAGACGTCACTAAAACCTCGGATTTTTTGATTTCAGACTGTGACAAAGGTGACAAAGGGGTAGATAAAGGGTACTTCACTACCCTGGTCTACGGTACTAGAAGCAAAAGACTTACAACTCCAAATTCGGTTGAAAAAGTGAGAGGAGAAAGTGAAAGTAGTTCTCCGAAAAATCAAGGAGAAGTGAAAGACGGGTATTCCCACCACAGTAGACGTATAGACTCTAATAATTATAAAGAGAGTCGTTAGAACTAAGGTCGGACACAAAGAAGGTCAGGTTGTAAAGAGTACTACATGAGACGTATATTCAATTTATTCGTTCCACTGTTATATGTCGGAACTGCATGAGGAAAAGGATAAACCTTGGTCTGACAACAAGGTCCAGGTCAAGATTGACAACGAAGGACTGGACGTATATCTAAAGAGTTCTCCGTTCAGTCCACCAGACCATAAGGGTAGAGAAAGTCTTAAAAGGTGTCAAATAACACTAGGTGTGTCAGTTTTAGAACCGTATCAGTTATTTCGTCTTTATCTACAAAAAGACCTTGAGAAAACGAAGAAGCTACTAGGAACTACAACCGTTAGAACTACAACCGTTAAACTAGAGGCTAAGGAGACGGAAAAGATTTTGGTCGAACTTGTAGACCTTCAGGTGTCAAGTGCATAACGACTTCGGAACGAACCTCTTAAATTCGTAATGTAATGATCGCACACTCTACTCACGTTAACACACCATCAAACTCGTAAGAAACCGTAACGGAAAGAAACCCTAACCTTACTTTTAATTGAAAAGGTCAGGACACCGGTGACGACTCAAAAGGTTTCAACGACCGTATGACTTACGTCGTGAAAGTGTCGTAGTAGAAAGTCCTAAACTTTATCGAGTTGACCTTACGGTAGCGGAGGTGATCGAAACAAGCATCACTACAAAAGATTCCGGGTGAACTGAAGTACAGACCGAGATCCACTCTTTAGTATGGTAGCACTAATAGAACCAGTACTTCTAAAAACATGTCAAGAAGACACATAAGAACGGTGGAGAAGAATTATAGAAGACAAGGACAATCCACGTATGGTAAAGACAGGAAATAGTTCGGGTAGAAACGTACTTTATAAGGGAACCATAGAGATTAAAAGAACTTCTCTAGAGATCAGAAAGGGTAAGACAACAAAATGAGATAAAGAAACGTAACTAGAGACTCCTTCCGAAAGAATAGAGAGGAACGATAACAAACTTAGAGACGTACGTTTACGAATATAGAAAGGAAAAGAAGAAACGAAAAGTGAAACCACTGGGGTGAGTAATAGTCTCTTTATGTTTAGTTTTGGTGTTACTCCATGTTAGAGTGCGACCAGTCCCCCCGATGTTAGTTTTACAGATATTTGTTATTTACGACCTCTACCACACCTCTTTTCCCTTTGGAGAATGTTACAACCACCCTTACGTTTGATCATATCGGTGATACCTCTTGTCACACCTCTAAGAAATTTTGGACCTTTATCTGGACGGTATACTGGGTCTTTAGAGTGATAACCAGTATGTGTCGTTCCTTTAGTCTTCCTTTCTCTGTGTACGTGGGGTTACAAGTAGTGTCGTGACAAATGTCATCGGTCCTGTACCTGCGTTGGACCTACAGGAAGCCGTCTGTTTACCCATTCTTTCGAAACCATGTATATGTCTTACCTTACAATGAGTCCATAATTTCTCTTACGCAAACTTAGTCAAGATTACTCCACCTACTTTGACCTCAGATCATATGTCTTACTTCATTCAGTCTTTCATTTTGTGATTATATCCTATAATTACGTATATATACCTTAAATCTTTCTACCATTGTTACTAGAATATACACTCTATCGTTTTCTCTGTGTCTACATTTCTTGTCTGAAACCTGAGACACCTTCTTCCGCTACCACTCTACTAAACCCTCTTATCGTAACTTGGTACATATAATAGTATATACTTTATCTAGTGATTAGTTCGAAGCTACGTACTCTGTCCCACGAGTCCCGACCTCATTACTCTACTGGGACTCCTTACTCTACCCCTCCCGCCACCCTCTTTTGAAGTCCTACCCCTTGTGTACATGTGGGTACCGACTAAGTACAGTTACATACCGTTTTTACTGGTGTTATAACATTTAATTAATCGGAGGTTAATTTTATTTCATTAATTAAAAAATTTTTCTGTTACTATAACCTTCGGAGTTGGACATCGTCCAACTACTACCTATAACCGAGAACCGGTCTCCAACTCCAGTCCGGTACCGTTACTTTTCCGACTTAAGGTCGGAAATCTGGTGGTCCCTGATCACCGGTTACTGTTCCAGGGTCGGCCAGTCGAAACATCTTTATTTAAAGGTGTTTTTCTACTTTTCATCACTTTGTTCAATTCACAAATAATCCTCCCTTTTGTCATACACACTTATCTGTGTGTCCGTCTGAGTCTCACCCTCAGTTTGGGAGTACCAGTAAAATTAGTGAATATACCTCTTAAATAAGACCCAAAGGAGACCGGTTAGTATAACGAAACGGACCGAGACTCAGACATAAACCAAATAAAGTCCCAAGAGCGTACAGATGACACACGTAGAGAATCGGTTCTACCTAAGATCACTTCTCCGGATACTCATCTAACTATAGTGAGGGGAGGGAGAACAAAATCGGAGTTCCTCGGAAAGACGTGTACACATCAACTCTTCCAGAGGAACTAGAATTCTTTCTCTTGATACAACAGAGAATAGACCCTTCCTGAGTCTGGGAGAGGAAGAAGTAGAATGCATAGACAGGTGTCCCCTGTTTGAGGTCGACAAGTCGGACCTGGGGTAGATAGAGACGGAGTTATAATAAGGAAGAACTAGAAAATTCCCCGGTGTTTCTATGAATCTACACCTAACACAGTTGACAGAAGAGAGTTTTTGAATGTATTGACACGGAACTGAAGTTTCCTCACCTTATCGAAAGACTGGACGAGAACCAGATATTAGGAGTTTTAACCGAGTTTATTTTGAAAAGTAAAGAAAGAATCTAGTTTACTAATAAAAAAATAGATATTTTATTATGGATCCAATGATCGAGTGATCCCATTCTTAAAGTAAAGACCCTCTAATCAAAGGAGGTAGTTTCTTTTAATATGGATTTTGAACACATTTTTTTGTTACGTAACTCTTAGTTTTTCTAACTAAAGACTAGAATATTTATACTTGATTTTAGACACCCGGAGTCAAAGAAGTAGATGTCTCACTTCATCAACCTAAATCTACTAGAGATTTGAGCGAAAATCGGAATCATACTAAAATCAACGGAACTTTTACAGTCAACAATTAATGTACTTACAACCAACTATACACGGGAACGAGACGTTGATTTTTAGTAGCCCCTCTGTAGTAAGTGTAATATCATATATATCCATCCTCAACACGGGGTCAAAACGTCAGGGAGGGGAAGGACTTATCGTTGTCGAACTTAGACGGAAAACCTGGAGTCCCTTCCTGTCCCTCCTACTTACTTGGAATGTTTGTTTTTTATTCCCTGTTCCTTTCCTAAACATGGGTCCTCCTGGGGTGTTCCAGGACGAAGTAAAGTCGTACATGTTAGTCGTTTCACCAAACGTTAAATGAGTAGGAACAATTAAATTTCACTTTCTTTCTTTCTTTTTCTTTTCTTAGGAAATGAGATTTACGAAATGACAGTTTCTTGTAGACCCCGTAATAAAAGTCTCTGTTACTTGTGATATTTCTTTTGTTCCTTAAACTTGACTTTGTTTACTGAGGTCTGGACCAAGAAGGCACTAAACCGAAACTCTCGAGGTCCTTTAATAATCTGAGAGACTCTGTAATTGAAATATCCTTTTTACTATCTCTACTGGTTTAAATATCTTCTCAATCTTGTTACTTTATTATAAATATACTTTCGTGAAATGTATAAACTGATGATTGACATATATAATTTTAGAATATTGGAACTTTCAAACTTTTAATAAGGAGAATTTTATAGAGTATCAAGTATTAAAGTCCTTAAGTCTATCCAGAAAAGGGTGATGTTTTCTTACTTTTAAATAATATGTACTTTCATTAATAAACGGACGAAAAATGATATAAATTTACAATTCGTGTAGTCCATTTTTGAAACGCACAAAATATCTCATACTAGAACCAAAAGTTATTGGAAGTTTATAATACTGAACTGGTACTTCCTTTGTCGTATACGACTGGGTCTTATGCTGAGAAACAGTATTCCCAATAGTAGTGTTTCCAATAGTCTTCTCAATATAAAAATTTTTTTTGTTGTTATTATCCTCTGACTTTTGGTTTATCTTCGATGGGAAAACATTCCTTGTAAATGTAAATAATGTTTTGAGAGGTAAACATTCCAAAGGGAGAGACATGATCTTTCTCTTCCTACTGAGATTTAGAGATCCTTGACAATAGTTACGTCTTCTGTTTCTGAATTTAGACGTATTGTTGTAATGGGGAAAAACGAAACTGACCATTGGTGTATATTGTCCGGAGTGAGGGGTAGTAGAAAGAAAACGGAAACCAACCTTTACCAAAAATTCCACTACCGAACCCGGTAAAGTCCCTCAATGAACTAAAAGGATCCATAGAGGGTACATATGTCCTCCCCACACACACGTACGAGTCAACGAGTCAGTACAGGTTGAGAAACTCTAGGGTACCTGGTATCGGGTGGTCCAAGGAGACAGATACCATAAAGGGTCCGTTATTATGACCTCACCCATCGGTAAGGGAAGAGGTCCCCTAGAAGGTCTCGGTCCCTTGTTTGGGGTCAGAGGATGTAAGTCCCCGTCTAAGAATTGACAGACTCGGTGGTCCCTTCGAGACTTATGTTCTCCATACGTACAATAATTTGAAGATAAACGAAAAGAGGACAATTAGAGAAAATAATATCTTATTTCCTCAGAGTCGGTTTTTAGTTCTTCCCATCTCCTTTTAAATAAAAGGAAGGGAGGTTCATACTGACGTATGACTTAAAAACGTAAAAATTTAAGTAGTTGAAAGTGTTACTTAAGAAAGAGGTTGGAATATAAGATGTCAGGTTTTTTGATACCCTGAGTTTCGGACTGTCAGACCGAAAGTCTAGAAATCTGTATGAGGAGGAGGACCGACCTTATGAGATAGGAAGAGAAAGATAAGAGGATATTGATACGGATAGACTGAGGATAAGGTGGAAATCCCGAGTCAAAATGAAAAAAAAAAAAAAAAAAGACCTCTTCCTTTACCGTTAGGTGAAGTCATAAGAACGGACCTCTTAAGGTTCCTGTCTTCTCGGACCGTCCGGTGTCTGGTACCCCAGTGTTTCTCATCCTGTGTTGACTCACTGATTGAGGGTGTGTGATAAATGACCTTTTAACCTTATATTAACGAAATGTTACACCACAATCAAAGACGATACGACACGACACGAATCAATGAGTCAGTACCTGACATCGGACGGTCCTAAGAGACAGGTACACCTAAGAGGTCCGTTCTTATGACCTCACCCAACGGTACGGGGTGAGGTCGTCTAGAGTTGAGTCTCTAACTTGAGTTCAGAGGGTGTAACGTCCGTCTAAGAAATGTAAGACTCTGTGACACCTTCGGGTTCTTATAATCTCACCCATCGGATAGGGAAGAGGTCCCCTAGAAGGGCTGGATCCTTAACTTGACCCCAGAGGACGTAACGTTTACCTAAGAAATGATCGACTCGATAGTCCCTTCGGGGATCAACGACGATATGTTTCTTCATTTAGTCGATATACATATGTATATAGGGGAGGAAGACCCTACAGGGAGGGGAGATAGGGTGGGTAGATCCAGTAGTGTCTCGTAGCTCAACTTGAGGGACACAATATATTCTCGAAGGGTATTCGACAGATAAAATGTGTACTATCACATATATACCTGAACGGATCATCGAGCCGACCATTTCTTAGGTGGATGTTACGTCCTCTGGGGCCAAACTAGGGAATCAGTCCTTTTAGTGGACCTCTTCCTTTACCGTTGGGTGAGGTCATAAGAACGGACCTCTTAAGGTACCTGTCTCCTCGGACCGACCGATGTCAGGTGTCCTAGTGTTTCTTATCCTGTATTGACTAATTGATTGTTGTTAAAGTTAAAGACCACCTAGTCAGTCATTTCTTAGGTGGACGTTACGTCCTTTGGACCCAAACTAGGGACCCAACCCTTCTTGGGGACCTCCTCCCGTACCGTTGGGTAAGGTTATAAGAACGGACCTCTTAGGGGTACCTGTCTCTTCGGACCACACGACGTTAGGCACCCCAACACTTCTCGACCTGTACCGATCGCTCATTCGTGTCGTATCGTGTCACATAAATACAGTTTAGGTTAGAGGGTTAAGTGGGGTGAGAGGGGAAAGGGGTGTGGATGTGGTGTGTAAATGTACAGGTAAGAGATATAGACACAGAGATCATGATAACAACTACATATTTAACTATATCGGTGACATCTTTTGATTTTTATCTTAGTGGTATATTGGGTCGTTAGGGTGATGACCCGTATATGAGACTCTTTTGGTGTTAAGTTTTTCTGTGTATATGGGGCTATAATTAACGTCGTGATAAGTGTTATCAGCTCTGTACCTTTGTTGGATTTACAGGTAGCTGTCTACTTACCTATCTCTACACCATGTATATATATTATCCCAAGTCAAGTCAGTACTAGTAGAGAACCTACTGGAGGACGAGACGGGTCCCTTTAGGATCGACACGATCCGAGTAATGTATTTACTCGATCTACCTAGTTAAGTCCATAACACCCTCATCGAAAGTAATGAAAACAATCAATAAACGTTTCCCGAAATAATAAGTAGTTATTCTACAGACACAAGACGGAAATTGGACGGTATATTAGACCGGAAAAACTGATGTCAAGTGGCCTTCCTGTGGGGTACGACGACGATGTCGACGACGATTCAGTGAAGTTAGCACAGACTGAGACACGCTGGGGTATCTGTCGTCGGGTGGTCCGAGGGGGTAGGGACCCTAAGAGGTCCGTTCTTGTGACCTCACCCGACGATAAAGTCAAATGATCTTCCTGTGGAGTACGATATATCATTTCGGTATCAACAGTTTCTTCAAACTTCTATCGAATGACCTTGCGAAAAAGGTTTAGAATACCTTTAATTATTTTAGTTCAACTGACACTATGTTTTTTTTTTTTTTTTCTAAAATAACCGACCACCGTCCACGGTTTCGTTCTACTGAGGTTCTACTTTCACTTTCACTTCAACGAGTCAGCGGAGGCTGAGAAACCCCAGGTACCCGACATCGGATGGTCCGAGGAGGGAGGTACCCTAAGAGGTCCGTTCTCATGACCTCACCCAACGGTAAAGGAAGAGGTCCCCTAGAAGGGCTGGGTCTTTAACTTGGGTCCAGAGAGTGTAAAGTCCGTCTGTGAAATTGGATTCTCGGTGCTCCCTTCGGGTTTCTTCTATGATACGTTTATTGTACTTCACAGTCTTCGATACTCACTTCTTTCCAAACTTCTGACCTGTTACGGTCCTATTACCATCCTCACCAGTTACATCCCCCTTTCTCTTTGATTAGTCGATAATACCATTTTCCCAGTAGTTAAGAACGAATCTTCTACAACTGGATTTTGGTTGTCTGACGACCAATAAGGAGATCGTTCAGTACTCCTACACTAGTGATTACATCTCGGTCTGTAGGACCTTACACTTCAGTTCACCCGGTATCTTTCGTAGTGATACTTGTTTCGATCACCTCCACTACCTTAAGGTTAACTCGACAAAGTTTAGGACTTTCTACTACGACACTGTCACGACGTAAGTCATACGGTTGTTGAAACCTTTTGAGTCGTCACCGGTGTCCTGACCTTTTCCAGTCAAAAGTAAGGTTAAGGTTTCTTTCCGTTACGGTTTCTTACGAGTTTGATGGAGTGTTAACGTGAGTAGAGTGTACGATCATTTCCGTACGAGTTTTAAGAGGTTCGGTCCGAAGTCGTTATGCACTTGACACTTGAGGGACTGCAAGTTCGACCAAAATCTTTTCCGTCTCCTTGGTCTCTAGTTTACCGGTTGTAGACGACCTAGTACCTTTTTCGTTCTCTCAGGGTCTTTTTGTATATAAAGAGAAATAACTGACACGGTTTCGGAAACTGACACACCTAGTGTTATTTGACACCTTTTAAGACTTTCTCTACCCTTATGGTCTGGTGGACTGGACGGAGAACTCTTTAGACATACGTCCAGTCCTTCGTTGTTAATCTTGACCTGTACCTTGTTGTCTGACCAAGGTTTATCCTTTTCCTCATGTAGTTCCGACATATAACAGTGGGACGAATAAATTGAAGATACGTCTCGTGTAGTACTCTTTGCGACCCGACCTTCTTTGTGTTCGACCTTAGTTCTAACGGTCCTCTTTGTAGTTATTGGAGTCTATACGTCTACTGTGGTGGGAATACCGTCTTTCACTTCTCCTCGATTTTTCGGAGAACTACTTTCACTTTCACCTCTCGCTTTTTCAACCGGATTTCGAGTTGTAAGTCTTTTGCTTCTAGTACCGTAGACCAGGGTAGTGAAGTACCCTTTATCTACCCCTTTGTCACCTTTGTCACAGTCTGAAATCAAAAAACCCGAGGTCTTAGTGAGGTCTACCACTGACGTCGGTACTTTAATTTTCTGCGAATGAAGAACCTTCTGTTCAATACTGGTTGGATCTATCGTATAAGTTTTCGTTTCTGTAATGAAACGGTTGATTCCAGGTAGATCAGTTCCTATACCAAAAAGGACACCAGTACATACCTACACTCTCAACCTGACACTTCTTCCGACTCGCGGCTTCTTAACTACGAAAACTTGACACTACAACTTGTTCTGAGAACGCTCAGGGAACCTGACGTTCCTCTAGGTTGGTCAGGTGAGACTTCCTCTAGTCGGGACCCTAAAGAAACCTTCCTTACTACGATTTCGACTTTGAGGTCATGAAACCGGTGGAGTACGCTTCTCAATTGAGTAACCTTTTTTGAGACTACGACTCTCCCAAACCCCCGTCCTCCTCTTCCCCTGCTGTCTCCTACTCTACCGACCTACCGTAGTGTCTGAACTACCTGCACTCAGACTCACTTGAGGCCCTCTACCACTACTTGTCCCTCCGGACCGCACGACACTAAGTACCCCAGTGTTTCTCAACCTGTGCTGACTCACTGACTTGACTTGACTTGACTTTTTACTCAAGTACCTCCCAATCGTCTCTTAACGTTAAACTCTAGACTTTGGTACCATTCGGTGCACATTAAGAGGGTGTACCACTCCCTTCTCTTTACGAAAATAGATCCCTTTTCCTTCAACCCTTCTATTATCATTTGTATCTCAGGTACCGAAAAAAAAGCGACTCAGGAATCATACTTCCTCAGAGAGAAGAGGGTCAACCCACACTCTCGAGGGGGAAGACCAGAGGGTCGAGATTAACTCCGTATATACATATATATATGTATATATGGAAATATATATATACACACACACACACACACACACACATAAAGAAGGACAACTAATTGTAGAAAGAGACTTTTATAATGGCTAGTTCCCAGTATAAAAGACCAAAGTCGACCAAAAACAGGAAATCACGGTCCGGTCTAGAAAGGACTCACATCACAGAATACAGTCTCCTTTTTACGTGTCTGACCTTTAAATAACTCCAGTGTAAGATCATTTTTCCTCCCCATCTTCCCTTTTGAGAGTCCGTGAAAAATAGATTTCAAGTACACAATAGTTCTAGTATCCTCTAGTAGACTTCACAATACAATAGTAGTTTCCAAACCGTTGTTTGAAGGTTGTTCGGACCAGGTCTATAAACCCTTTCAACAAAGTAATGTACAGTAGACGAAGTCAAGGTCTTTTAGAAATGAAAGTCCAGTGACCTACTACACGTCCAGGTGAGTCCCAAGTCACATAAAAAGTGTAAACAGTAACTTAGGTTCTCAAATAAGGAACCTTAAGTAACCGTGTTCCCAGTGAATCTTCATAGACTATCCCAGGAAAGCTACTCCAACTTCTCTCAAGAAGGAGAAATAGAGACTATAGAGAATAAGACCTCTTATACTACAGTTTTTAATCATAACGACGATACTGAAATTAAAAATTTATCAGTAAGAAAAAATTTATTTTTCTACGTAACTCGATATTAGGTAAGTAAGTTTTATGTATTTAGACAAAAAATGACATAAGTATCTAATAACATATCAGTAAGTCAAGTCAAGTCAAGTCAGTGAGTCAATACAGGCTGAGAGACACTGGGGTATTTAACGTCGTGCGGTCCGAAGGGACAGGTAGTGGTTGAGGGTCTCAAGTGAGTCTGAGTGCAGGTAGCTCAGCTACTACAGTAGGTCGGTAGAGTAGGAGACAACAGGGGAAGAGGAGGACGGGGGTTAGGGAGGGTCGTAGTCTCAGAAAAGGTTACTCAGTTGACAAGAGTACTCTACCGGTTTCATGACCGTAAAGTCGAAATCGTAGTAAGGAAGGTTTCTTTAGGGTCCCGACTAGAAGTCTTACCTGACCAACCTAGAGGAACACGTTATAGTTTCATGGAGAGGAAATTTTTCTTTGTCTTCTTTCATGTAACCCGTTGGACACTGATAGAATTTTCCACTGTCAAATACTCAAGGTTTACCCTACTTAGACTATAAATCTTCCCGGTCACCTTTATGAAAACCGGTTCTAGGGAAAACGTCTTAGGGATGTTTAAAACGGTAAACTCAGAATTAAAACTCATTCGGTCTTCTAACTCCCACCATTTGAGACGTTTTCACAACATTTTCACTGGTCGGTTGTATCTGAACAGTTTCATGGACTGTTCATTTTACCCGAGGAGTTAGAATTTTTTTTTTTTCTCAGGGAGTCAATAATACTCCAAACTTTCCTTAAGGGTTCCATCACTACTAGAGATTTTCCCGAAGGCGGTGTCTTCTCCATCATCATACAGACGTTCCTTCTGAAGTCAGGTCGCACTTTTGTGTCTATTACTGTTTTTGTATAAATATAGGTATCCTACCTCCCTCAACGTACTTTACGTAAACGGTCCGAAGCTTACCGGGTAATCTACCAAATTTTACAGGTCCTCGTCATGCTTGACAGAAGGGACCCAACATGAAGTCTCTTCACCCTGTTCACTCCATCAGTGACAAACACAGGAACAATTACAAAGGGTTGTTATTATTAAGTACTTCTGATAGAATTTATCTAGTTACCAAATTACGTACATCTCACCATTCCTCACCCTGAAAATCTCCAAGATCCTCCTGACCCAACAATAAACCAGACTTGATCTCAAAGGAGAAGATAAAAAATACTTTGGTTGTTAATGACTTAAAGGTTAGAACAAAGTGGAAAAATACTCCAGTAAACAACCCGAAGAGATCGGTTCAACAGATTTAGTCGTAAAGTCCCTTATAGGGAAACCTGGTACTGTCTCCAAACCGACACCGATCAAGGAAATTCTCATCGTAAGGAACGTCTTTACGGTCGTTCCAATAAACAGAATCGAAGGTCTTTCGGTTCAAATCTTACAGAGTCTTGGAATTATTATCGACTTCAACATCCATTTTCATAACGAAGGTTATTAAGGATTTTCATCTCCAGTAAAATTTAAAATAAAGACGACCTTCGTTCCTTCGGTAAAACAAAAGTATTGTAAGACTTCAGTCCTCGATGAGACTTTCACATAGAGGATAGTCATATTTATGACCGTCGAAACAGGAACTGATTTTACGTTCGGGTACATTCTCGAATATTAAATCGACAACGTGGTTTCATCGGTATCCATTTTTTACGACGGAGTCATTGTAGTTTTCCTCAACGTCATCGTATCAGTTCTCCACCAAGTAGTAGTAATACGTCACTATTAACTAAAGTAACCACTACCTTCCCTCTACTCATAGTCCCAATTCCAATAATGTTACATTTTCTCAATACACTCCTCCATTTTTTTCCTAAAGTATCCTCCACTCCGTCGACTCTTTACAACTCACACTGTTAAGTCCTCCCGAAGATGAAACACTTCACGTTTTTACTGATTTCTCCTGAGGTGTTAATAAGAGAGTTACCGAAAATGATATTTGCGTCATCGGTATTACTGAAATTTTCTTCCCTTCATAGGGATACGGTGTCACAGGTTAACGACCGACATAATGTAGTACCCAGTTACCACTAGGAACACAAAACCCCAATCATGGTGTTTCCGTAAAGTATATATATATATATATATATATATATATATATATATATATATTTCAGGAAGGTAGGAAGGTTACTTGTAAGTACTGACTAGAGGAAATCCTACCTGACCAACCTAGAGGAACGTCATATATATATGTGTATATACCTTAGACTATTAACCTTACGGGTTCCCGTCCACTGAAGAAGTTTAAAAATACTCCGAATTTTCGTTACAGTAGATCGATAAGGGTATTTTAACCCAACCCTAAAAATAAGAAGTCATTTTAAATATCTCCTGAAGGGTCCACCGAGTCCCCATTTCTTAGGTAGACGGTTACGTCCTCTACGCCCAAGTTAGGGACCTAGTCTTTCGAGGGGATCTCTTCCTTTATCGTTGGATAAGGTGATAAGAACGGACCCTTTAGGGTACCTGTCTCCTCGGACCGTCCGATGTCAGATACGTCAGTATTTTCACAGTCTATACTGAATCGCTGATTTGTCGTTGTTAATTGTCTCCGGTCCGTTGTCTCCCTTTAAACCTTGGGTCCAAGTCATTAGTAGATCAAACTCTTTTTGAGTTTCAACCGGGAATCAAAAGACAAACCCCTTTGTGTCACTTCAGATAGACCCAGAACAACTCAAAGTACAAAACTTTAGTGTATGGGTTTTACAATTTGGACTCAAATCTGTGTAACGATAATAAGAGAGTACTGGAATGTAAAGAATCTTCCAATTTTGGAAATCATTCACTAGGACAGAAGGACACTCCTCCGAACACTTCTTCTCATTCCTTCGTTTAGTAGATTTATTACGTTATTTCGTCTTGGAGATTCCTTGAAATATAGTAGGAATACTCGGAAGTCCTAAACACTCTTTATTCTTCCTGAGAGTCATCTTGGGACTTCGTAATAATAATTAAAAGTCCAGTCAGTCAAGTCAGTAAGTCAGGATAGGATGAGAAACACCAGGGTACCTGACGTCGTACGGTCCGGAGGGACAGGTAGTTGTTGAGGACCTCAAATGGGTTTGAGTAGAGGTAACTCAACCACTACTGTAGGTTGGGAGAGTAGGAGACAACAGGGGAAGAGAAGGACGGAAGTTAGAAAGGGTCGTAGTCCCCAAAAGGTTATTCAGTCGAGAAGCTTAGTCCACCGGTTTCGTAACCTCAAAGTCGAAGTTGTAGTCAGGAAGGTTACTTGTGAGTCCTGACTAGAGAAAATCCTACCTTACCAATCTAGAGGAACATCAGGTTCCCTGAGAGTTCTCTGAGGAGATTGTGGTGTCAAGTTGTCGTAGTTAAGAAACCGTGAGTCGAAAGAAATATCAGGTTGAGAGTATAGGTATGTACTGGTGTCTAGAAACAACCGTTTCATTACAGATACGAAAAATTATACGACAGATCGAAATTACATGAGGAAAGAAGGTTTCTCATTCGTAGAAAATTTAAGTACCGACGTCAGTGGTAGACGTCACTAAAACCTCGGGTTTTTTTATTTCGGCAGTGACAAAGGGGTAGATAAACGGTACTTTAGTCCCCCGGCCTACGGCACTAGAATCAAAAGACTTACAATCCGAAGTTCGGTTGAAAAAGTGAGAGGAAAAAGTGAAAGTAGTTCTCCGAGAAAATCGAGAAGAAACGAAAGACGGTACTTCCACCATAGTAGACGTAATGACTCCAATTAACTAAAAGAGGTCCGTTAGAACTGAGATCGAACACGAAGAAGGTCGGGTCGTAAAGAGTAGTACATGAAACGTTCAATTTATTCGTCCCACTGTTATATGTCGGAACTACATCAGGACAGGGTTAGACCTTACGAAGACAACAAGATACAGGTCAAGATTGACAACGAAGGACTGGACGTATGTCTAAAGAGTTCTCCGTCCAGTCCACCAGACCATAAGGGTAGAAAAAGTCTTAAAAGGTCAAAAAAAAAAAAAAAAAATTAGATGCGTCAGTTTCCGAAACCAGTTATTTCGTCTTTATCTACAAAAAAAGACCTTGAGAGGACGAAAAAGCTACTAGGTCGTCTACAACCGTTAAACTAGAGACCAAGGAGATGCAAAAGATTTTGGTCGAACTTATAGACCTTCATGTGACAAGCGTATGACAACTTCGGACCGAACCTCTTAAAATTCGTAGTGAAATGATCGCACACTCTACTCATGTTAACACACCATCAAACTCGTAAGAAACCGTAACGGAAAGAAACTCTAACCTTACTTTTGACTGGAAAAGGTCAGGACACCGGTGACAACTCAAAAGGTTTAAAAAACCGTATAACTGACTCCGTGAAAGTGTCGTAGTAGAAAATCCTAAACTTTACCTGATAGTAGTGGAGGTGATCGAAATAAGCATCACTACGAAGGATTCCGAGTGAACTGAAACATAAGGTCCTACAGACCGAGATCCACTCACTAGTGTGATAACACTAATAGACCCAGTACTTCTAGAAAAAAAACACATCAAGAAGACACATAAGAACGGTGGAGAAGAATTATAGAAGATGAAGACAACCAGGTATGGTAAAGACAGGAAATAACTCGCGTAGAAACGTACTTTACAAGGAAACGATGGAGATTAAAAGAACTTCTCTAGAGATCAGAAAAGATAAGATAACAAAAGGAGATTAAGAAACGTAACTAACAACTCCTTCCGAAAGAATAAAGAGGAACGATAAGAAACCTTGAGACGTAAGTCTACGAATATAGAAAGGAAAAGAGGAAACGAAAAGCGAAGAGAAGAAAAGTGTCGATAAACATTCCGGAGGAGTCTGTTGGTAAAACGGAAAAACGTAAAGAAAAAAACCCCCTACCAGAACCAGGGACGGAGGACACGTAGTACTTGGAGAAAGATATAAAGTAGTCCGTGAGATAGTCTAGATTAGGGAATTTAGATAAAGAGTGAAGGTGACATATTAGTATTCCCTAAACTAAATCCAGTATCGACTTACAAGATCCCCAAAAGGGATGAAACAAGTTAAATTCAGAATTAAACCGTTATTCCTCAAGTACTAGACTCGGTGTTAGTCGAGGGCCAGAACAAAAACGACTGACATATCTCGAAGAGGTAGAAACCGACATTCCTTATATTAATCAGACTAAAGTCACAACTGGTAGACCACTGCAGGTACACACATCAGAAGAGAACACAACAACCTTCTCCCACAAACGATACTGGTCACGTAAGAGAACCGTTTTGAGGTAATCGAAACGGGACGAAGTAAGACATGAGGTTCCGGTTTAAAAGGACAATGAGGTCCATAAAGAACTGAAGGATAAAAACGTAAGATCCGGGGATATTACTTTTCCTGTAGAAAAAACCCACAATCTTGATCTTCCAAACATTCAGAAGTATCTTGGTAAGTTGAAGTCGAAAAAACCGCAATGACCAGTCCCGTATCTGAACCTAATGACACTATAACTCACCAAACGGATCCTTTCCTTGTTCCTAGTAAGACAGTAAAAACTCTAACGTAGGTTTATGACGTAAAACCTGGGAAAACAACCGATACTACCGATGAGATAAAGAAGATTCCCTAAGAACGGGTGTCATCATCTATATTACCAACAGACTCAATTTGAGAGGGTAACAGGTCCATTTAATAATAAAAAGAAGAGTTCACTTCCGTTTTGTATAACTGGTTTAAATGGTTGACCTTATGATTTCTTATGTATAGACACATTTAGTTAATATCATTTCTTAAATGAAGACCAGGTTTACCTTCAATCTTTGAACACTCCTAATTTTTGTTGTCTCACAACTTCCTATCGTTGTAATAAATAAACAGACTACCAGGACCTGTTTAAAGGTGGTAATCGTAAATCCGAAAGAGTGGTCATTTTACGCTACAGTGTCTCCGATCATATTTCTTATTGAAACAGAACTCGGATATTAGAAGGTGACACCCGAATTAAGAACTTCCTGAAGATATGAATATCTCATAATTAGTTAAGACCTTTCACTAAAACTCCACAGATAGACTTAGAACTACCCTCCATTGACACTTAAAACGGTCATAGTCAAACTCTAAAATGATTCCCTTCACTGCGGACTTAGTTATCCCTATTTACTAATCACCAAGGTATTAGGATCATGATAGTCTTTGTCTTGTTTACCTTTTATAGTTTCCCAACAAATTAAGTGGAACCAACCAATGAAACTACTGATGAGAGGTAGATCTTAATAAAGGGGGAAAACCGTCTTTCTTTAAGTTGCACTATGAAGAGACTCTTCCGGATTATAACACATCCCTACCTTCTAGATTCCTCTTTTCCCATCTATAGAAGTTTCTCTTATGGGAATTTGTTTTCTATTATCCAAGTCTCTCTCCTTGAAGAACTCCAAGTAATCTCTAGGGGTGATAAACCTGTCAAAATCATGAGGTTCCGTCCCCAACGAAATAAGATCATCCAAACTTGTGACTCTTACACCAAGTACACAGTTGACCCTGATTTTCTCTAAGTAGGGATTATACCTCTGTACAAAGAAGTTCGGTTGATTCTTCTTCCCAATCCTTCTCAAGGAACCTTCGGGTAGTGACTCTTGACCCTCTTACATCCTTTTCGACTAATCTCCAATTTCCGTATACTTCTCGAATTTAAACATTGTTAGAGAAAAGGTCACAGGATAGACAAAAATTATTATCGTCATTGATTCTTTGAAAACCAAAATAAATCTCCGAAAGTCTCCGAAGGGACCACCGAGTCCACCATATCTTAGGTGGATGTTACACCCTCTGTGTCCAAACTAGGGACCCAAGTCTTATATAGGACCTCTTCCTTTACCGTTGGGTAAGGTCATAGGAACGGACCTTTTAAGGTACCTGTCTCTTCGAACCGTCCGAGGTCAGGGACCTCATCGTTTGTCAGTCTGTACTGACTCGTTGATTGTGATGTGTCCTCGAAGGGATTACCGAGTCTACCATTTCATAGACGCACGTTACACCCTCTGGACCCAAACTAGGGACCGAACCCTTCCAGGGGACCTCCCCCCGTACCGTTGGGTGAAATCATAAAAACGGACCTCTTAGGGGTACCTGTCTCTTAGGACCGTCCGATATCAGGTACCCCAACGTTTCTCAACCTGTACTGATTCGTGTCGTATCGTGTCCTAGAAAGTCGACGACCTCAACTTCTAGTTATTAAAACCACCAGAAAGAAAATCCACTGGGTAGACCTCACCCTCTTTCAACCAAAAGGTCTAATTGATTTAGACCTCATCTGTCAAAGGGTAAAGTAAGACTAGGAAAAATGATCTTCCTAGGTCAAGTCGGGTAGTCATTTGTATATCAATTTTTGATGACGTCACAATAGTTGTAGACTTCCTTCTGGTCTTAAAAAAACTCTTTGTTAGACTTCAATCAACATTATCCGTATTTGTATAAGTAGTCTAAAAGTACACGTTCGGACTTAAAATAATGTTAGTTGTCCCAAACCTTTTCGGAATTCTGGACGATCCTTCAACGGATCGTTAATGTACTCGTACTAATACATTATTTAATCGTCCTACAAGAGGGTCAACATTAAGATCTTTGGACAGTCCTAAAAGGGTCAATCGTCAAAAGTAGGTTACGGTCCGGACCGGAAGTGTCTGTTTGTATGCCTGACCGAATACATTCAGTCTCTTTGGTCCGACTATTCGAACTTACTGACATAATTTAAGAAGTAGTTTAGTCACTCCTAGAAGTCAATGAGACTCTTTTGGAAACTGATACCGACCATCAAGTCTAAATCAGGTCCCTTATATTCTTTAATTCCCAAATATCTACAGGTAGTCGTCTACTCATCTATTTCTTCAACATCATGTATATGTCTTACCTTATAATGAGTCGATATTTGTCCTTGTGTAAACTCAGACAATATTACTCTGAGTATATCTGAATGTATATACTACTTGGACCTCGGATAATATGTCCCACTTCAGTGTTTCTCTTTCTGTTTATGACATATGTGACATATAATTGAGTATATATACCTTGAATATTTCTACCGTGGTTACTAGGATGGACGTCCCGTCGTTTCCTCTGTGTCTGTATTTCTTGTCTGAAAACCTGAGTCACCCTCTTCCACTCCCACCCTACTGAACTCTCTTGTCGTAACTTTGTACATGTAATGGTATACGTTTTATCTACTGATCACACTCAAGCTACGTACTTCATTCCGTGGGTTTCGACCACGAGACCCTGTAGAGTCTCCCTATCCCACCCCTCCCTCCACTCCTTTCCCATCCCCAAGTCCTAACCCCCGTGTGTACATGTGGATAACGGTTAAGTACAACTACATATCGTTTTTGGTAGTGTGATAATATTAATAGGAGGTTCATTTTATTTAATTAAATTTTTTTTCTTCAACCTCCAAATTAGAGATCCAGGAGTCTTATGAAGTCAAGTCAGGTCAGTAAGTCAGCACAGGCTGAGAAACACTAGGGTACTTAGCGTCGTGTGATCCGGAGGGACAGGTAGTGGTAGAGGGTCTCGAGTGAGTTTGAGTGTAGGTAGCTCAGCCACTACGGTAGGTCGGTAGAGTAGGAGACAGCAGGGGAAGAGGAGGACGGGAGTTGGGGAGGGTCGTAGTCTCAGAAAAGGTTACTCACTTTAGAAGCGTACTCCACCGGTTTTATGACCTCAAAGTCGAAATCGTAGTAAGGAAGGCTTCTTGTCGGTCCCGACTAGAGAAAATCTTACCTAACCAACCTAGAGGAACGTCAGGTTCCCTGAGAGTTCTCAGAAGAGGTTGTGGTGTCAAGTTTTCGTAGTTAAGAAACCGCGAGTCGAAAGAAGTGTCAGGTTGAGAGTGTAGGTATGTACTGCCGACCTTTTTGGTATCGGAACTGATCTACCTGGAAACAACCGTTTCATTACAGAGACGAAAACTTATACGATAGATCCAACCAGTATTGAAAAGAAGGTTCCTCATTCGCAGAAAATTAAAGTACCGACGTCAGTGGTAGACGTCACTAAAACCTCGGGGGTTTTGATTTCAGACTGTGACAAAGGTGATAAAGGGGTAGATAAAGGATACTTCACTAACCTGGTCTACGGTACTAAAAGTAAAAGACTTACAACTCGAATTAAAGATCATTTATCCAAGACTGTTCAACTTTCCTATCTTTTCTCTAACCCTCCTTCAAAGTCTCTCTTTTTCTTCAAACCCTTTTAGTAATCGTACCCCCCCCCCCTACGTCTAACTCCCATATCTCCTTCACTTTCGTTGTACGTTCCCTTCCTTCTACCGTGACCTTCACCTCAGACTTGGTTTCTTCGGTCCCTTCACGTCGTACTTCGAAGTCCTCGGTAAAATAGAAAGACGTTAGAAAATTACGAAGTCAATTAGAATTTTAGAAAAAAAAAAAAAAAAAACGTCTCCGTTAAAATCCGAAGATTAATGTAAACCTTCGGAGTTTAATGGTTAACTTTAACCGTATGGTAAGTCAAGACCTTTTAAAACTCACTGATCAGGTTATAGCAAAATTCTTTTAATTCAAAACCCTAAAGATTTCAAGAGGTATTACCGGTAACTATAAGATTTGATGGAAACCAGTCGAGACACGTAAATAGATCTTTACACGTACTTCTTTTTGGAAAAATTTGTATTTTAACCCGTCTCGGGAAACACTCACACATGACAGTTTTATGAATCTATTGTCATTAGGGTAAAGAGTCTCCAAAAAGAGATCTCATTTCCTTGTTAAAAGTTTGTCGAGTTAAGGTTATCGAACGTGGGATTTGTCAAGTTTGTTGTACGTCCAAATTATGGTCGGTCGAGATTCCCTTACTGAACCAGAAATTCATCAGTCCAACTTCCGAAGTCAGTCAAGTGTATCTTACCGAGGAAAGGTTTCCTTGCCCACTATCGACTTGACCGTCAAAGTCATTTTATAGGGAGTATGGGTTTCACTCGACCTCCTAAGAGTTGACCAAAGGTAACTTTGTAAGACTAGAGTTTTAGTCTGACTTCACGGTTTGTTCATGAACATATGTCTCGATCCGAAATTGGTCTTTCCCTCTTTGGTATTACATCTAGGTTTATTACGGACCTGTCGAAGTTTATCTTTCTCCCGTCTCCTAGTCTAGGTTCTCTTTTTGTATGGAAGTCAAAGACCCCAACCGCTCTTTTCGCCACTCGAGTCACCAGGGTTAACACCCATGACGTGGACAAACGAATAGCCGGGAACTCGGTATGACTTAGAAGAGACCAAGAGTGTGTCTGGTGTATTTGTAATTGGATTTTGTTTTACTAACTGTTAATAAAGAGGTCGTTTCTGTTTGAATAAAACCCTAGTCCTCTCTAAACGCTAAACCCCGGACTTTGTTACTCTTTGGTACACGTTTAAGGGGGGTACAATTTCCTTCCTCTTTAGAAGATATTTTTCATTTCCCTCAACCCTCCCTCTCCCTTTACCGTTGGGAGAGGTTATAGGAACGGACCTCTTAGGGTACCTGTGTCCTCGTACCGTCCGATGTCAGGTATCAAAACGTTTCTCAACCTGTCCTGGCTTACTGAGTGTGAAAGTGAAGTGAAAGCATCTATGTCGACTTCAGGTTAGGCGTAATTGAAGAGAGAAAGAAGTAAGACTTCTAACGAAATATAACTCCGGTTATACAAAATGAAAGAATGTAAATATATGTGAGAACGTATGTCTTGTCGAGAGATCACTAGTCTCTCGACTTCACTGCATAGATTTTAATCACCAAGAGTCTGAAAGCCTGAAACACCTCCTCTTTGTAAATATTTATTTACCTAAATATCTATTTAGTATTTATCCCCAACGGTGACCACACACACACATACACGGTTCATTTTTAGAAATTTTTACCGTAGATAACAGTATAGATGATATGGATAATGACAGATGATAATAGGTAAAATTACGTTGTTAATCCTTCATTGGAATCATTAGTCCTGTCAATAATTTTAATATATATAAATCAATGACCTTTCGGGAGATGTCATGGGAATGAAAATTGGTCATTGTTGAATTGGTCTTCGATGATTAGTGAGATAAGTCTAGTCGAAACCCCTTGGTGCCTCGCTCGACTATTTACCATCTCGACCCTTATCTTGAACCCCAAGGACTGAGGGATCAGATCACGTCACGAGAAAAGTGATGTAATACAACAATGATCAGTAGACGAAGAATGCCAACTGGGTCCGGTGTTTTACTAGATGAAGGATTTGGATATTATCAGAAAGTATTGGTTTAGGAACTTAATTTTGTAAAATTCGGGGGGAAATTTTCCAGTTACACGATAGACCTACACTATTGGCTAATTAGTAATAGTAAGTGAATTGTAATTAAACAGTCTATATGGCTAATCAATGACCAGTAAAATCTTGTACTTTCATATACTAGTTCCCGACCTCTGGAAACTTTTGATCTCCCCATTTTCCTTTCGTCCCGAGTGTGAAATTAGTGACGTTTTCCTTACAGATTATTGAAGAGTATAACTTAAATTTATTGTTTTTGTTAAAAAATCGTCATTTTACGTATCCTTCTTCCTTTTTAAAGAGACGTCCGAAAGAAAAGAGGGATTGAGGTATTTCAACCTCTCGAGGTTCCAAGTAAAGAATGTGGAAAAGAAATAGATTTGATTGAAAGACCAGTAGTGTAGGTCAAAGTTTTTTGGAAATTTATAGTTTACGATAGAGGTCAGATCCAGGAGAAGAAGTTTTAGTCTGAAAATATAGGTAAACGTGTGAGTTATAGAAGTCCAACTACAGATTATTCGTAGAGTTTGAAATACACAGGTTTAGGTTAGAGAACTAGAAGAAGAGGTTTGGAAAAGGTTGACGTCAAAAGACACAGATAATAACTATTTAATTCGGTTTTTGCAACCTCAGTAAAAGTTACAAAGGAAAAAGAACACGTGGTGTAGTAGGTTAAACAGTGTTTTAGGATAACTAAGAGAGAAGTTTTATTTAGGTCTCAGACTGGTGAAGGGTAGTATGGATGGTGATCGTTTGACTGGGTTCGGTGGTAGTAAAGAGTATACAATCACATTATCGGAGTTTAAACCAGAGACGAAGGTAAGAACGGGAATATAAGATAAGTATCGTCTCATCTGACCCACTAGAAAATTCACCTTTAATCTATTAAATTTGAAACTAGTTATGAAAGGGGAGTTTATACCAGGGAGACGAAGGTAAGAGGGGGAATATTAGGTAAGTTTTGTCTCATCTGACCCATTGGAAAATTCACCTTTCATCCATTAGATTTGAAACTAGTTATGAAAGGTTGTCAAAGGGTGGAGTTTCATTTTCTGTTTTCGGAATTTTAGTATATAGTCGGAGATACTACCCAAGATCATCAGAGGTCATCTTTATGTACACTCGTCAAATATGTTAAAATCTAAAAGATTATTAGTTTGATTTTTCTTCGTCTGTTTTAATTAAAATTATTTAATATAGGTTATATATTTTTACAATAATTAAATGGTACATTGATTGTATTTCATAATAAAAATTATAATTTATAGTAAATGAAAAACTTCTAACAAATCGAGGTATCTGATCTCACCTTTAAAGTCTCCCGTCCCCAAACAAAGTTCAGAAAAAAATAACGATAACATGGAAGTCACGAACCTTTGATGGTCTATGTGTCATTTTTTAAAAGTTTACTAACTTATTTTCTAAAAAACACCTACAACAGTTTGTTTAAGGAATACATTTCATTGTGACGAACTAAATTTTGAGATTCTGAGAACGTAGATCTCAGATCTGTAAAGTTTTGGTGTTTATGTCTTCAAGTGTAACCGGTTGTACTGAGGTAAATTTGATGAATTATAACGACTTGTATCGAATTTACTATACGTAAAGTGTCTTCTATACAACCCAACCGGTTTTTCAAACAAGTCCAATAAACTTGTTTGATAAACCGGTAAGAAAACACTTTACAATTATAACCCTCTTTGACTCATTTTACATGGGTCTTTGAGAGAATAATAAAGAATGTTGATACATATCTAGTTGTCAATAGAGTTTTACTTTTTCTCTTCATGACCTACGATACTTTCGTATCTCGTCTAGACTACTTAGTTCTCCCGATAGAACTCCCTTGTTGTAAACCGGAGTTTATTCTTTTACCTCTCTTCTATTGACTTACACCCCCGCCCCGCACGTCCTTGTAAGGTCCGTCACAAGACAACTTGACACCTCGTTCTTTACTTTTCTTTGTCACCGACTACGTCCTTTTACCTACTGATATTATCATCACATCCGTTCTTTATTACCATCAAACAAGAGTCCACTACTATTAATTACCTGAATTCTCGAAAGGTCTTTCTACCTACCTACATTCAATAAAATTACATAAATTATGTTTATAAAGTGTAACAAATCAT
The DNA here is from genome assembly GCA_006410555.1 of Capra ibex. Classification (NCBI taxonomy): domain Eukaryota; kingdom Metazoa; phylum Chordata; class Mammalia; order Artiodactyla; family Bovidae; genus Capra; species Capra ibex. Next base: position 18,608,802 of record SJYO01029184.1, read on the forward strand.
TATGACTTTTGTAATCCAGTAACATTAAGACTTTTACAACATTTGTTGGTCATGTCTCATTATATATGGAAAGTCTTTGACAAACGTTTTGTACTAAACGTGTTTTGTGATTACCTACGGTAAAGTGGACAGTATGTTCGTTTCTGTTATTAACAATGTACATTTGGAAAAGAAGGGTTGTTCACGAGTTATATGTGGTGGCCTCTTTTTACTTTGAGATAGTTGAATATACAGAGGTAAATGAATCCGTAGGTAAGTTGTATAACTTGTCATTGATATAAGTCTGTAATTTATATGTCTCTAATTTTTCTGAACCTAGAATAGTTTCGAATCAGAGACCTCGGGGAGTTTGGACTCAAACTCAAAATCGAGACACGAAGTATAGCTAGTCATAATCCAATCCATTTAATGAACATAAGAACAGTAGTCAAAGGAGTAGAAATTTTCTCTTTCTTGTCGTAATGGATTAAAAATCCTATAGACACGACGAGGTATGTTAAAGATTCAACGATAGTCGAACCAATAGAAACAATTAGCTCTCATCTGTTAAAGGAACAAGAATTGTGTGGTACCAAGTGATTACAGACCCTTTGTTGACATAGACCCAAGAGGGTTATTGACCGTCAAAAGGGGACGAAGAAACACATATATAAAGGAAATAGATAAGGTATTTTTTAATTAAACACCGAAACGGGAGTTTTGTGACTGATAGAGTGAAGAAGTGTAAGAGGGGTCCTGACAGTACTTTCGTACACCAAGGTAGTTTCAGTATGTCCAAGACTTGTAGTTCAGATAGAGATTGGGACAACGACGTGACTGTAAGATAAGCTCGTATAAATAATTTGTAGACAACCTCAAGAAAAGGATCTAAAAGGTTCAGAGAGTTTAGTTTTTGTTCGTTTTGTTTTAAGTAGTAGAATTGAGGTTTTGTACGAGATGAAATAAATAAGACATAAAACAGATTACAGTGCTTGTGTAGTAGGTTAGTAGGATCTATCTTGGACTGTTATAGGAACCTAACAGAAGGGGAGTTTTTTACTACAGCACTTTATGAAATCTATGTGTCTTTTTGAATTTCATACTGTATTTTCGGTGAGTATACAGATAGTTGGTCGAAACATTACTGACTTTTAAGACGACATAAAATCCAGGGACAAAATTCATTTGTTTAGTAACCTTTATACATATATCCATGTATGGAGGTTTCATGGTAAAAAGAGGGAGGGAGAGATCTGCACTGGTTACAAAACTTGAATCATTAGTACTAAAGGTTCTTACAAAAATATGAAGGTATTCTCTCACTATATATACATATTTGTATATATAAGTATACATAAACCTTATATATCTGTACTAAATTTGGAATTACTTATGTTAATAGGACGTGTGTATGTAGATGTTAAACTACAAAAACAAGTCAGAATATTACCACTTTAACTAGGTATACGAAACTGAGTAAAAATAACGAAATATTACTAGGAAACATCTTCGTATGGTACTAAGTGGAAGAACTGACTTTAAACAAAAGGAAGAAAAGAAAATTATGGTCACGATGTTAAAAATAAGAAGTTTTTTACACAGGTACACATGTACATATCCTCTAAAAGATTCCTTATTGAACCTCATGTTAATGAACCATACAGGTAGAAATAGTAATTATAAAAAAAGTAATGATAGATAAAATGAAGAAGAGATCTCATCAACATGGGTAAATACATGAATGGTCGTCGTTTCTCAGAGTAACAAAGTGTTGAGGTGTTTGTGGACTATAACAACCTAAAATGAAGACAAAATTAGATTACACACACTTTACGACAGAGTAAATAAAATTACACGTAAAAGGATTAAAAATATATACGTAATCGGTAGTTCCAACCAAGAAAATATTTACTGACACATGTAAGAAACCAGAAAGTATAACTTAAAAATATAAAAAGAATAATAAAACGTTATATACACATAATAAGATTTGTCTTGGGAAACAGTCTTACTACCTAACGTTTCTCAAGAAGATTATACTGTCCACAAAAAGATTAAAACGAAAACGGAAAAAACATGTCAAGTCAAGTCAGCGAGTCAGCACAGGCTGAGAAACGCTGGGGTACTTAGAGTCGTGCGATCCGGAGGGACAGGTAGTGGTTGAGGACCTCAAGTGAGTCTGAGCGTAGGTATCTCAGTCGCTACGGTAGGTCGGTAGAGTAGGAGTCAGCAAGGGAAACGGAGGACGGGGGTTAGGGAGGGTCGTAGTCTCAGAAAAGGTTACTCAGTTGAGAAGCGTACTCCACCGGTTTCATGACCTCAAAGTCGAAATCGTAGTAAGGAAAGTTTCTTGTCGGTCTCGACTAGAGAAAATCTTACCTAACCAACCTAGAGGAACGTCAGGTTCCCTGAGAGTTCTCAGAAGAGGTTGTGGTGTGAAGTTTTCGTAGTTAAGAAACCGCGAGTCGAAAGAAGTGTCAGGTTGAGAGTGTAGGTATGTACTGCCGACCCTTTTTGGTATCGGAACTGATCTGCCTGGAAACAACCGTTTCATTATAGAGACGAAAAGTTATACGATAGATCCAACCAGTATTGAAAAGAAGGTTCCTCATTCGCAGAAAATTAAAGTACCGACACTAGTGATAGACGTCACTAAAACCTCGGGGGTTTTAATTCAGACGATGACAAAGGTGATAAAGGGATAGATAAAAGGTTCTTCACTACCCTGGTCTACGGTACTAGAATCAAAAGACTTACAACTTGAAATCCGGTTGAAAAAGTACGAGGAGAAAGTGAACGTAGTTCTCCGAAAAATCAAAGAAAAGTGAAAGACGGTATTCCCACCACAGTAGAAGTATAGACTCCAATAACTATAAAGAGGACCGTTAGAACTAAGGTCGAACACGAAGAAGGTCGGGTCTTAAAGAGTAATACATGAGACGTATATTCAATTTATTCGTCCCACTGTTATATGTCGGAACTGCATGAGGAAAAGGATGAACCTTGGTCAGACAACAAGATACAGGTCAAGAATGACAACGAAGGACTAAGTGTATATCCAAAGAGTTCTCCGTCCAGTCCACCAGACCATAAGGGTAGAGAAAGTCTTAAAAGGTGTCAAATAACACTAGGTGTGTCAGTTTCCGAAACCCTATCAGTTATTTCGTCTTTATCTATAAAAAGACTTTGAGAGAACGAAAAAACTACTAGGTCGTCTACATCCGTTAAACTAGAAGCCAAGGAGACGGAAAAGATTTTGGTCGAACTTGTAGTCCTTCAAGTACCAAGTGCATAACGACTTCGGACCGAACCTCTTAAAACTCGTACCGAAAGGATCGTACACTGTACTCACGGTAACACGCCATCAAACTCAAAAAACATTCTTCACAGATTAAAATTACTTCAATTTTACAATGAGAAAAAACATTCTAAATTCGTAAAAAAACTCACACAAAATATATGTTTTAGATAACATGGGTGTTTAGTGTATATAAAAGATTAGAAAAGAAAAATTTTCAAACCACCTGAAAAAAAGTATAAATTTAGAAGTCAGTTAAACTCTAAATACAAACATCGAATTTTATACCCTATTTATATTTATAAAAGAAACAACAACAAACGAGTAATCAAGTACAGGTAGAGAAAACGTTAGGTGCTCGACATTGTGGGGGTCGAGAAGACAGGTACTCTAAAAGGTCCATTCTTATTTCTCACAACAATAAAATAAGAGAACCCCTAGATAGACTCGACCTTTACTTTAGAAGTAGAGGACCTAACCGTTCACCTAAGAAATGGTGACTAGATGGTCCCTTCGGGTAGTTATAAAATTTATATTGATCAACATGGTTATGGGGAATAAATTTTCGGGTACACAAAAAAAAAACATGAATTATCATCATTGGGAAGGGAAATGCATAGTCTAGTAATGTATACTTAGTGGAGTATCGCAGATACTCCCTTACAGATAGGAACATTACTACACAAAGAATGGTTTAGAAATATTATAACTATGTAATATTTCGTACATAGGGGAAACCAAAAGTTTTAATATAAAGGATAAGAACTATAGAACATATTGATATATTTAAAAGTCTAGATATACAGTTAAAAGTACTTTTTGTAGGAAAAATCTTAAAACTCCCCTTGATGTAATTTAAATATTTAGTTAATTCCCTAATTACAGTACACACGATAAAACAGAAGGAAAGGTACTGATATTATATGTGAGGTACATTAATTCAAATAAAATATTAAAAGTGTATATAAGTACAAATACGTTTTTATAAAACGTTTTAAAATGATCAAAATAAGGGTCCGTAACATAAAAAACCAACGGTAATTTTTACTTTTGAATTTTTTAAATTTGAAAATAACAAATAAGAACTATGTCTACCCCTAGTCTTATATGGTAGAGCTATGGATGGAGAAATATTTCTAACATATTTCTAACATATTTCTAACATATTTCTAACATATTTCTAACAAAGTTCGACTAACAAATACGTTTTTATAAAACGTTTTAAAATGATCAAAATAAGGGTCCGTAACATAAAAAACCAACGGTAATTTTTACTTTTGAATTTTTTAAATTTGAAAATAACAAATAAGAACTATGTCTACCCCTAGTCTTATATGGTAGAGCTATGGATGGAGAAATATTTCTAACATATTTCTAACATATTTCTAACATATTTCTAACATATTTCTAACATATTTCTAACATATTTCTAACATATTTCTAACAAAGTTCGACTAACAAAATACTTTATCGGTGTCCTCTTCAAGACTTTTACCTTATTTCAAATGGAAAAACATTATCTGTAAATAAATGTGAATACTCCTTTGTCACCTTTGTCACAGTCTGAAATCAAAACCCTCTAGGTTATAGTGACGTCTACCACTGACTTCGGTACTTTAATTTTCTACGAATGAGGAACCATCTTTTCAATACTGGTTGGATCTGTCATATAAGTTTTCATCTCTGTAACGAAGCGGCTGATTCCAGGTAGATCAGTTCCGATACCAAAAAGGACACCAGTACATACTTACACTCTCAACCTGACACTTCTTCCGACTCGCGGCTTCTTAACTACGAAAACTTGACACCACAACCTCTTCTGAGAACTCTCAGGGAACCTGACGTTCCTCTAGGTTAGTCAGGAAAGACTTCCTCTAGTTGGGACCCTAAAGAAGTCTTCCTTACTACGATTTCCACTTTGAGGTCATGAAACCGGTGGAGTACGCTTCTCAACTGAGTAACCTTTTCTGAGAGTACGACCCTCCCTAACCCCCGTCCTTCTTTTCCCCTACTGTCTCCTACTCTACCGACCTACCGTAGTGATTGAGCTACCTACACTCAGACTCACTTGAGACCCTCAACCACTACCTGTCCCTCCGGACCACACGACGCTAAGTACCCCAGCGTTTCTCAACCTGTCCTGACTCGCTGACTTGACTTGACTTGACTTGAATATCACCTTTAGAGGTAGACAAGGACACACAGAGAGACATGGTCCTGCTAATTTTGAGATCTTCGAGAATAATTATCTCTTCCGTTACTGAATTTAGACGTATTGACGGAATGTGAACAAATGACACGAAAAGAACTATTGAAGGGAATTGACCGAAGGGAAGGGGTCGTCGTAGAAAACAGAAATCGACCTCTACCATGAATGTTACCATCGAATCCTGTAAAACCTCTTAATGAGTCAAAGGGACCCAGAGAAGGTCCATATGTCTCTCATACGTACAATAATTTGAAGACAAACAAAAAGAGGATAATTAGACAAAAAAACTTCCTTCCGGAGTCGGTCCTTTGGTCTATCCATCTCCCTTTTACCAAAGAGGAAGGAATCCCATGTGTCCTTACGTTTACTTAAAACCCATAACTAGAAACGTAAGGAGTTCAACAATAATGTTCCCTTCTTTTTACTATATAAGTTTGTTACCTTGTAATGAGTCGGTAATTTTCTTTACCTCATGACTATTTACGATGTTGTACCTATTTTGAACTTTTGTAAAACAATTCACTTTCTTCAGTCAGTGTCTTTCGATATATAATAAACTAAGGTAAGTACTCTTTACAGGTCTCATCCATTTAGGTACCTCTTACTTTTGTATAATCACCAACTACTATCAACTCTCATCCTTTCATACTCCTAACTGACGATTATCTGTAGTCCAAAAGAAAGTCCTATTACTTGATAAAACCTTAATTTATATCCACTGCCAACGTGTTAATACATTCATATGATTATTTCTCAAGATATAAAATTTTCCAATCTAAAACACCATATACTTAATATAGTATATTTCCCTTTTTATACATTATGTCCAAAGTTTAGAAAGAATATTTTGATAGGCTCTGAACATACACACAGATACAAACACACACACGTACCGAAGGAATCTAAATTTAATGTCTAAGACCAAGAAGAAAAAAAGAAACCGGTGCTGAGTGTGGTACACCGTAGAATCGAGGGGTTCGTCCCTGACTTGGGTGCGAGGGACTTCATCTTCACGTCTCAGAAGTGGTGTCCTGGAGGTCACTTCAGGGGTCCAAGAAATAACTAATATTAATACAAGTGAAAAAGTAAAATATAACTTAGTCGAAATCTTTCAATAAAAATTCTTTATTAGATAAAGTATATTAAATAACCGTATTTCAGTAAGTATCATAAGAGAATATTATGTAAAAGAAGAATATAAAATAAATCGGAAAGAACTATAAATATCATCATCCAAAGTGTGTAATAGATCAGACGAAACATCGGTAGTCACCTCTCGGGACGAGTTTGAGTTAATAAGTATACAGAACTGTTATAAATAGTTTAGAAAGAACTTCGGTGGAGGAGATGTGGGTACTATTATAACATTATCAAAGTCGGAAGTATTAGAGTGAACATTTAATGTCGTAATAAGAGGATTACTTAAAGGAACGAAAGTTCGAAAATTAGTAATTTAAAGGAATATTCAGATAGTTTCCAGTAAGTAAGTAAGTCACAGGTGATTACACTTATATTTTACTTTTAACGAAGCAAATTCTGAAAGGACCACCAGGTCTCCAATTCTTAGGAGGACGTTTGTCGTCATGTACACACGTACGAGTCAGTGAGTTAATACAGATTGAGAAACACTAGGGTACTTGAGATCGGGAGGTCCGAGGAGACAGGTACCATAAGAAATCCGTTCTTATGACCACACCCATCGGTACGGAGAAGGTCCCCTTAGAAGGGGTGGGTCTCTAGTTTGGGTGTGTAGATACAGAGGACGTAACCATCCACACAAGAAATGGTGATCACGGTGGACATTTCGGGGTTGGCTTCCAACAAAGGAGGTTTTTGGGAAAGAATTTCGTGAAGAAATAGGTGTCTGATGAAGAACAAAGTGTATACACGAAAAGATTATAGGACGTGTAGAGAGTGACTAACGTGAAGGTGTAACAAAATATCTAACTTGACTTGACTTGACTTCACTACGGAGAAATGGGGAGATCTTGAGTCTCAGAAACTCCCGATCTATAGACAGTATATAACATAAGATTCATGGATAGTACCATGAACTCCATCTCTTACTAAAATTACATATAAACAACTTATTTACTTATCTATTTGCTAACCTCTTATTTGAATAAACTCCAACTTCTAAATAATTCCTTTTATTCGAACTTTCAATTAAACTACGGTTGAAAATGTCCGGAAACTTACATTCAACTCATACCACAGTTTAATCATACTTTAAATCCTTTAATCCCTACTAGTTTAAGAGACCAAAAGTGTCAGGATTTGATAAAGGAAAAACAAGTTACTACATAAAATTCTTGCGTAAATTAATAGTACTTAAAAGTTATACACCAGTAAATAATAAAATATGGATACGTGTATCTTAAAATACCCATAAATTAGGTATTAGATATTCATTTATATTTGAAAAGTTTTAAATAACGACACTACATTCACCACAGTTCTTCCCCATTTAAAAGGGGTTTGTGAGCAGAGAGAACTCAAAAACATCTACTTGGTTATTCTTTTACCTGTGTTCGGTTTAATTATCCTCTTTTTACTTAACATTTAGTACCCGTGTCTCCAGAGTTTCTCTTCACGGGTTTCGTCCTTCACAAATATTATAAACTTGTCTCTTATTTAAACACTCTTTAACTGTCCTGTTTCTTTACACCCAAAAGACATACTTTGGTTAGGGAAGACAAGGAGAGTAAAAAACAAACATCTATTTTGGAAATTAGAGTATCATTTCATTCATTTCATTTACAGTGAGTCAGCACAGACTGAAACACTGGGGTACCTGACATCGGATGGTCCAAGGAGGCAGGTACCCTAGAAGGTCCGTTCTTATGTCCTCACCCAACGGTAAACCGGAAGAGATTAAGATTTCTCATCTGAGTTCCTCAATGATTAATCCCTTAACTCACTTACGTCTTTGGTTTCATCAAATCAACGGGGTATCTGAGATCGGACGGTCCAAGGAGACAGGCACCCTAAGAGGTTCGTTTTTATGACCTCACCCAACGGTAAAGGAAGAGGTCCCCTAGAAGAACTGGGTTCTTAGTTTGGATCCAGAGGACGGAACGTCCGTCTAAGAAATCCCTGACTCGATGATCCCTTCTACTCTATTTTGTCTCTGGGTCAAGGAGGGGTTCCCTATATGTATTGTTAGACTACGTATGGAAACTCAACAAGACGTCCTTAATTCTGTGAAGGGGGTGAGGGTGGTCCACCTCCTACCACTGATGTACGACTCGTGTATGTTCCTCTGGGGTCTGGCCAACTTTGGTCTTCCCACTATTAATTCTATGAACTTTGTACTTGAATAACGGAGAGGTTTTTGTTGCTTGGTCTTCTTTCAGTTACTCAACTAACGTATGGGATGTTTGGGGTGTGGACTCCAACGGAATTTTTGGGAAGAGACTGTTGGTGGGCCCTCAAAGCCAGATTTCTGTCTCGGAGGGAAAGGGGAACGAAGACGGACGTCATGAAACATGAAAGAAAAGGGTGTTGAACCACAGTTATGTAACTGAAACGTCGTATCACTTACTCACTTCGGTTCAAGAGATACGATTGTCCACGAATTAGTCTCTTCTTAGATTTGTCTCAAGTCCGAACTCCATAATTTAATTTCTTTATTGTTCCAAACAAATTTGTCCGAAGAGTCAAGTTTAAGGAATAGTGACCAGTATTTCCACAAACAGAAAGAGTACTACGTCCCTCATGTGAAAAACGTACTCCGAACAAAAAGGATGAATGTATGTCCTCTGTTGTCTCCTCCCAGTCTCACAATGACAACACAACCGGTAAGGTATTCATTGACATTAAACTTTATTAGTTATACGGTAACACTGTCTAAACCCCCACCAGGTGGGACTCGGGGTTGTCACCGTTTACGGTACTTCCTTTAAAATAAAATTCGAGAAAATTTAGATTTATTGAATTTTAATTAGTAATTTAACAATGTACGTTCTGGAATATGAACTGTGTGTCACAGTTTGTGTCTACATCCTCAAACCTGGTTCGTTTCTCTTACCTACTGAGTATGAGTTTTTGGGGTTTGAGGGACTCCCAAAAGTCCCTCAAAAATATCCGTTTTAAACCCCACTCCCGACGTCCCACAAACTTAAAGAAGACTGACCGTCCACCAGTCCATTGTCTCACCTCGAAGTCCTTAGAACACGATCCGGTCTTCAATGGTAGGAGGTGGACCCACCCCTGTCTCCTCGGACCATCCGATACCAGGTACCCCACCGTTTCTCAGTCTGAGGTGACTCACTGACTCGTCCGTGGACCCACCCTTGGAATTAAGGACGTTTTCTTGATTTTCTATAACAATACATATAAGGAACTCCTTCTTGGTCTTAGGACGAAATTACTGAGGTCAACCAACAAGAAGAAAACAAAGACACAAGGGAGGTAACCAGGGACTAATCGTTGACAAACTTGGACGAGAAAGACAGACGGAAGACTACTTAATCACTACCTGTCCTTTTAGACCGTACGACGTCGAGTTCCACGACGTTTCTAAGCCTGTGCTGACTCGTTGACTTGACTTGGACGGGAAACCTTGAGTCCCTTCCAGTACCTTCGACTTACTTCGATAAATGATGTTTGTTCTTTACTCCTGTATCTAAACATTGGACTTCAGAGTGTCCCAGTACGAGGTTAAGTTAGAGACAATAACACTAAATATTCTTTACATGTAAAACAGTAAGTTCACTGATTTTATATAAATAGTATATATAAACAAGAAGAAGGTGTCATGGACTACGTATCGAGAATTTTGTAAACCTTAAAGGACCCGTTATTCTCGTCAGGTTCGTTGAAAACAGTACAAACCAGATAACAGGAGTCAAGGACTTTGTCAAAATCTGGGTATTTCTACTGTACCCACATAACAATAAGAATTGTTCGAGGAAAGGCCTTGACTCAAATGTCAATGAGTCCATTGAATATCTCTAGTGGATTCCTCCCTACGACCAACGGTCCCCTTAGTCGTTTTCTTATCTTGTGACCTTAAAGGTCAGGGTGGGAGGAACTGTAAGGATCTCTTTCCTTCCTAACCTTCAAACCAATTGGTGATTACCTTACTGGATACTAAATTAGTGAGTGTGTATATACATATATTACTTAGGAGGTATTTTTAGATTCTCCTGGTCCAAGTCTCTCGAATCGTCAACAACTTGTACACCTCCAGACCCCTTACGCCACGTGGATCTCTCTTATGCTTTCGCATTGTAGTAAAGGATATGGAGCAGGATACGTAGAATAAGTACATCGACAAGGACTCAATGTAATAAAATATTATTCGAGGACACAGGTACCCTAAAGGGTCCGTTCTTATGACCTCACCCATCGGTAAAGGATGAGGTCCCCTAGAAGAGGTGGGTCCCAAACTTGGACACAGAGGACGTAGAGAACGTAACCGTACCCATAAGAAATGGTGACACGGTTCAGGTATTATTCGGTCATTATGTCGTAGGTCAGGGTAGTGAAGTACCATTTATCTACTCCTTTGTTACCTTTGTCACTCTCTGAAATAAAAGAACCCGACGTTTTAGTGACCTCTACCACTGACGTCGGTACTTTAATTTTCTGCGAACGAGGAACGTTCTTTTCGATACTGTTTGAATCTATCGTATAATTTTTTGTCTCTGTAATGTAACGGTTGTTTCGGGGTAGATCAATCAGTTTCGATACCAAAAAAGTCATCAGTACATACCTACACTCCCAACCTGGCACTTTTTTCAACTCACAGCTTCTTAGTTATAAAAACTTGACACCACAACCTCTTCTAAGAACTCTCAGGGAACCTGACGTTCCTCTAAGTTGGTCATTTAGAATTCCTTTAGTCAGGACTTATAAGTAACCTTCCTGACTACGACTTCGACTTCGAGGTTATGATACCAGTGGACTACGCTTCTTGACTGAGTAAACTTTTCTGGGACTACGACCCTTTCTAACTTCGGTCCTTCCCTTGCTCTACTGTCTCCTACTCTACCAACCTACCGTAGTACCTAAACTACCCGTACTCACACTCGTTCGAGGTCCTTAACCACTACCTGTCTCTTCGGACCCCACGACGTCAGGTAACCCAAATTTTCTCAACTTGTGATGATTCACTGACTTGACTGACTGACTCTCATTCATTTTACAAAGACTCAAGACACTCAACGAGATGGTTTAATTAACTTAGATTCCTAAACCTTGACATATGGTTACAGTGTACTATTTTTTAGAGACCTTGACTGGTTCGGGGTATCGTTGACAACGGTATTCGGAGACCTAAATTTTGTCGGTCAAAGGACTGGGGTATAATCCATTTTATAGGTGGGATAATAGGTGGGGTGTCGTAGGATTGGTTGGTGGATTACGCTGGTAAGGTTATCCTTAAAAGAGACAGAACTCTGATATTTTTGCGACGATCGGACACTTTCCCAGACCGAGAGGGAACTCTACGGGGCTACAAGTTTCTCGTAGAGGATGAGATTATTTGAAATAAGAGGAGAGTAAGACGGAGTACAGACCTTTAAGAAAAGATTTAGTTCTTGCCTGGTAATCCTTCCTTCCTCATTACCCTTTAAGGTTAGACAACGTCCAATCAGTCATTGTTGGATCTGAACACTAACCGTGACTTCATCTCCCGTCAAAACACCTTTACGTGGGAATTGGACACCTTGGATAACGATAGAGAACCATCTATGACATTCTTAACTCAACTTAACATCCTGTGGGTCGACTACGAGTCAAGTCAAGTCAACGAGTCAGCACAGACTCAGAAACGTTAGGGTACCTGACGTCGTGCGGTTGGAGGGACAGGTATTAATTGAGGGTCTCAAATGAGTTTGAGTACAGGTAACTCAGCCACTACGGTAGGTTGGTAGAGTAGGAGACAACAGGGGAAGAGGAGGGGTGAAGTTAGAAAGGGTCGTAGTCCCAGAAAAGTTTTCTCAGTCAAGAAACGTAGTCCACAGGTTTCATAACCTCAAAGTCGAAGTCGTAGTTAGGAAGGTTACTTATAAGTCCTGACTAAAAGAAATCCTACCTGACCAACCTAAAGGAACGACAGGTTCCTTGAGAGTTATCAGAAGAGGTTGAGATGTCAAGATTTCGTAGTTAAGAAACCACGGATCGAAAAGAATATCAGGTTGAGAGTGTTGGTATGTACTGATGACCTTTTTTGGTATCGAAACTGATCTGTCTGGAAACAACCGTTTCATTACTGAGATTAAAAATTATACGATAGATCCAACCGGTATCAAAAGGAAAGTTCCTTTTTTGTATAAAATTAAAGTACCGACATCAGTGGTGGACACCACTAAAACCTCGGGAGGTTTTATTTCAAACAGTGACAAAGGTAACAAAGGGGTAGATAAACGGTACTTCACTACTCTGGTTTACGGTACTAGAATCAAAAGACTTATAACTTGAAAAATTCGGTCGAAAGTGAGAGGAGAAAGTGAAAGGAGTTCTTCGAGAAATCAAGAAGAAATGAAAGACGGTATTCCCACCACAGTAGGCGTATAGACTCCATAACTATAAAGAGGACCGTTAGAACTAAGGTCGAAAACTAAGGAGGTCGGGTCACAAAGAGTACTACATGAGATATATATTCAATTTATTCGTCCCACTGTTATATGTCGGAACTGTATGAGGAAAGGGTTAGACCTTCCGTAGACAACAAAGTACAGGTCAAGATTGACTACGAAGAACTGGACGTATGTCTTAAGAGTTCTCCGTCCAGTTCACCAGACCATAAGCGTAGAGAACTTCTTAAAAGGTGTCAACCAATGTTAGGTGTGTCAGTTTCAGAAACCGCATCAATTAGTTCGTCTTCATCTAAAAAAGACCTTGAGATAACGAGAAAACTCCTAGGTTGCCTACAACCGTTAAACTAGAGACCAAGGGGACAAAAAAATATTTAGGTCGAACTTGTAGGTCTTCAAGTGTCAAGTACGTGACAACTTCGGATCGAACCTCTTAAAACTCGTACTGATATGATCGTACACTCTACTCATGTTAACACACCATCGAACTCTTTAAAGACCGTAACGAAAAAAACCCCTAACCTTAATTTTGACTGGAAAAGGTCAGGACACCGGTAACGACTCAAAAGGTTTAAACGACCATATAACTCACGTCGTGAAACTGTCGTAGTAGAAAATCCTAAACTTTATCAAGTCGACCTTAAGGTAGTGGAGGTGATCGAAACAAGCATCACTACGAAGGATTCCGGGTGAACTGAAACATAAGATCCTACAGACCGAGATCCACTCACTAGTGTGGTAGTACTAATAGACCCATCACTTCTAGAAAAAACATATCAAGAAGACACATAAGAACGGTGGAGAAGTATTATAGAAGACGAAGACAATCCAGGTATAGTAAAGACAGGAAATAACTCGGATAGAAACGTACTTTACAAGGGAACCATAGAGATTAAAAGAACTTCTCTAGAGATCAGAGGGTAAGATAACAAAAGGAGATAAAGAAACGTGTCTAGTGATTCCTTCCGACAGTATAGAGAGGAACGATAAGAAACCTTGAGACGTAAGTCTACCCATATAGAAAGTAAAAGAGGAAACGGAAAACGAAGAAAAGAAAACTATCGACAAACATTCCGGAGAAGTCTGTTGGTAAAACGGAAAAACGTAAAGAAAAAGAATCCCTACCACAACTAGTGACGGAGGACATGTCACAGTCCTTAAAGACAGGTATCAAGAAGTCCGTGAGACAGATAGTCTAGATCAAGAAATTTAGATAAAGAGTGAAGGTGACATATTAGTAATCCCTAAACTAAATCCAATATCGACTAACAAAATCCGTAAAAAGGATAAAAGAAGTTAAAGTCAGACTTAAACCTTTATTCCTCAAGTGCTAGACTCGGTGTCAGTCGAGGACCAGAACAAAAACGACTAACATATCTCGAACAGATAGAACCGACGTTTCTTATACTAGTCAGACTAAAACCACAACTGGTAGACCACTACAGGTACACATCTCAGAAGAGAACACAACACCCTTCACCCACAAACGGTACTTCTCACACAAGAGAACCGTTTTGAGATAATCGGAAACGGGACGAAGTAAGACATGAGGTTCCTGTTTAAACGGACAATAAGGTCCATAAAGAACTGATAGATAAAAACGTAAGGTCAGGGGATATTACTTTTCCTGTAGAAAACCCCCACAATCTAGATATTTTAAACATCCAAAAGTATCTTGGTAAGTTGAAGTCGAGAAGTCGTAATGACCAGTCCCGTATCTGAACCTAATGACACTATGACTTACCAAACGGAACCTTTGTCTCTAGTAAGACAGTGAAAACTCTAACGTAGGTTCATGACGTAAAACCTGAGAAACCAAATGACACTACCGATGAGGTAAAGAAGAATCCCTAAGAACGGGTGGTATCATCTATATTACCAGTACACTCAATTTAAGTGGGTAAGGTCAGGTAAAATCAAACGACTAAGGATTTTACGACTACAAATGAGAACGGTAGAGGACAAACTGGTGGAGGTCAAACGGAACTAAACACCTGGATTGTGAGGTCCAAGGATACGTTATAACGAGAAATGTCGTAACCTGAAATGAAGGTAGTGGTCAGTGTAAGTGTTGACCCGTAACAAAAACGAAACCGAGACAGAGGTAAGAAAAACCTCAATAAAGAGATGACTAGAGGTGATCGTATAACCCGTCGGTGGTTGGGCCCCTCAAGTAAAAAGTCACAGGATAGAAAAACGGAAAAGTATGACAAGTACCCCAAGAGTTCCGTTCTTATTACTCCACCAAACGGTAAAGGAAGAGGTAACGTGGTGTAAAAGAGTCTTGAGAGGTGGTACTGGGTAGACAGAACTCACCTGGATGTGTCGTACCGAGTATCAAAGTGCCTCAATCTACTCGGACAGAAGAAACGCTAGTCTAACCAATTATAGTCGACTACAATCTATGAACAAAATACCACACCCCTTTAGAGGTGTGTTTGTGACTTCTTGTAAATAATAGTATTATAGTAAATTTACAATTGACATTTATATATTATTTATGTATTATAATAATTTTTATAACACAATGGAAAAAGTACTTACCTATATTTCTAGGAATAAATATAACATCTCATAAAAGAATATCTCGTAATACTAAAAATAGACTTGAGAGTAAATTAAGTAGTAATTAAAAGTATTACAGGATTCCCCAAAGTAAATTAAGTCTCTATGAAAACTAATTCATAACATAATCTTCTGTTATTCCTTTTTATAAGGGGATTCGGTTCGACCGGATAGTAAATAAAGAGGTGAGACTTTCGATTAAAGAAAAGAAACACCAAACTACTGATGTTTTGTTTCTAACACGTCAATATCATTTTGAGTCACTCATAGTTATCTAGATTTAAAAGATATTTGAGAACAAATAGACTTCCGGTTAATTGTTCAAAAGTCGATATTCACCGACATCGAGAAGAGTCCAGAGACCGACGGATGGGAATCCCGAGTCTCGATGAAGAGTCGTGGAGTGTTTCATTCGTCCTCCCTTCTTTTTATTCCGTTAAACCGAGGAACTGTTATAGAAACCTTATTAACCTAAACCCCTCCTTCTAAGTTTTATCTCGTACCGTTCGATGTTTGTGTGTCAAGGGTAAACAACACTTATGTCCAAACACGAGACGAACTAAAGTCTCCGAGCCAGTCACCCAACACGTATTATTTGTCTACCAAGATCTCAACCTCGATAAGATACGAATTTAAGATTTAAAATTTGTATAAATTTTCAGCAGAGATGGTGTTTAAATGGGATCGGTCATTAATAATAATTCCTAATAAGATTGTCACATATCAATGGTCCCTTGTATATACTAAAAATTTACACAGAGGGAAATAGATAAATTTGTTTTTGTTTTTGGAAGGCGTCTCGGTTTATGATTAATAGTCAGGGTAAAAAGTCAACTCTCTTGACTTCATTCCCGTTTATTTATCAAAAAAAGCGAGTCTGTACAACGGTGTTGAAAACCAAACTTTGTCGTAAACAGTCTAACCCCGGGTCCTTTCGGTTAGACCTACCGTTTCTTATCCTAATTTAACACTAGTCCTTTAATCGGTTTCCAAGGATTTTAGGTAGGATTTCATGTCACACCTTTTACCTTACAACGGACGGTAAGGTCATTTGTTACTTACGACGATCGATATTTCAGTAATCGATGATGTTAAAGGACGGGGTGGGAGGGGTACTCTCACATGGGAGTCCCCTTAAGTCCTACCTGTCTTTGTCCTAAGACCAGGATCTATCAATTCCACTTATAGATTCCATATTAAAGTTACTCGGATCTGAGAAAGAAGATTATGTATCTTTTCGTGGTCTTAGTAATTAACATGTACAGACAAAACCCTTGATTGTCGTTAGAAAACTACAAGTTGATGTAAAAAAAATTTGTTTTTGATTATATATAAGACAAAGGAGGGAATGGAGAGACCTCGTTAAGGAATCTCGACTTTCCGACAGAGGACCTGATGTCAAGAGTCATTTATTTTGAATTGAACTTTGAAAATCCAACACATAAAAAGAAGTCAGTCATTGTCCACAACGTCAGTCAGTCAGTTAAGTCAGGGAGTCGGTACAGACTGAGAAACGTTGGGGTACCTGACGTCGTGCAGTCCCGAGGGACAGACAGTGGTTGAGGGTCTCGAATGAGTGTGAGTACAGGTAGCTCAACCACTACGGTAGGTTGTAGAGTCGGGGACAGCAGGGGAAGAGGAGGACGGAAGTTAGAAAGGATCGTAGTTCCAGAAAAGTTTACTCAGTCAAGAAGCGCAGTCCACCGGTTTCATAACCTCAAAGTCGAAGTCGTAGTCAGGAAGGACTACCAAACGGAGTCTCTTGGGACGGGGAACCGGACTGAGAATTTGCCTTCACGGAAACAAGTCTAGGAACAAGTGGACACCTACCGTCCTTCCTTCTTTTATTGTGAAAGGGAGGGACTCCGAACGGTAAGATCCTCTACAAGTATTTTGATTACCGGAAAATTGAAACCAAGGGGTGGAGAGGAGTAGAGACTAGATATTTTCTTGAACCGTAGGTCTGGGGTTATTCTACCAATAAAACTCCACGATCGGACGGTAGAAGAACCATACGGTCGAGGGATTAATTTCAGAGAAGGAACGGAGTTAACGTTAACACCGAGGTCTAGTGGTACTATTTCGTCTATATATTATTTTCTCCAGTGTGTTAAAAAAAAAAGGGTCACGTATGTTTTCAATATAAATATGAGATGTCATCGGATAATTCATATATTATTGTAATACAGATTTTCGTTACATCATCACCACCACCACCACCATCATCATCATCATCATCATCACAATCAACGAATCAGTACAGACTGAGAAACGCTGGGGTACCTAACATCGGGTGGTCCGAGGAGACAGGTTCCCTAAAGGGTCCGTTCTTATGAACTCACCTAACGGTAAGGGAAAAGGTCTCCTGGAAGGACTGGGTTCCTAGTTTGGACACAGAGGACGTAACGTCCGTCTAAGAAATGGTAGACTCGATATCCCTTCAGGAGTTTTTGTTACATTCAGAGTGTTAAAATTTTTTTCAAATAACGATTTTTTACGATTGGTAGTAGACTCGGAAGTCGTTTAGTATTAGAAAAACGTTATCATTGTAGTTTTGGTAGATAGTGTCTAGTGACGGTTATATTATTACTTTTTTCAAAATTTATAACACTCTTAATCATTTTACACTGTGGGTCTCCGTTCTGCACTCGTTTATGACAACCTTTTTATCGTAATTTTCTGAACAAACTCTCAATTTTCTGAACAAAAATGACATGACGTTTCATGTTATTTTGTCCCATACGAACGTAAGTGAAGTTAATTTTGAAGTTCTCATGAGTGACCGATTCCTTGATCACAAATTAAACAACTCTTAAGTAAGAAACAATACGACATCCTCCGGTCACACTTTGTCTCACACCACAGTAGTTTTCAACTCCTCCATCTCTTACCCGGGACAGTCGGTAAAGGGGATACAGGGGGTAGTCTTTTTAATACTTGGGATTTCCAGTTTGTAATTTTATCATGAACTTTCACCGAAATCAATACCACTTGAATTATATTTCTTTTTAAAAGGTTTTCAGTAGAAACTCTCGGATCAAAAAGTCCGATTTGATGACTATGAGGATACCTTATATTCTTTCGGTAATAAAATTAGTTCCCTCCAAGGTTTTATCACGGAAATTTCGATTCTATACCTCGTTTTCTTATTTTTAGGTACAGACGTTGGTAAATTATAGGACATAAATATAACAGGTAATTTTTATTATATTTTTTAAACCTCCTTTATTAAAGTTAAAGAAATTTTGATATCGTGTATACATATGATATATATATAATCATACCTCATATCATGTGTATATGGTTTATGTACGGATTTTTATTCTAAATTTATACATAAGTGGGACTTATGTCTCAATCGTGTACTGTCTATAATTCGAGAATTAAGGTCAAGTATGGAGAAGAAACGTATGGGTTATCTAAACAAGTGTTTTCTGATTGAGTAGTTTTCTGGGTCACTTGTTTCGATTAAGTATGTGTTTGTTTTTAAATTTTTAGTTGTCATAGAAAGAGGAGGAGAGGGGACTTATTTGTAACTGTACTTTGGGTGAAAAGGTTCGTGTCATCAAGTATGACTCGACGACTCTAGAAAGATTAAGGGTGTGGAAAGAATTGGTCTACTCACAATCATGAAGTTTCTATGTCATCACAGTATTTGAGATGTCCGAATGATGAGGGAACTCCTGGTATCACATAGAAAAACCATCTTATAATAGAGGAAACAAGGGTACACTCATACAGATATGTATCCGATAAGTAAACTCCTACGATTAATCATTCGATAACGAAGTCTTCTAATTACTACCATCATTAGGGAAACTAGAGGGAGAGACCGGGGATCCTATTAAAGGACGGAAATGTTGTTGGTCAATGAGGAAGTATCTTCTTTTTATCCAAGTAACAAGAGTAAAACATTAAAACATGAATGATTCACGAGACAGACGTTTCCTAAGTATTCTCGTACTAAAAATTTCGAGAGGATCAGAAATTACCCCCCGAAGGGACTACCGAGGGTACCATTTCGCAGACGGACATTACGCCCTCTGAACCCAAGCTAATTACCCCACTAATATATACTAGTAATTTTCGAATTTCTTTTTTTTTTGACTACTGTCTTTTCGAGTAAAACTTCGGAGATAAAAAAAAAAAAAAATGACAAGTAAATTCCCTGACAATCATATGAATGGGAGACAGATTGGGTAAGAAGTGTGACGATGGTCTTATTATCAGAACTTCATCTCAATACTACGGTGTGAGGACAAGTTTAGGAAAGTACTCAGTATTATCGTATGTTTCATTACAATTAAGTGGAATCTTAGATAATAACTCTCAAAGGAGACTCACTCTGTAGTACCCTCGTGTTTCTTTTTATCCACTTTATTGATGGAAGTTCCTTAAGTGTTACGTACTCCTTTCTTCTGTAACTACTTTTTCATCACACGATCTACTGTGTTACCTTTATATGAATCCTACGATACATGGTACCTCCTCTCTCATAAATTATTTTAAGTTCCGATCTCTAACTTCCTTATGCTCAGTCCCTATCCTATCTAGAAGTATCTCAACTATTCCCGTCTCGAGTCAGTATAATTGAATTATTCATAAGAGTTCTGTTTGACCTATCAAGTAAATAATGTCGTCACAATGGTAGGACACGTTTTTGTTCCGTACGAATATGTTTTCCGAACTCTGTGTGTTCCTTACGTTAACGAAGACATAGAGTTTCATTTACCTTACTTTAAGTATCCACTGACCACTATTTAGACCTTTTCAGACAATCGAGATTTCATAAATTTATACTACGGTTCCCAAATTCGCCCCATAAATAGACATATCTAAAAAAAAGTTAACTATTTAGAATATTACATTTCCTACCTGATCTTCTCTTACTTCCGTTCTTTTGGTTCATCCTTCGATAACATTACCAAGTCCGTTCTTCGTTGTTCGACTTCGAACCATCGTCAACACACTTACCTCTCCTCCTCCATCTAAGTAATCCCTAAAGTCTTCGTCCTTACTTTACTGAACCCCTAACTAATTACCTTTCTACATTACTGTTTTTACAGATTCTACTAGAAGTGTAAAATTACAACTATTGAAATTGACCCATTTCTGTCTTTTACGTCCTCTTCCTTACGTTACCTCCCTTTCTCCTGATTAATCTCAAACCTATATACCTCAAACCTTTACCAGAAAATGACTAATATATTCCGGGAGGTACTAGACCGAGGATGAGAAGAAAGATCAGAGTAGATAATGTAGAAATGGTTTACGACACGACTGATGTGAATAACAAGGGACTTTTTGGTACGAGTGAGGGAAGAGATACATGAACGAGTCTTCATCATCAAACTGAACAATTGTCACGGGAGATTAAATAAATAATTAAGTCCGTAAATAATCTTTATGAAAAAGACGTAGATAATACACGTTCCAGGACAAACTGTACTCCAGGACAAACTCTACAACCTTTATATAGTCCCTTGGTTTGTTAGTTTAGGGACAACAGGGTCACCTCCTTCTTCTCACATCGTACTGAGCTCTCTCATCGTAACTTTGTATATGGACACACGACTCACGATTCAGTGAAGTCAACACAGACTGAGAAACGTTGAGGTACCTGACATCGGACGGTCCGAGGGAGACAGGTACCTTAAGAGGTCCGTTCTTATGACCTCACCCAACGGTAAGGGAAGAGGTCCCCTAGAAGGGTTAGATCCCTAACTTGGGTGCAAAGGGTGTAACGTCTCCTTAAGAAATGGAGATCGTGGCGGACCCTTCAGAAGAAGTGGACCATTCAAAGAAGTAAACCCTTCTTTGTATATGTAATGGTATATATTTTGTCTATCGACCACCCTTCAACGAAATATTGTGTCCCTCGAGTCAGACCACGTGACACTGTTGGATCTCCCCGTCCTACCCTACCTCCTCACCCTCTCTCCAAGTTCTTCCTCTCCTGTGCACATATGGTTACCGACTAAGTACAACTACTTACCGTCTTTAGTTGTGTTGTGACATTTCGTTAATAGGAGGTTATTTTTTATTTAATTAATTTTTTATTTTGAAATGTTTTCGTTCGTTTGTTTGTTTTGGGGGTTTCTGACGGCTAATTTTTTTGTTTGTTTGTTTGGGACAACAGCTTAAAAAGATTTATATGGATATCAAGAACTACATGGAAGGTACTTGTAAAGAATCTAATGTACTCATTTTGGTGTAATCATAAGTCAATATATCGTAAAATAGTAGATACTATATTACCTAGGGAGATAATATT
Organism: Capra ibex; assembly: GCA_006410555.1. Classification (NCBI taxonomy): domain Eukaryota; kingdom Metazoa; phylum Chordata; class Mammalia; order Artiodactyla; family Bovidae; genus Capra; species Capra ibex. The sequence goes on from SJYO01029184.1 coordinate 18,630,671, forward strand.
CCTAGGTAGTATCAAATATAAATAACACACTTATGAGAGATCTGGTTATGACAGGTCATATTACAAGATGTTATTACCTTTATAAGATATAATATGGCAGATTATCTCATCGGTAATTGGTGTGTACCGATAACTTATGAACTTAGATCATACTGACTCGTCGACTTAAAATTTAAAATAAAGTAAAATTACTTGTCTTTAAATCAATAGGTATCTACCGATCACCGATGGTATAAGTTGTTGTAAAACCTAGTGATGGAACACCACCCATTCCTGTTACTAAAAGGATATTCAGTCATATAGTAAATTAATAGATTCGAAACCCTACTATGTATCGACTTAAACTTAATACTAAAATGGTAAACAACCAAACATCCAAGTCCGTCAGACCCATTGAAGATACCCACGTCCGATTCAACGGAGTCAGTACAGGCTGAGAAACGTTGGGATACTTGACATCAGGTGGTCCGAGGAGACAGGAACCCTAAGAGGTCCGTTCTTTTGACCTCACACGGTACAGGAGGAGGTCCCCTAGAAGGACTGGATCCCTAGTTTGGGTGCAGAAAATACAGAGGACGTGACGACGACGACGATTCAGTGAAGTCAACACAGGCTGAGACGCACTGGGGTATCTGCCGTCGGGTGGTCCGAGGTGACAGGGACCCTAAGAGGTCCGTTCTTGTGACCTCACCCAACGGTGAAGGAAGAGGTTTCATACTTTCACTTTTCACTTTCACTTCAGTGAGTCAGCACAGACTGAGAAGTGTCAGGGTACCTGCCGTCGGATGGTCCGAGGAGGTAGGTACCCTAAAAGGTCCGTTCTCATGGTCTCACCCGGCGGTAACGGAAGAGGTTAGGACGTGACCCTCCGTTCAAGAAATGGTGATCGTGGTGGACCCTTCGGGACCCATTACAGATACCCAGAGTTAAAATAATTCCTTATTACTATCCTAGTTTGAAAACCCCAACGACACTTCAATTTCATTGTACTAACATGTTGAAGAAAGGTCTTCTATCTGATCTATATGAAAGGTAACAAAAAAAAGGACGATTGATATAAATTTTGGGTACTTATTCTATACTATGTACTTTGTCTCTCTGCAAAGATAAAGTCTCGGTTTTTATGAGACTCTCTACTTACCTTCGGTCTAGTCGACCACTCGACACTTGAGTTTCTTACTGTATCATCCCTCAAGGGAGTTGAAATGAAAATTCGAAGGGACCACCGAGTCTGTCATTTCACAGACGGACGTTTCGTTCTCTGGGCCAAAGTTAGGGACCCAACCCTTCTAGGAGACCTCTTCCTTTACCGTTGGGTGAGACCATAAGAACGGACCTTTTAGGGTACCAGTCTCCTCGGACTATCCAATGTCAGGTTCGCCAGCGTTTCTCAGTCTGTACTGATTCGTTGAAGTGAAGTGAAGAACTTCCGTGTCAGAACTTCTTTGGTCGTTGGATCCTTATAGTTGTCCGTATGTCTAATTTTTATCTCGGACAAAAGAGATCGGTTTTCTGACCCTTTCCCCATCTACATGAGAAGATTATTCTGTCTTTTTAAAACCAGTTATTGGTGAGATCACTTTGTGGTGTCTTTTGTAAAACCTGGGTGAGGGTGGTCGTTTCCTTCTCGGATCTGAACGTGAGAAAGATCCGACTACATTCCACAAGACCAGAAGGGACGGGAGAAACACCACCATAGTTTTTTTCAACTTATTCCACGAACCTGAAAATAAGGGTTGACCACCATTGTTCGATCGGAGGATAGGTCACCACAGTCATCTCTGACACCCCTCATGACTCCATAGGAACAAAGGGAGGTTGACTCCTCCACAGTCTCCTCCGGATCATTCTCAGTCCTTAAAATTACAGAACACCCTCTTTATAGTTAATGGAGTCTATACGTCTACTGTGGTGGAAATACCGTCTTTCCCTTCTTCTTGATTTCTAGGAGAACTCCTTTCCTCCTTTCACTTTCTTCTTACACTTTTTCAACTGAAATTTGAGTTGTAAGTCTTTTGATTCTAGTACCGTAGACCAGGGTAATGGAGTACCGTTTATCTACCTCTTTGTTACCTTTGGTACTGTCTGAAATAAACCCCCCCGAGGTTTTAGTGACTTCTACCACTGACGTCAGTACTTTTATTTCTACGAAAGAGGAACCTTCTTTTGGATACTGGTTGGATATGTCGTATAATTTTTCGTCTCTGTAGAAACGGTTTTTTCCAGGTAGATCAGTTTCGATACCTCTTCCTTTACCGTTGGGGTAAGGCACAAAAACGGACCTCTTAGGGTCCCTACCGCCTCGGACCACCCGACGACAAATACCCCAACGTGTCTCAGCCTGTACTGACTTCGCTGAATCGTCGTCGTCGTCAGCTTCGATACCAAAAATGTCATCAGTACATGCCTACACTCTCAACCTGGTATTTCTTTAGACTCGTGACTTCCTGACTACGAAAACTAGACACCACGACCTCTTCTGAGAACTCTCAGGGAACCTTACGCTCCTCTAGGTTGGTCAGGTAGGATTTCCTTTAGTCAGGACTGATGAGTCACCTTCATGACTACGACTTCGAGTTTTGATACCGGTGGACTACATTTCTTGACTGAGTGTCCTTTTCTAGGACTACGACCCTTTCTAACTTCCGTCCTTCTCTCCCCTACTGTCTCCTGCTCTACCAACCTACCGTAGTGGTTGAATTACCCGTGCTCAAACTCGTTCGAGACCCTCAACCACTACCTGTCCCTTCGGACGACAAGACGTCAGGTACCCCAACGTTTCTCAGCCTGTACTGACTCACTGACTTGACTTAACTGACCATTATTCCGGTGGTGGGAATCATTGTCACCTCCGGAATACTCCTTGTTATTCCCCCCGTGAAGATAGGAAGATTTGAAAACTCCGTACTCTCTTCCGTATTACCCATTGATCTTATGAGTGAAACGAGTCGTCCCCGTTCCTATTCAATATATATATATATATATATATATATATCTATAAATAA